>JBBPDB010000108.1:36717261-36738624 GCA_037974465.1 Brachypetersius altus
AGATGCTGCTGTGACATTAATATTATTTTTCTTAACCCATTTGTTTTTGACTGACTTGAAAAAATTGCAGTAGCCAGTGAGAGATCAGCAGTCAGTCCATGCCTCTGTAAAGGACTGACATATAGATCCTGTTTACACAGTTTCACTCAAATCAGTCGTACGGTTCACTGCCCTCGCCGCACTCTCTCCACACAGTTACGCAAAAAAGAGGACATTTATGCTGAGAATTTCATTTTTAAAAATCATGATGAAGTTAAAAATTAGACCTTGAAGTTAGGGTTAGGGTTAGGGTTGTGCGAGAGAGATGTGAAAAGCCCTCCAGGCTGAAACACTCCTTATAACTTCAGTAGGTGACTATATGAACTGTGTGAATGGACACATCAAACTCTTTCATTTCATAAACATGGAAAACACTGGTTTTCAGGACATGGACACTACATTTTCTTCTGTATTGTTTAGGTGTACTGAGGTTTAAGAAACAGATGTGGACCTGAGCACTGACGTACGTCGCTCTGTATCAGAGCGTCGGCTAAATGCAGTCAATGTGAATGTTACCCAGTGTGTTCTCTCTGTAGGAGGCGTTGGATAACCTGATGCTGGACGGGGACAGTATCGTCACGGCCGCTCGCCGGGCTATAATGAGACATGATTACTCCGCCGTTCTCACCATCTTCCCCATCCTGCGCCACCTCAAACAGACCAAACCAGACTTCGACTCCACACTGCAGGTGAGGATGCAAGTTTGAAGGGATTGCGTGTTTGCAGTGGGATGTGTGGTGGTTCCTAAGGTGTTGGTAGTTGGTTCATATGGTGTTCCAGGTGTTTCCTAGGCTGTTGTTAGGAGATTGCAATAGTGCTGATGATGGTGTTGTACTGTTGTGTGCAGGGAACTGCCGCCAGCACCAAGAACAAGCTGCCAACCCTCATCACCTCCATGGAGACCACAGGGGCCAAAGCTCTGGAGGAGTTCGCCGACAGCATCAAGGTAAAAAAAAAAAAAAAAAAAAAGCATCTGGAGAAAAACGAGTGGAGCTCTGAATGAGTGACTGTGAATCTGTGTCTCCTCAGAACGACCCGGACAAAGAATACAACATGCCTAAAGACGGAACCGTACACGAGCTCACCAGCAACGTGAGTCTCTCTCTCTCTCTCTCTGAATCTCTGTCTGAGTCTGTCTCTCTCTCTGAGTCTCTGTCTGAGTCTCTCTCTCTCTGAGTCTCTCTCTCTCTCTGTCTGTCTGTCTCTCTCTGTCTCTCTCGCTCTCTCTCTCTGAATCTCTGTCTGAGTCTCTCTCTCTCTCTGAATCTCTGTCTCAGTCTCTCTCTCTCTCTGAGTCTCTGTCTGAGTCTCTCTCTCTCTCTCTCTCTCTCTCTCTCTCTCTGAATCTCTGTCTGAGTCTCTCTCTCTCTCTGAATCTCTGTCTGAGTCTCTCTCTCTCTCTGAGTCTCTCTCTCTCTCTCTCTGTCTGTCTGTCTCTCTCTGTCTCTCTCTCTCTGAGTCTCTGTCTGAGTCTCTTTGAGTCTCTCTCTCTGTCTGTCTCTCTCTCTCTCTGTCTGAGTCTCTCCTTTTCTCTATCTCTAGTTCTCCCTTCCTCTCTCTCTCATTATTTCTCTCCCTCTCTGAGTCTTACTTTCTGCCCCCCCTCTCTCATGCATGTTCATTAATGACATCTTTATTTTCTGCTACAAATTTTGAGATCAGTATCTGTACTGATATCTGTGACTTCCCGTCGCTGAGTATTCTCTGTTTTACTCCTTTATTCTGTCATTCTTCCTGTCTTCCTCCTCCTCCCAGGCCATCCTGTTCCTGCAGCAGCTGCTGGACTTCCAGGAGACGGCAGGAGCGATGCTGGCCTCTCAGGGTAAAACACACACACACCACTCGACCTGTTCGGTTAGAAAAGACAGGACACGTCACACAACACTGAGACACGCTTTACTGTCACATTTCCAACCAATTCAAACCATATTCATGCACCGACTGTCATTTCATCCATCGCCCACAACTGTTGCACAGTACTGTATGTCCTCTGTGTGTGTGTGTGTGTGTGTGTACATATATACACACATATATACACATACACAGATGCCTCTATATACTGTATATGCATATATCCCAGCTCAGCTGACACTGCTGATATGAATTCCGAGTGAACAGTGTTTCCCATTCTATTGTACATGAAGGCAGTCTTTCATTTCCACACCTTTTGCTTTACTTTTTGGTCCCCACTTTCTCAGCTTTCTCTCTTTCCCCCTGTGTTCTCGTTTCCTGTGCTCTCTCTCCGCCGTCTCTGTCTGTGATGTGGTTGAAGTTGCTCGGCTATAAACAGCAAATGGAAAACTCCGATCAGAATTCTGGTGGAATTTAATATTTACATATTTGTTCCTAATGTGCAGCACTGGCAGCTTCAACCTTCAGGTTTTGCATCTGGCATTCGCTTTTGCATCATCTGCATTACACACGACCATCCTGCAGGGGGAGTCACGAGTCATTCACTGTATTTAATCCCAGCAAAAATTGCATCATACTCTAGTTACTACTGCATTTTGATTGGACCTCAGGAGTCCTGGGGCTGGTCAGAATTGCAGTATTGAATGTGAACAGGGGTTTTATAGGTTAGGTAGAGAATGAATATATTTACACTCATTAATTTAGCTAAAGCCGGCGGGCAGATGCTTCAGAAGTGTAGGCAGTGCAGGTTCAGTTGCCAAGTTTGTTCATTTTCTAAGTAGAATAACAGACGAGCCATCACACTTAAACAAGTGCATGTATGTAAAGAACCAGGAGCAGATGATTCCAGATGATCAGGCGGTGATCAGTATACTGGTGGTGCTGAATGCTGAGTGGTTGATACTTCTAGGCTCCTTGTATCTTTAGGCTCTTTACAGCCTTTTGGTAAAACATTTGTTCCCATTTAATTTCATTTGATCTACTCAATATTTCAAAGAAAAGACAGACAGAAAATAGCATTTTGCACTGACTAGTGGTAGGATACTTGCCTCTGGACCAATAGGTCTTAGGTTCCAGTCCTACCTTCAGCACACCACCATTGGGTCCTTGAGCAAGACCCTTAACCCCATGTTGCTCCAGGGAGAGACTGCCCCCTGTGGTTAGGGAATGTAAGTCGCTTTGGATAAAAGCGTCTGATGAATCTAAATGTTCAGTTTTGGTTGATATCTCGGTTTCACTGGATCCCAGATTGGTCTGGATCTTTATTCTAATAAACAATATCATTTAGTCCCTCTGCAGCTGAGAGAAAGTGGACTTTAAGCTTTAACAGCATTAGGTATGGCTACAGTGACCACAAAAAACATTTTCATTATTGCCATCGCAGCGGGAATCAAACAGGAAACGGTGTCAGTTTCATTCAGCTTTGATTAGTTTCTGTAATCAGAGCTCTTATAAAATAACAGAAAAATCAAGCGATAACAAAGTAGATAATGCGATCGCTTTGCTCTGCTGTCGCCTAATGTAATGAGCAGATCATACTGTAAGAAAGTGGAGAAATCAACTTGAAATACGAGATCTTGAAAAATATGCTTTAAAGGCATTCAGTGTAATTATCAAGTGAAAATAATATTCAAAGTTAATACGAAATAAAAACACTAAACTGACCCCGGTCACTTATTGTGGCTGATGTATGGATTGCAATCCTGATAAGATTTTAGACACAACCTGCATCCAGGTTGAAATCTGATCACTGTGTGTTGAGTAATATGCAAATGAGTTCATATACAATAACCAATCACTCGTGTTGCTTTGCAATTTTTGGTTCTATCCCAAAGAAAAGGGCAATTTTGCACGAAACAGTCACTGACTAGTGAGAATGATTTGAAAACAGTAAGACGAGGTTAAGTTTAAGGTTAAGGTTAAGGTTAAGTCCAAAGTGGGAATTAAAATTAAACTGAGATTTTTAAATAAATGCATAAGTGGTAAACCTGTATGTATGTGTGTGTGGGTGTGGGTGTGTGTGTGTGTGTGTAAGTGATCGATACAGAGATGACCAGGCCAACACGGCACACATGCTTGAGTGTATTATTGCTATGGCAGCAGAGCAGAGCACTCTTCTCTTGTTATTCAGTATCAATACTGAGCCGTGTATCCACATTCACAGCCTGACCTATACATCAAATTACACTCAGCCAGCATGCCACTCACGCTGTGTTTTCAAAGCTCTACTCTCACTTGGCCTCCCGCAATCTCTTGCCATCCATCCTTTTCTCCTCGTCTTCATTGCACTTCTGCTCTCCTGGCTTTCTCTCCTGAGCCCGACCGGCTCTGTTTACCACGCAAGGCGCTTTTCCACAGTTGTAAAGGAACCACCTGCACCTAAACTGTTCCACGATGAAACGGAAGTTGAAGTATACTTTGATTCTCCAGTGCATCTCAGTCCGGTAACAGAGTTTCTAACTCAATTCTCTCCACAGTTTATGGCCCAAACTGTGTCCATGGAGTCGAACCGGAAGAGCGCTTTTGTTATTGTGGTCTTTTATTATTTATAGTCTTGTTTGAGTTTTTTTTCTCTACATTTTTATCCATGTGTTGAAAACTGAATCCAGAGCTCCACTCGTTAGTGACGTCCTGGATCGCCTTCATGTTCCTCACAGAGTTAAAGATACATTTTTTAGAGTTAATCAGAAAACTCTCACTGAAATTTATCTTCAGCCCCAGCCCAACTTCCCAGCCCTGGTCCACTTTCAGTCTTGCCATCAAGCAATTTGTGTACAGATCTCTTTATTTGTATCTCTCTTTGTTTGCGGTACAGCACGGTTCCTTGTACCACTGGAAACATAGCATCACACAGTTGTGCCGACCTGACTGATTCACCGTCACATGGGGTGTTTTGGAATGTTCTACACTACAAGATTACATCTGGCATGCAATCATCCAATCATCTTTACAGATAGAGTTTTATTTTTTATATTTATTACAGTCCATTTTATTGACGTCTATACAGCTGATGCACCAACTGATGAGCGGAGCACCGTGCAGGACACTCAAGAGCAGAGCACACACGACAAAGAAACGCCATAATCTTCACAGTGCGTGTAACTATTGAGTATAAATGTGTCGATGTAACACTGGCAAACAAACCTAACAGGATTTTGGTTTGGTTACATGCCTTTATAAACAGTCTTTATGGAGTATTTATCACCCCCCCACCCTTTTTTTTCATTCAAAACTACTCTGGCACTGTAAGCAAAGCAGCCACAGCTTGTGCTGTTGTGCAACAAACATAATCATCCTGTCGAATGAGTCAGAGTCAAGCGACTGACACCAGCATGAACATCGTCTCACTGACGAGGAGATGTTTAGCTGCTCTGCTGTCAGGCAGCGCAACCGGAGAGAACACAAGAAAAATCCCAAATACAAAGTTACTGATTGTTGAATTTTAGTGAGGAACGCTAGTGCTCAAACTAAAAAAGTCACGCAGCAGTGGGCAGGACTGAAGGGTTAACCTGCGTCGTGGGTGATCAGGCTTCAGACTGCGTCTCCACATCCATCTCAAGTGTCCACTTGTGATCAGATCTCTCTTCCCCACTTTATATGCAAATAAACCCCCATCACTGCTGTTTGTGTTGCTGTTTCTAACAGGCGCTAGACAGCAGTGCAGCAGTTAAATGGACCGAAACAAATTATATTGTATTTATTTATGTATAGTATTTATATCCACTTTTCCTACTGACCACAGCATTCTGTGTATATGGCATGGTCTATTAGTGCGTAAAAAAAGTATTTTCTAGTCTTATTTTAACTATATTATATTTTCTGTTGTTTTTCCTCTGTGCAGTCTTAGCATAAGCAGTTTCTTCCTGGATCAGTAAAGTTTTCTGATTGTGATACTGATGATGCTGTTGGTCCATGAATGGTCGTCAGGTGGGTGGGTGGTCCCTCAGTGTGGCTCCGGACCACATTACTTTCTCCTTTTCTCTTATACTCTAATCTGTCTTTCTCTCTCTTTCTCTCTCTCTCTCCAACTTTCTCCCTCTCTCCATCTCTCTTTCTCTTTTTCTCTCTATCTCTCTCCCTCTCTCTCTTTCTCTCTCTCTCCATCTCTCTTTCTCTGTCTTCATTTTATTCCGCCTCTCTCTCTCACATTCATATTTCTCGGCCCCTTTCTCACTCTGTTCATCTCATTTCTGTGTTCTTTCAGTTCAGCATCTCTCTCTATCTCTGGAGGTGCTGTGAGTTCTGTTGTGTGTGTGTGTGTGTGTGTGTGTGTGTGTGCAGGGAGGGGAGGTGTTGGCAGAACACAGGGGGACATATGGCAGGGCCTGTGTGTGAGGAGTGTGAGGTGTGTGTGAGGGGAGGCTGCTGGTTTGAGAGGTGGCTCGCTCTGACAGGCCGCCGCATAAAGGAGGACTTTCCAAAAAAAGCAGCGAGGCAGGGCTTTCCAGAAGAAGTAAAAAATGATTTGAAATAAGTAACGTTAGCAAAAAATAGACTTTTTTTTTGCTGCTGCTGCTGCTGCCGTCTACTTGGCTGGATGCCAGAGCCAGGCTGAGCTAAATCTTCTCCCAGATTGTAAGATGAGTCCTGGAGATTTTTATGTGGCTTATGCAACATTTATACAGGATTCAGTTTCCTGCACTTGTATGGAAAAACATAGACATTTAAACACTGAGTCTACATACCTTAAAGTGGGTTCAAGAGTTGAGTTGGTGAAGAGAAGGAATGTCTGAAATTCGGCAGGTAGAGACAGAGAGAGAGACAGAGAGAGAGAGAGAGAGAGAGGGTGTGTGTGTGTATGTGCCCTGTGTGTGCCAACACACTGGTTTGTCTCTTCATATTTGCATTAAAAAGACTGTAATGAGGGAGTGTGGAGGTGGATGGAAAGTCAGCTGTGGCTTTGTGTGTTTGTGTATGTTTGTGTGAGTGTGAGTGTATGCACCGTGCAACATGGAGGGACATAAGAGATTCGTGTCTTTAGAGCCTTTAGCCAATATTTCCAGGTCACAGGGGTAAATATGAAAACATTTAATGGAACCATCTCTTCAGGCTCAAAGCCATGGATCCATAACCACAAACAGAATGGCTTTAAAATGACCCCTGTGTTCCTCACACACACACACACACATACACACACACACACACACACACACATTCACGGTTATTGTAGGCCACCATAGTGGACACTACAAGATAAAATGAACCAATATAGGCTTTCAATCAACTCTGGTGTATTTTAACAAGACATATTCATTCCCTTGCCCAGAAGCCAGATAGGAACCAGCTGAAGGAGAACATGCTGCTTTCTAGAGAAACTTCTTGAGAATTTTTCACAGCAATGATGATAGAAACCAGAGTTGATTATTGATTAAATACTCCAAACTACCTCATAGAAAGCCATTTCACAGAATAATGTTTGCAGATACTCTGTCTATTGCCCGAAACGATAGATTTGGGATGATAGACTTCATAGCAGAGGGGTGTGTAGGTTACTTTCTTTTTTCAGATTTACCACTATTTTACCACTATTTTACCATGATCAACATTATATGTAAAATTCAGAAGACAGTTTTAGGTTTTTGGTAGTGAGTACAATGACTATATTGTGTTTTAGACATTGTGACGCCTGGTTCCTATCATCACCATTTATAAAGAAATCAGAGCTGTACGTTTCACAGAGGAAAAAATCAATGCAATCTCCATTTAACTTAGTAGTTCTATGCAAGAGCGCCGAATACACCCCAAATTGTTTGTCCGTATTGGATGTTTCAGAGATGCTACACACACTCGGCTATTTGTGGGCCTCACTGGTGTATCAGAGAAGCTACAAGAGCCATTGGTGCTTGGTGCTTGGTTTGCAATCAAATTGGTGTCTTTTAACTACATCTGCATCTGTATGCATGGCCTGAATCCAGGCAGAAGGCAGCTTATCTTTGTAGTTCCTCTTTTAGTATTTCTGACATGTTCTCTCCCCACTGAACACATGTCAGGTTCCGTCAGCTCTATAGGAATTTTCCTTTATTTCCCCTTTTACAGCAGTACAATGTGGAGCCGTCTCTATCAGTGTACTTAAAGTACTAGGAGCAGACAGCACAGCTGCGATTGATACATGTGTGAAAAAGGTCTTTAAAAGTTTCTCACATATAACAGCAGAATTGGGGTTTGCAGGATTTTTTTTTGTCTCATTTTTGCCTTTTGTCAGTGTTGGGTGTGAATAATGAAGAAAGTCCTGATGATATTCATTCTGCAATGGCAACAATACCTGCCATACACTGAGATATTAATTAGAATTCTTCATAATGCCCCAGTCATGTTCCTGGAATTAATGAGCCAGACCGTGTTTGTTCTTTTAGCATTCTTCAATGTCTCTTGTTCAAAGTGTTTTACTTTTTAAAGTGAGGAATGATCATTTAAGTGAGTAATGAAGATCAAGAAATACGGATCAGGGCCCAGTCGTATGTGAGGCCTGACTGCAAAAAGCGAAATCTTCACATCTCAAACGTAGGCAGTTCATAAATCTAACACACTTTATAATGTGATTGTTGTAGGAAAATTGTAAGTAATGATGGTGTATTCAAAAAATTACTTATTATGTCCAAATATAGCACAGTGGCAGGCGATATTTTAGTCTGCATTATGAATGTTAATGAACTGAAGCTTCCCGAGGACTGCAAATGTCAAAACACTGCCTGTCAGGTCCTAGATACATTTACAATATTCACAATATTGCTAAAAGCAACATTACTTTTATGAGCATTAAATGACTTGGGTTGTTTTTATCAATTATATTAGTATTTTGACCTCATATACATGAAGTTTTTACTATAAACACAAGTGCATTCATATTTTCATTCTGTGCCAGTTTCCTCCCTTTCAGTGATGCTCATAAAAGCAAGTTGAACACAAAATGTCTCTTAAAATGAACTATGAACAGCTTGTTTACCATTCAAATCAAAATCAGCTGATTTATTGAAAAGTTTTGAGTAATCCTGACAGACCTTTTCATAATCCTAATATAATCTAAACTGTAAAGCAGCTTTAAAGCAATATCACAATGTTTTAACATCATAGTGTGCCAGTATTGTCCATGTATCACACACTATAAAAGCACTCAATTTTATCCCACAGCCAGGTTATTTTATTTTCAGTAAACAATACTCAATCTGCACCAACACTCTTAAGATACTACATGTTGAATTCTTTCATGAAAAAATCATCTGTTGTGTAGCTTGTGTAGACTAACCTAAGGTGCGGAGGTCATGAGGATTGATGCCCTGGAAAGGTACGCTGGATGTCTCATTTATAATTCGACACGACCTGCTGTGAATGTCCTTGCGACAGTTGGACCTCTGCCCGTTTTTCTCATTTCTTTCTCATTTACAGCTGCAGATAATGCTTTAAGTCTCACTTTAAATACATGAGGGCCTCGTTAGCAGTTGTATAAGCTTAGTGTCACCATAACCAGCTCAGCAGTCTGGGCTCCGTTTAATGGCGTTGTTGTTGCTGTCAGTGGTCCATAGCCTCTGGTATATGTTTAGCTTGGATAATTGCAGTGTTATTATCTGCTGTTGTTGTCACTCCTGTTGTTGTTTTTTTTTTTTACCGTTGTTTTTTTTTTACCGTTGTTAGATTGGGACTCTGCTGCAAGTCCAGAGCAACTCTCATTAACCACTGTGCTCTCATCTCCAGCAACAAATACGCAGCAGAGCCGGGGCAGCGTACTCTATGAACCTTCTACAGCCTTCCCCCCATTACCACACACACACACACACACACACACACACACACACCAGACCTTCTTATATGCATACATTTAAATATGAACCATAAACCCCACGCTGCAAAGTTTCTGTCGGAGTAGGATTATATTTAAATCTGTGGAGGCGAGGTGACTATCTGCACACAATTAACACACACACACATATGCACACACACACACACACACACACACACACTCATGCCGAGTGAGTGCAAATTGTTGAGGGATCTACGTGCCTCGTGACCGATTAGAATGGACGACAATATTTTGCCCACATTTTTAGGCTGAAGGTGTCAGGGATGGAGGTGTGAAAACCGCAGAGATGCGGAGTGGCGGTGATAAATGGTGGAGAAGGGTGGGTGTGTTATGTAGGTGAGAGAAAAGTGAGAAACACAGATGCATATAACCATGACTAACTTATTCCTGTTTTTCTACACGTCATATTTTATGCCCTTTCACGTCTCGACTATATTTGCCCGAGAGCAAGCTGGTGCTAGAATAAAAGGTAAAGCCATACATTCATATATTAAAAAAGGGTGAGTTATATCAAAGCGTCGGATCTGAAGGAAGATCTTTGAGCCGCCGTCTTGACTTCTGGTAGGTCAGGACATGTCTTTTATAAATCTATACCTGCCAGTGATGAAGTGACTGACAAGTGGAGAAATCCTCTCTGAGAAGAAATCCCGTCTCTTCAAGCGTATCCACGACTCCCTCTGTGCTCTCGCTCTGAGATGGAGATTTACACAGCATGAGCCACTCTGTCTTTATTTATTTCTCCCTTTATCCACTTATTCATCCATTCATCCATTTGGACTTTGATTCGGGGGGTTGAATGTGCAGTACCACAGCTGGCCGGCGAGCTCCTGTTAGGCTCCTCCATGAAATAAAAGGATAGTACGGGGCGGAAAGCATGGCACTTCTTTCCCAAGCAGGGATGAAATAGGAGGCTGCTACTTGAATGGGCTGGTAAGTGATTTTTGTCCGATGGTGTAGCCGGGGGGCGTGCAGTCTCCCTCCAGATTTATCTGGAGACTGTGCTATGGGCTAGCCTGCAGCCCATCAGCCGTTTATCTCATCCCCCCCGCCCCTACCAAACACACTCCACCGTTCCGGCTGAGAACACTGACAGCAGACTCATGCTACACGTTTCTATAGGCGCCTATAAGGGACCGGGTTCTAAAAGGACCAGCCACTTTAACACTGATGTATAGGATGTGACAAAGAGCAAAATGCTTGTCTTACTAAAGAGTCAACAACATTGGATGGTGAACTGTTAGCAGCGTTAGACACTGAGACCTACTATTTACATTATTTGCAATGTAGAAATCATTATTTCATTACTAAATAACAAATAATAAAATCTAAGAGATTTTTAACCATGCTGGGAGCGCAACTAATGGTCATCATACTGCCACAACTCCTTATATGGAAGTTCCTCCCAGTTTGTGGTGCTTTCTAAGTTCCCCAGTCTACTGACACCCTGATTACAGATGGCTGTGGCATCAGAATCAGAAAACTTTATTGATATCAGAGAAAGTTGCTTATGTAATAACTGCAAGACACACAGAGACAATAACAAAATAAAATACAATGTCTAAATAAAATCTAAACTAAAATTTGTTGAAAATACTCTGCTGTATACAGAGATGCTGGATAGAAACTCTATACACAGTTGGGTGACACAAATTGTGCAATAGACTCAAATGGTAGTTAAATTATTGCACTTATTAGAGAATCATTAGTAATGTTAAGTAATAAAAAGTAATATTACATAAGTAGTGATATTGCATGTAAGATATTCCACATAATGAACTGATTTCTCACCCATTTAGAAAACATCACATGACCAGCAGAGATCTAACTTGCAGCCTTCTTAGGATGGGGCCTAAGAGAAGGTGGTTGTGCCCTTTGGAAGATTGCACAGACTCTCTGCAACACAAATGATGCAGATGATACCAATAGATCTAAAGATTTGCACTCACAGACAATTAAGTACAGTTGTAAATCACAGGTTCACTGCATTATAAATAACAACAAGGCAAAATAGCACCAAAAGCAATACCGTGTTTCTTGAATTCATTGTTTCTCTTTCATTTCTCGCTAAGAAATTCTTTAGGGACTGTGAGGGTAAGTAACTTAAAACTTTCTTTCTTGGAACAAGAATCTGTGCCTTACATTCTGTTTACTTAGCATTTGAAGTTAAATAATGTTCATTTTTAAAGCAGCCCGGTTTCTTATCATTTTAAACAAAATCCCCATTTTTTTGCACAATGAAAGTATGCAATTAATTACACTGACATTTCATTTACATTCTGTATCTGTTCTGTTTTTTTTTTCTTGTCGGGAAATGACAAAAAACACATGGCAAAAAAATAAATGATGGATTTTCTGTCTGCAAGAAACAAGAGCGATGATAAAACATCTAAGGAACCGAATTAGCATGCGGTGAATGTTTCAGTACGATACGAGTGAGAAGTAACGAGCATAAAACACGCTTTTGTTATCAAGGGTTAACATGTGTAGCAGTCACTGCACCACTTCTGTGCCCATAAGTGCTTATCTATTGATGCAGATTATAATAATGTCATAATAGCAACATTATGAGCATCATCTGCGTATCATTGTTTGTGCAGTTAGAAGACTAGATGCTATTTGAAACCGCTTGTTTTTGTTCCCCTTGGGGAAATGCTTGAAAAAAGGCCGTCAGAGTCAAGTATCGCAGATTCGTTTGCATAAATTAAGCTTTTAAATGTAATGAGGCCCATGCTTTTTTCATTAATAATTATGAGTGGCTATTTGGGAATCTTTATTGTCTTCACTTTACCTCATTAAGCTAAAAGTAGGTAAAGTAGGTGTTTTTATACGTGATGAATATTCTAAAATAACGTTTTAGTGTCGAAGAACAACATCAATCATCTCGTCTGTCATGTTGAGAGAATATTCTGTGCTCTTTAGTGTCAATCTAAACAGGCGAGTGTACGTGTGCATATGAATATATGTAGATAAGCGTGTGAGGAATAAAGAATATAGTAATTAATAATTGCCCAAACCCCCTGCAGCAATGCTAATGAGACTAATGCTGTCATGTTGCGTCTGTAAGATGCACCACATTTCAGTCAATTAATGGTGACACTATTGGTAAGGTTATTTTTTTTTTAACACATAATTACTTTTTTTTTTTTTCGCACAAGCTTACCAGGGGGCTGTTTTTCGAACAGCTTGCATATCGTTCGCTTTTCGGTTTCGTGACGAGAGGGGGAAGAGCTTACATTCATTTCACATCGTGCCAGCAGCTGGATGCGCACTGAGAAAGCTTAAATACAGCGTCACCCAAAAGAGGTAGAACAGCTTGTCTCCCTGTAGGGAGAGAGTCCACAATGCTGCTCCATGTCCTGAGGGAGAAAACTGTCGCCTCTGGCATCGGAGCGCTAAAGAGAGCAGAGGGCGACGCTGGAAAAAGCCGAGCCCAGCGTTTCCATGCCTTAATTGAATCTGATTAACAGGTAATTGCACAACCTTTGCTCAGTAAGCAAACCTCCCATTCCTATTCATTCTGTCGGTTCTCCGTCCAGCCGCCGGGGCCGAAATCATTTTTAAATGAAAGCACTAGTCTTCAGCACGACTCCATATGAGAGAATGCAGTCCCAGCAGAGAGAGAGAGAGAGAGAGAGAGAGACGGAGAGAGGTTGGCTGGGTGTATGGAGAGTTTAGTGTTATGTAACAAATGCAGTTTGATGTTGTCTTCAGCTGATGCGCACTCTTGGTTATTTGCACTCCATTTTTCTTGTCAAAATGTCACCCGTGAAATAGAGCCGTCTGATGAGGAGGACGTTCCCGGAGCAAATGGGCGCACTGCCATGAACGTCACGTGAGCGGGAGATTGGATTTCCTCTGAGAGTGTGTGGAGTGGAGAGGAATCTGATTTAAGCGCAAAGTGGAGAGATGAGAGATTGGATAGTGAAGAAATCACATTGGAGAACATCCAGATGGAGCACAGATAGAGCGCCCGCGATGGCTGTGCCACATGTGGCGTTGGAGTGAAGCGTTTGACACCGTGGTGTGACGGCGAACTGAACTATCATATGTTGCGTGTCTGTGGTGGACCTGGATGTTTCCGTCAGTGTATTTTAAAGTGTACTTTGGCATTTTGAGTAAATAAAGGAAAGATGGAAACGGCAGAAATGGAGACTTGCCATAGTTTGGATGAATTCAAATTGTGATTACAGAAAGAAATCCTTGCTGGAGGTGGATGCAGTGTTTCTATCTGTATTTTAAATGTATTTTGGCATCTTGAAGAAAATAAAACTGATGGATGTAAACATCAGACTTGCCGGAATGTGAATAATTAAAATTAGCGAAGAATTAGATAGAAACAAGACTTGCAATAGATTGAACTCATTTTAATTAAAATATGATAAATATTATTTCAACTGATGTGGGATGGTTTGCAACGTCTGTTTGCCTGGCCAAAATGACAAAACATGACAGAATAAGGCAGCAGGTAACAGTGGAAAATTAGGCAAACCAGTGACAATAGACTAAAAACAATTTAAGCTGCATAAGCTCCACTACATTTACTGACCATATTGTATGTCTACAGTATAAATAGAGTCAATGAAACTGCAAAGATCGGCTTCTTATAGGAAAGGAGGAGGTTTAGCTTTGTAAGCAAGCTACAGATCCAAACAGAGCCACACACCACAATCCAGGTTCGATTCTGACTAAGTGGGACTCTGCTGAAACAAGTGTAGGCAATAAAACCTAATGCCTGAGAGCCCAAAGTGGAGAGACTGCTGTTTGAGTGACAGAAAGATGAAATCAGGCCTGTTCTTAGGTGTTGTAATGAGGGTTTAATTAGAAGTCCAGAATACAGGCTCGGTTCAGCCTAAGCATTTAGAGGTTACCACACTGGTATCTGAGAGTCAAGGCTGGTGTGTGAGTGACAGTCCAAATCGAGTGTGTTCGTAGCTCTTAGCCTCTGATGAGCCTCTGTCATGCTCACTTTTGTTGAGGTATTTCCAGACTCTGATTTATCCCCCTCTTTCCATCACAATGACACCACAAATCAGAGAGCCCCCATAAATGTAAATCCATGGAATGGGTTTGTTTGGCAGTTTACTAGATAGAAATGACACTGGCTGTGAAATACTGGAATAATTCTTAAATATATTTCATAAATGAGAACCTTTTCACCATAGGCCCGAACCTGAATATATATTCCTTATCTTAGAAGCGTATTTACAGACGCATGTTGAGAATTTAGCTTCGTTGTATAGAACTGATTCACCTAATTTGTATATGGTTGCGAGATGAACAAGCACCTGATAGCAAAAAGTGTATAATGGAGAACTGAAACATGGCAACAAACCTAAAGTCCAGGAAATGATGGGTATTGGGTCAAAATAATAATCTGTTCGGTATTGAGCCAAAAACAGACTGGATATCAGAGATTGGATTGAATGTGCAAATTTCTCACAGAGAAAAGACTTTAGTCCAAAAACATACGAGAGAAGACAACCTAGCAGAAAGAAATATTGAATTTAACCAGTCAGACAGGTGAAATGCTGTTGTGGGAAATAAAGAAATCAAGGAGAAAAATGTAAACAAGCTCAATACTGAGGGGGTGTCCTCGCTGGATGAGACACTTTGGGGTCCAGGCAAAGTATTGCAAAATTTAATTCCTTCAGCAACTAATTGGAAACCTGGATAATTTAAGCAGATAGAATTCTGGAACAATCCTATTGTAGTGAAACTGTGGATCAATGGAAAAAGACTCAATTCAAAAGAGTTTAATTCAGAGTAAATGGTGCAAAACAGAGACAATCCAATAGTGTAAATCTAATACAGGCAAGAGGCCAATCAGGGGCAGGCAGATCAAAATAGACGAGGCAAAGATACAGTAATCCAATAAAACAGAGCAAGGTTCAAAAATACATAAAAACTTGAGTATCCAAGGCAAGGATAAAGATTTAAGCAACAGGTCAAATTCCAAGTAATCCAGAAACAAGCTAATGAGTGCCCACTGGTCCATTTGGTCCATTTTCTCAAACTGTCCATTTGGTCTAATTGTCTCCAAATGCCCTTCTAATAGGATGCAAAATGGAGTCCTTGTATTCTAAATATAGAGGGTGTTTGAGTGTCCAAGGCTAAAACATGGCCAGACAGTACAACAGAACAAAATCTTCATAATCCAGAGATGAAGCAGAACGGATGCTCAGTATGCTAGCAGTTAGACAATACCACGTTTGGTTCAAGTCCAAATTAGGTATTTAAATATGCAACAAGAAATGCTGGCCAGGTCTGAATCTAGCTCACAAGTGTCCCTTGTGGTGGGGAGGGTGAGCAGCACACTTATTGGTCCATTAGGTCCCATTTTCTCAAAATTTTCAAAGGATGCAAAAAAAAATAATAATAGTGATTATGTTATGAAGGTAGAAGGGTGTTTGAGTGTGTGCGCACGGGAACACACACACACATGCACGCATACACGTGTGCCGGTCTGCTGGTGTGTCACTGTGGGCAGCTTCCTGCGCTGTGTCACATTCCAGCTGAGTCAGCGCTTACAGAGAGGAGGTGGAGGAGAGCCAGGAGGAGCCCCGCCCTTCAGCCCTCTGTCTCTGTGGAGCCTGCAGAGCCTGCACTGTTGATGATACCCCTCAGTATTCCCCACTTGAGAATATTCTAGATAATCCTGCTGTAAATTAGCCTCTACGCTGACCTAATTGTGTTGTAAATTCCTGGATTTATGGTAATTTGGTTCAATCTTGTTGTGAATTGCCCATTAAAGAGATGGCCTGTCTCATTAAAATTCCCGACATGAAGGAGGCGCTGAGTTCACTGTATCTCAGTAATTGTACTTACTGGTGTATGGCTATAGTGGAGATGTAGATCTAATGTTAATGCTATAAAGGTTGTGCTGTCGAGTTCATTTTTAAAAGAATGGGCTCAGTTGACCTCTAATAGGCTGAGATATTTAAACTACAAATTGTGTGTGTCTGTGTGTGTGTGTGTGTGTGTGACCAGTGTCTGATTTGTGATCAGGTCATGGCACTGGATCTCAGAAACTGGTATAATAATTAAGAGATCCCTTTAGGGGGCCCTGAGTGAAACCCTCCTAGGGCCCTAATAGAAGAGGAACAGCCGATAGCTGTAGAGAGCAGGCATGAAAGAATACAACATTTCGTATGTTTTGGTTAACACCACAGCGTATTGTACTAGAGCATCTTAGGTAATTCTGCAGTGAGATAGTATAAAACTTATTTTTTGCATTATGTTTAATTGCCAGCTTTTTTGCAAGATCAATGTAAAAACAGTTTTAAGAGCACATGCTCTTCATCTTTTCAGACCTCACAACTCAGTTAGTCTTAGGAAATGGGAGAAAATTCTCAACTCCAGCTCCCCACATGCAGCAGACCAGGGTCTGAACCCCACTTGGGCAAGAACATCAGGTTTTACCAGTAAAAGAATTCACCCTGGAAAATAAGTCACCCTGGAAAAAAGAATCTGCCAAATGCATAAATATATGTGTATTATTGAATTGTGGCTATAGTATGTTAGCATATTAGCTTGTGGCCAAAGCATTAGCCTGAGATACTATGAAGCTTATACTTTATTTTGAACATTTTCTTCATTTTCATAGACATAATGCAGTGCACAATGTTGAATTACCAGGTCTTCTACAAGATCAATGTAAAAACAGTGTATGATCCACACAACTTAACCGGTTGGGCTGGGGTTGATGGAGATGATGGTGTATGGACAAAATTCCCACCCTGAGGTCCATTGCCGGGGGAGGCTCACTTTGGCAAAGGGCCCCAAACCGTTTTTTTGGTTTGCCCTGTAGCTTTGCCTCTGGATGCCATAGTAAATGTATTCTCCTCATTTAAGATCACCATAACCGTGGATCATAGCTCTTCTAAAGCGACTGTGGGTGAGTATGTGTGTTGTTGATGGCTGTCTTTCCTACACTCAAGTCATTCAAGGTAAGTTGCGTTTTGCATGAATCTTATTTATTTACAAACGAGAAAGTCTTTGGACCGATGGAACCGTCCTGCAACAAAGTAAGTCGCCTCTCTGTTGCACTGCTGATGAACTGCTTTGGTATTTTTTTCAAAAATGTATAGAATCATTTGATAAGATGTATGTATACAGTACTGCACACAACTCTTAGACACCTGAGAAAATGACACTACATTAATAAATCCAAATAGAATTTATATAGTAAATAGTGGTTCTATGCTTAACCATTTCCAGACATCGTCCCTCATAGAGGCTCTGCATTACAGGTTCCATCAGATACCTGGATGGGCTCTTTTTACTTCATTACACTAAATTAGTTGTGCTGCTAATGGAGTTTCACAAATCCTCATAATGACTAGAGGATTAAATCTGGAACCGAACCTGAGTTCTTCTAATCAGCTCGCAAAATATCAGCTACTTTATAGAAAAAAAATATCTTGATACTTTTTAACTGCTGTCCTGTTTGTTTCTTCAAACGTTCACTCATGTTTTTGCTGACAGAGAAAAGCACACCGCTGATATAATATGGCTTCAAAGAATTTGCATAGGTGTCTAAAACAAAGTACTGTATAGATAATGAGGGGTAGGATACTGTGTGTTCAGGATCTGAATGCATTGCTGTAATAATAATAATGATAATAATAATAATAACCACAGGCCAGTTGATGTAATGTCCTCTCCCTTCCTCCCCCTGTGTTTTTTCAGTGAGAGAGGAGTATGTGGCGACCTTCAAGGGCTCAGAGTATTTTTGCTACGACCTGTCTCCAAACCCCATCCAAAGCAGCAGCGACGAGATCACTCTCTCCTTCAAGACCCTGCAGCGCAATGGCCTGATGCTCCACACGGGCAAATCCGCCGACTACGTCAACCTGGCGCTGAAGAGCGGCGCGGTCTCTCTGGTCATCAACCTGGGCTCTGGGGCCTTTGAGGCCCTGGTGGAGCCCGTCAATGGAAAATTTAATGACAATGCCTGGCATGATGTGAAAGTTACCAGGAATCTCCGTCAGGTAACCGCTAACACGAAAGGCGGTGGTCGAGATCGGATTACTCCATAACATTTATATGACCATTAAAACCTCCAGCAGCAAGTTACCTCTCACTTGCAGTGCTAACCATAGCTGCTTTAACCAAGATGTGTAACTCCTTATCCAGTGCATTAACTTCCACTAAAACACTTAATCCTAAAGCCACAACGACCACTAAGGGTGTATTATTCTGGCAGAAGAAGATTTAAATCTAACGAGCAATAAAACCAAAATGGGGCTGTACATGATAACACATAACATCTAATATTACCACAAACAACATCTAACATTTACAACATGTGTAGTATTCATCTGCTGTTAAGCTTTTGTTTTGCAGATTGGGGCAAGATTGTGCTTCTAACCCGAGACAAAATTGTTGTTGGTCATACTGTTTCAATGGATAATGGGATAATGGCATATGCACTTTATCTGTGTATGATATGAGTGGATAGAAAAAACTAGAAAGCAGTTAATCCTCAGACCATTACAGCAGGTCTCAAGGTAAATCATCAAAGCTAACACCACGTTGGAGATTGTAAAGCCTTGGTAGACCTACAAGAGGTACAGAGTTAAATAAGATGACCATAAAAGCTCAGTTGGCTGTCAGTCAGTGTTGTCATTTAACATTAGCCGCAACGAAGGCCGGTTGAATTCCAGAGGAACTGCCGATTGGGGGCACTTTGGTGCAAATCTCTAGTCTGCTTCTCTTCTCTTTCTCTTCCTTTGCCCTTTATAAATGTTACTAACATGCTTTTTGGGGAAAGAAACTAACCTCTCATCCATGGAATGTGTCATTTACTAACCGATTACCTCTTACTAACGTGCAACGCTGATGTACTAACCTTGGCAAGAGACCATCTTTTTTGATTGAGGAACGGTGTTCTGTTCACAATTTTTTAATTTCCTTTCTCCCCCCTTTTCCACAAAGCACTCAGGCATTGGACACGCTATGGTAAACAAACTACATTGTTCGGTAGATATCATTCTAATTGTTTCTTAGTTTGGGTTTGCCGTGTGTCTATTTTCCTTTTTTTGAACCGTAGACATCAATACTAAACAAAAAAAGGGGGAAACTGCGGTTGGTACTCTTTTACGCTTACTTCCCCCTCCCTGCCCAAGTCCCCTTTTTTCTTTCTCTTCTCATTCATTTGTTTTTCTCAGCTGTTTCTGTTCCGTCCACATCTGAAAGTTGTCACCACCCCGCCCCCCTCCCTTGCGCTTTCTCTTTCTTTGTACTTTTCAGTTTTCTGGCATTATAACGTGGCTCACAGGCCGGTCTCGGCTGGCTGGCTGGTTCCACGTGAGTCCCGTCGGCCCAGCCAGCGCTGAGGGCCTTCACTCCGCATGGCGTGGGAAGCGGCCACCCCTCTACTAACATCACCCCTCTCTGCATCAGGCCATTCGAGACTAACCGGGGTGGCCGCTCTGCCTTCTTTTTTCCCTTTTTCTTTATATTGTTTTCTTTCTCAGCGAACGAGCTCCTGCATGCACACAAACACATACACACACACACTCACACGCATTCTGCTGTGATTGGTCTCGTTAGCTGCGCTCCCTTGTTTGTGTGGCCCTTTCTCTCTCTCACTCTCTCCCTCGCTCTGCTTTTTTTTGTTCCTCTCCAATTTAATCCCAGAAAATAATTGTTCTCCTCTCCGCTATTGTATTGCATGCGAGGAGGGAGAGATCATGAAGCATGCGTCCATTCAGCCAGACCTGCGTGAGATGTGTGGGCCTTTTAATTTGCCTGTGCTTTCATCCCTAACCCCTCTGTGGCATGCCGTGTTCTTCGTTTTACATCCTATCTGAAACATGAAGACATGATCAACTAATCACATGCACTGTACCTAAAGCAATACTAACTCTTAAAGCACACACATTTCTACTAACACCATTTTTGTGTCTGCTGACTTACCTTTGTGTTCCGGTACTGACTACTGACTAACAACCTGAGTGCGGGCCTGCTTGCCGCACGCTCTCTGAACTAACCTGACCCCGTACTGTGGGTGTGGCAGACTAGAACCTAACACCAAAATGGACATAATCTAAAGACCAAAAAAGCTTAATAACAACTCTATCCTGAAACAGACATGAAAATGGATTCATACTAAATCAATAATGACCAAGAAAAAAAAAAAAAAAAAAAAAAATACCTGAGCATTTAATACAGACTAATACAAAAACTACAGAGTATCCAAATCCTTGCGAGGGGGACCAAAGCCCTTTATCAGCTTTCAAATTATGTGTGAGTATAGCGTGTCCTTTCCCTGTGCTTTGTTGTTTAGGTTACAATATCCGTGGATGGAATTCTCACCACCACTGGATATACACAAGAGGACTACACCATGCTAGGCTCCGATGACTTTTTCTATGTCGGGGGCAGTCCCAGCACTGCAGATCTGCCCGGATCCCCCGTTAGCAACAACTTTATGGGCTGCCTGAAGGAGGTAAACTTTCATGCACACTTCTATTGTACTCTAATGTCCACTACACAGTTCAACAGGTCAAAGCTCTGTGGATTTTGTAGTGTTTTTTAATGCTGATTTCAGATCTGTGTTTAGTTTTTCCTGCAGGTACAGTGTTTGTGATGAAGCTAGTTCTATACTGCATGAT
>JBBPDB010000108.1:36756770-36770045 GCA_037974465.1 Brachypetersius altus
CTACCTCTGTCTGGCTCTGGATCTCTCTATCTTTCTTTTGGTCTCTCTCTCTCTCTCTCTCTCTCTCTCTCTCCCTCCCTTTCTCTGTCTCTCTCTGTCTCTCTTCCTCTCTCTGCCCCCCCTCTCTTTCTCTTTGCCCCCCGCTCTCTCTGGGCCTTGGCTCAGCACTGATACGGCTTTAGCTTGCATCTTTTCTTTGCCTTCTCTGTGTCTATCAGTCGGCCAGTATGATTATGCCCTGCCACTTTTGAGTGCTCATCTATCTCCTATAGGAAGTGCAGTGGCTTAAGATTCCCTAAATTGAATTGGTCAATAAAATGATTGCCACACGAAGAAACCGATTAGAGAAACGAAGACAGGGGGCTCGGCCGTAAACTGGGGCTCTAAAGCCGAGCTGTGCCACACAGCGGCCGGAATGCTTTATCAGTGATTGAGTTCATAAATTACGCTTCATATGGAAAGGAACTAATGGAACTCGTCCACCCTGTAAACGCTGTCTGTTAGGCCGAGTGCCATCGCGCCTGTGTGTGGTTGTGCAGCGCTGTGGAAAAAAACGCTGTGTCTGGCTGTAAAGGGCTGTAGTAACCTGTCACTCATCCGTCTCTATGAACCTTGGGGTTTATGATGAAAAGTAAAGTGCTGCCTTCACCACATTCAACCCCACACTGCCTTCAGCTTTATCTCCTCTTCTCAACACTTTATGGTAGCATCTAACTCAGTGGTCTGGTGCTGCATGCAAACGGTCACTTTTCCCATCATCCACAGAATACGGTCAAACATTTACTGAAGCAATAATCCATGCAAAACTGTGTAAAACCACAGGCCTCCACTGGCCTCTGTTTTCATCAAAAGGTGAAAACAGAGGCAAGATATGGGGTTCCCAAAATGGCCATGGAGGAGCCTGTCTTGCACATTTTAGTGTTTACACACCCACTTGTGTGTTGAGAACAGATGGGTAATTAACTGATCAGTTGGATGAGATGTGCTGGGAACAGGGAAAACAATAAAATGTGCAAAGCAGGGGGTTCTTCATGAGTGATTTGGGAGCCACCGCCCCAGACTGTGGCAAAATTACCATGTGATGATGTGATAAACCAACATTCAAAATTAATTTATGATGCTAGTCATCACAAAATAAGATTCTTCTGCCAAGCAATGTAGTTCATTACCAGTATGCTATGGTTGCTAAGCAACAAAACAGTTGTTCCATTAGTTTTTTTTATAACTTAACATAGGATTACATTGATGCGTGTGGTCAGCCAATATATTGATGTTCATTATTATTAATACTTATACTTAAAAATACTTAAAACTCTTTCTTTTAGTCCACAAAACCATGCTGTGACAAGTTAATGCTCCTTTATATGTGATGTTCTCGAGACTGAGACATTAGCTAGAAGTGCTAAGTGTGGGTTATGAGAAGGCTGAGGATGCAGAAAGAAAGCTGGAGGCAGTAAAATCTCATGCAGTGTTTTGTGAAGTTCTATTTTGCCAAAAAAAAAAGTGCAAAACATAATCCAAAATTTCCCCACAAAAATGGACTCAAAACATATGAGAAATAAACTGGAGAATGGAGTAAAGACTCAAGGCATGATCAGCCAAAACTCTAACCTTTAGGAGCTGTGATCTGCTCGCCAGCTCGTCTCACTCTCCCCCGTGGACTGATATACCAGAGGTGTGGAACTCTGGTCCTGGAGGGCTGTGGTCCAGCAGGTTTGGGTGATTTCCCTGCTTAGAAACACCAGGTTCTCCTCATCAGTTAATTGTAAGGTTTAGTGAATGTGTTTGAGGAGGAGAACCTTTAAACTGTGCTTGTCACTGACCCTCCAGGACCGGAGCTTGACACCCCTGATCTACACCATCTTAAGACCATGAAAGCCCACCCCCTTTACCACACTCTTCAAAAAAACCCCAAACATCTCCAAAATACTCCAAAGTAAGTAATGTGGGCGAATCTCAAATGGTGCTGCTGTAAAAAGGTGAAATTCATAAACGCCTTATCCTAGATTTTCAGTATACATATAAGCACAGTTTAATTCTGTATTAATGCTTCATTTAAGGTTATTAAAATAGGAGGAAAGCATTTGTAATAAATTGAATTATTTGTTGAATATCAGTGTATTTGTATTTTATATTTTGTTGTACAAAAGCAAAATCCCCTCGAAGCATTATATAGATTTACTTCACTTGCTGTGGGAATATCACTGTAACACACGTCCTTTAGAGCCTTTTTTTTTTATCGGATTCAGGAACAGAATCAGAAAACTTTATTGATCCTGGAGGAAATGCAATGACTGCACAGAGACACAGAAACAAAAACAAAATATAACATGAAGTCAAAATAAAGCTCTGAAGAAAATACTCTGAATGCTGTGGTCAGGGAGAGAGGTGGATATTAATACTATAAATTAATAAATAAAATTATTGCTGAGGTTAATTAATTAACACAGATAGTCAATTGGCGTTGTTCTCTAAACTGAGTCTGTTATTACTAGTGACATATGTAGTGAAATTACTCATGACAATGCTATTGAGTGCAATAATAAATCATTACATATAATGATAATGATTTAGTTATACTTTTACAATGCAACAATTACAAACACCTTTTTAATCTTTCATTTTGCAGGTGAATCCTCTCATAATGTCTGTCAAATGTTTAATACTAGCTGTAGATGCAATCTTGTGTGCTGGTTGCATACTTTTCCTTGTCACAGTGGTGGAAAATGTCAAAATCTCAGGGTATGTCAGAGGATAGAGCTACTACTTTTAATTAAGTAAAACAAAATTAATTTAATTTAATTTAATTTAATTAAATATAATTAAATATAATTTTGCCATCTTGAATTTTATGTAAGTTTGTATTTTATGTCCAATCTTTGCTGGTTGACCCTCAGGTTAAATGTGTATCTGTTGTAAAAATACATGGACCACTGACTGATTTAACATCTCTCTCTCTCTCTCTCTCTCTCTCTCTCTTACTCACCCCTCCCTCCACCCCCACCTCTCTCTCCCTATCTCTCTCTCTCTCTCTCCCCTCTCTCTCTCGCTCTCCCTCTCTCTCTCAGATGCCACCATCCTCAGTTATGATGGCAGTAAGTTTATGAAGATCAAGTTGCCAGTGGTGATGCACACAGAGGCGGAGGACGTTTCTCTCCGTTTCCGCTCCCAGCGCGCCTACGGTGTTCTCATGGCAACCACTTCCCGCAACTCGGCAGACACACTCCGACTGGAGCTGGATGGAGGGCGGGTCCGGCTAACTGTCAATCTAGGTACCTGCATTCACGTGTTGCACTCATTGTTGCACACACAAGTTGTGTAAGGCACATTTCTCACTTCACTACCCACATGCACTAAGCATTCACAGTTTACTTTATTCAGGATTGATTTAAGTGATGGTTATCATTTGCCCTTTTTACCACCGTATTCATTCAGTGACACTTGCGCACACACACTGTGTATATGCTTCCTGTTTTTTGTGAAGAGAAAGGGAGGTGTACACCCTTCAAAGGCCAGAGTCTGCGGCCCCACGCTCACTTCCAGATGAGCACGCTGTAGCTGCCCCACCATGGAGTGCATCTTTACACTACCACCCCACTTACTTTCTAATTGGGTTTTAGAAATATAATCAACATAATGACTAATTTCATAAAGGAGAAGGTCGTCCATGCATCACATTCATCAACAAATACCAATATTTGCCATTGGAAACCACTGCCAATTGGTTTATACCAGCTCCGCCCACAAATGTTTTCTTAGGTGGTGATTGTTGGGAAGTTGGACAAGCTTAGACAGAACATTGGGAAACTTGTCCACACTCTCAATAGTAGCAACAATATGAACAGTAAGAACTCACTGATTGTATTTAAGTATGCAGTGGACTCCTACCTGTAATATTATAAAACTCACTGTGTTTAATGTGTAATATATAGTCTTACAAGAGGCACTTTTCCACAGTTACTCAGGAACCATTCTGTATCTAAACTGTACTCTGATGGTACTCAAGTTGTATCAGGTTTTGATGTTCCAGTGTATCTCAGTCCGGTAACGGAGTTTCTGACTCAATTCTCTCCACAGTTTATGACCGGTCGTCCCAAAACCACGTCAAACCTGGGCAGAAAGAGCCGCTTTTGTTATTGTGGCCTTTTATTATTTATAATCTTGCTTGAGTTTTACGTTTTTTTTGGCATTATTTAACCAGGCAATGAAACCCAAAAACCCAGAGAACTTGTTAGTGACGTCTTGGAGTTAAACATAAATTTGTAGAAAACTCCCACTGAAGTGTATTTCATGTACTTCGTTGGCTAACCAGTTATTAGATTGTGTCTCCGATTTTAGTATTTCCAAAAGACACTTTCCAAGACTGTCGTCATGACAAAAATTTTTTTACCAATCAGAAAGCAGTGATGCAGTCTGTTCAGCTGTGGCCTGCTTTTGGCCCTGCCACCAAGCAGCACGGGTACGACTCGCTTTATTTATAATGGAAGAACATTTGTTTGCGGTTCCTTGTGCCAGTGGAAAAGTGCCCATATTACCTTACTATGGAAACTTAAGAACATTATCCAATCCCTCAGCTTGGTTCTCTCCTGCAATGTCATTTCCTTATGGGCATTGGAGTACGCATTACTGTGACAGCCTAGTGCGCTGATAGACACAAATATTCTTCGACAAAGGTGCGTGCTCTTAGTACAGTCACGCACTGCCATCAGGCTTCATGACATGCCATTAAACCTGTCCACTTCCAGCATGTCTTTTCTGCCCTCATCCAAGGGCTCCTCCAGCCACCACATTCTAACACACACATGCCATACATAGATACACAAGCAGACAGACAGACAACCACACACATACACAAACACACCAATCATTCCCCCTCTAGCCCGGAGGGACTGCACTCCCTGTTAGGGTGGGCACACATTGCTCTCTGGCTGTTTGCGACCACATTTTTGCTGCGGTTGACGACACGCAATGGGCTGCAGCCTCGTGGGAGAGAAAGGGGAGCTGGATTTGTGATTTGCTCTGGATTTCTCGCAGCCCTCCACTCCATCATAGAGCACACTCGCCCACAGAGAGGCTGCATGAAAAATATCGATCCCCATCCCAGAAGTACACTTTGCAAAAGATAGTAATAAAAGTTCCTCCTGTTCTGCAGTGCGTATCAAAATGAGAGGTATTATTCATTACAGTAGCCAGGACACAGGCGGCTATATTGTTTCGAGTTGAAAAGAGTTTCAGTGCTGCTATTCATTACAGTATTTGTAATGAAAGAATGGTACTAACAGCGGTGGCTTTGCTCTTGAATGCGAGGCTTGGATTCCTAAGGCTAATTCACACTGGGAGTGGCTGCTGTAATAGAAACAAGAACCGCCGCAACACGAACCAGATCTACAGGCTTGATTTAACCCATGCAATTCATTTTTACACCTTACTCCACATTTGACTGGCGTTAAATTTTTACACAACGAAATTGGTCCATATTGTGGAATAAAAAACATAGTAAAATTTAATTTGTGATGTCACAAAAAATATATATGCATCCACCCATTCAACCAAATTTATAATGTTCCAGCCTAAACTACTTTTTGACTAAAACAGAACAGAGGCCATTTACGTGCCTCAGGCATATCCTGGTTAATTCTAAAGAATAAAGAGAATTCAGAAAACGGGCTGATGAAAATAAAGTGTGACAGAGAAATGTTTAAACAAAATGTAAGAGGAATCTCACTGTTGGGGACTTCACACGGGGGGTGGTGGGACTAGTCAAACAAACTCACAGAAAACTGTAGGCTTGGGAAAAAATAGGATCAGTTATGTATCGCAGTTCATTTCTGCTGAGATTCATGCATTCATGTTTGAAATCAATGTGGAGAAACAAAAATGTAGGAGTACGGCTACATTAACTTATCACGGACCAATCTTTCCCCAAAGCTGTTTTTTGCATTTAAACATTACAACACATCCCAGAGTAGGTCATGCCACCACAGCAGCAAGTGTAGCTTTTTGTTAACTTCAGATTTTAAGTTAAAACGTATAATGTTGTATTTGAAGTTGTTTTGCATTGTTTAGACGCTACCTTTTGTTTAGACGCTACCTTTGCAGCTATGAAATAAAACATAATTTTAGTTGTATGAGGTTTAAATTATTATCAAATCAGAATATTTATTGAATCGCAATATTTAGAGAATTGCAAAACATATCAAAATCGGTGCCTAGGTATCATGATGATATCGTATTGGGAGGCCACTCTAGAAACCTTGGTCAGTCTTGCTCCCCTCTACATCACACTGTGAGGGCCAGTGTTATTTGGTACAATGTCTGGATCTTTATGTACAGACATTGGGTGCCCCTCACAGGTGAGAGGGAGGGAGGGGACAGACTGCCAGTCAAGGGCTGAAGGGCTTGCGAGTGTGTTTTTTTCCCTTCCTTTTCGCCCAGAAGAGCATTCTGAATTCAGCTCCTCTCCCAAGAGGCTTCAGCTTCACGATGGACATGCTCCGACGCTCTGCTGCAGTGTGGCTCACCAAGCACAGACTTTCCTCTCTGTTCCATCCTAGCAGCCTTTTTCCAGTGCTAAAGTCTAAAGAAATGCTTCCACTCTTTCTTTAATTCATCTATTTCAGCTCATTAAAAGGGAAGACTTAAAAAAAAAGGTGCAGCAGAAGCGCCGGTGGCGAGGACACGCTGTTCCGCTGGCTAGATTATCCTGCTCTCTCTCGCTCTCTCTTTCTCCCTCTCTCTCTGTTATTCCCTCCATTCCTCTGCCACTGCCATTTGCTGAGCGAGCCCAGAAAAAGAAATGAATCAATTACCACTGAATATTCAAGCAGTGCCGAGACTCATATGGATCGGGCTATAATCACATTTCTATACTCGCCAAATTTCCCTAATTCTAAATATATTGCGGGCCGGAGAAAAGGCATGAATATTCATGCAGGACAGCATGTGAGAGTGTGTTCCCTCCACCTGGATTTCGTTATATCGACACGGGAGGCAGAGCAGAGAGAGAGGGAAAGAGAGAGAGAGAGAGAGAGAGAGCATGTCTGATCAGTGTAACAGCTCCTCGCCAGTCCGTGCCATTTGTGTGTCCGTCCCCAGTTTGTGGAAACTGTGATTATTGAATGGATTTCTGCAGTCATAACCTTGAAGGCTGAATTTACATCTTGTCTGTTCTCCCCCATCTAGACTGTATCAGGATTAACTGTACGACCAGTAAGTGCTTCTCTTCAATATACCTCTGTCCAATAGCCGCCTCTGTAATGCTGAATGAACTGTGCTCTGAATGAGTGTGTGTGGCTGTGTGTGTGTGTGTGTGTGTGGGTGTGGGTGTGTGTGTGTGTGGGTGGGTGTATGAGCGAGCTTCCGTTAGAAAATGCAGTGTTTGCAGTGCAGTAGCTGATTTTGTCCACCAGAGCGGCCAGGTAGCGTTTAGCCTGCAGGCTTGCTGGAGCCCGAAGCCTCTCTGGCAGCCATTTTAAAGCAGCAGTGGAGAGACGAGGAGCCGGCTGTGGCTGTGAAGAAGTGGCGATTAAGTTTCTCACACTCTAGCTAGGCCTGCTGCTTCCAACAAACCTCACAGATCATCTCCTCCGAGAGAGGCTCCTCAAATCCCACACTCTCTTAGCTTCCAGTTCCCAGCCAGCCTCCCTTTCTTCCCCTCCACCACTGCACTTCCTCACAGACTTGAGGCTTTTTTTTCTTTTCTCCCTCCCCTTTTTTCAGATCCGGGGAGCCGTGGCGAGTTGTTTTCTTGTTTGTTTTCTCATTAAACTCGCAGCAGAGAGGGACATGTCAGGCTGAGAGATTGCGAAGCGAGATGAAAGAGAGAGAGAGAGAGGAACACGGGGCGAGAGGCAGGTGTGTGCCGTCTCCTCGCGTCATTTCTGCCTGTAATTTTTCACAGAGCTGCCGCTTACCTTAGCCTCGCGTCCATTCTCTCTCAAGGCCTGGGATTAATTAATGTATACCTCACCAGCCATGCATGAAAGAGGTCTTTTTTAATGTTTATTTTTATTTTCTTTGTTTGAGCGAGCCCATCCTTGATGGACTCAAACCCATTCACGAGTGAACGAAGTGATGACCCCTTTTTTCCGCTCGCCACGCTTCCCGAGCCAAAAATGGCCTTCAGAAAATCTCGCCTCTTGGTGTTGCGTGGTAACGACAGCGTCCTCGTTTATTTCCCGTAATAGGCAAGCCTGCTTTTCTCCACCAATCAAAAGCCTTCGTACATTTCAAGGACTTGACCTTTTAACAAAATCACCCCAGGTGACATGAAATGTGTCTTTTCTCATTTCACTTTGGGGTCGTTTTCTTTTCTCCGTGAACTCTTGCTAGGTATGTGTGAACAAGAGTGAGGTAGGCTTTTCCATTGCTGTGATTTCAGTGGTGCACTAGTAACCTCACACTGACTACGTGCACTGGCTAATTTGACAATAATTCAGTGATCCGCACTAACCTGATGAGAATGCCCAAGACAGGGACGCAGCTGAGCTTTCTCAGGGGGCTGCCTGTGTCCTTTCTTCCCTCCCTGTGCAGGGGAGAACACACACACATACACACACACACACTCACACACATATGCCGTCACTGGGCACAAGCATAAAATTACGCAAACAGGGTAAAGAGAACAAATGCTCAAATTCCGACAGAAGAGTCTTTTCATAGGATCATTAATGTGTACTGTTCTGCAAAAAGACTTTTTATGTGAAAAATTAACCCACACAAACTGATACTTTTTTCATTTTTAATGTATCTCAGACCTCTCAAAACTCACATATTTAGTTTTCTGTTGCCAGAGTACAGTTATTGTCAAACAACCTGTTATTGTATTTATTGACCTTTTTCAATACTATAGATGAAGCCCTGTATGAACTCCATTATCAATCTTTCATAGACAATTTTAATTATTGATGTGTGCTATCATACCTATTGCATCAGTTTTTCATTGATTGAGCTGGGATAGTAGCTAGATATCACATGTTTTCACTTTCAGTTTTGGTTTTTGGTCTGATTAAAAATAATATATCACATCAATAACTGCTAGGTATCACTCAAATCAAAAATTTCCATTCATTTATGAACGTTGTGAATGAGATCATTCAAATATCTCACAATATTTGCTGTGATGATGTTAACTGATGATGGAGCAACATTTATGTTGGTATACGTGTTAGATAGCAGATGTAAAGAGGCAGAATTAAACAATCAAGCTTTCAGCAATTTTTTTTTTACGCCCATTATATACCTATAACAGGTATAGAAAATCGAAAACAAAGCTCAATGGCAGTAGAGTGGATCATACTGAAGAGTTCTATGACTTTAAACATGGCATGTTTCTACTAGATCTTCCCTTGTCAACTGTAAGTGCTATTCTAATGACAACGCAACATGTAAGAGCAGTTATGCCCACCCTGTGAAATGATAGACCATACAGACTCACAGAGCAGGGCTGCCTAGTGCTGAAGCATGTACAAATCATTCTACTGCAACACTCACTGCATCTGGAAGCTACACCAGCACAATAGCTGTGCATTAGGGGCTTTATAAAGTGGTTTTATATGGCTGAACTGTGCACATAAGCCTAAGATCACTATGTTCAATGCCAAGTGTCGGCTGGAGTGGTGTCACTACCCCTTAGTTCCAGTGAAGGGTAATATTAATATTTCAGCCTGTATAGATATTTTAGACAATTATATGATTCCAACTTTTTGGCAACAGTTCGAGGAAAGAATGCTCCTGTTTCAGCATGATTGTGCCCCTGTTCACAAAATGGTGCTCATAAAAATGGTGTGAAAGAAATCCAGCAACCAGCACAGATCCCTGAATTAACTCAGGGCTCAACAGAACACCTTTATGATGAATTGGAACACTGACTGTGAGCTTAATGCTGTGTTGACTGCATGGTCACAAATTTCACAGAAGGACAGTGAAATGGCTGTCTAATGGGGTCTCCCAACAATATTGTGTACAGTAACAGTATTATGCAAAAGTCTAAAGTCACCTCTCATTTCTTCATACAATATTTTTCTTTTTTACTGAGACAGGCTGCAAAAAGCCTAAAGATAGACCACTCAGCATTCAGCACCTGCTCCTGGTTCTTCATTGGTTCAGGACTTCAGTTAGATGCTCTTTGTTCTGTTTGAATGATTCATACGTAGGTCACTGTGTGTCTTAACCAACAGAAACCTTCCTCTGAAACTGGTCAGTTTCAGGGACTGGACTGGAAATGAGAGTCTTTGAATGTCCTTCAGGAAGCCTGGAGAACTGTTCCTCAAGAACACATTAACATTTAAAATATAAAGTCTGGATCTTTGGAAGCAAAATTTGAGGAAATGAAGGTAAATTTTGTGTGATGTGATGGTCCACATACTTTTGGTCATATTTAATGTATAGTCTTATACTACTATCATTATTGAAAAAAGTGAACTGTATAGAATTCATTCTGGCTCGTTTCATGTAAAGCCAGTTTTTGAACAAATGGGGAGTAATATTTTACTCACATTTTCACTCATGGGGACCTGCCAGTGTTTTTTTGTTTTTTTCCTACCAGAATGTTCATGTTCTCCTGCTGTCATTATGGAGAAGAAGAACAAAACGTACACACAGACACACACATACATGCACACACACGTACACACACAACAGAGGCTCTTATTGAACGGCTGCTGATTTAATAACACCTTGTGCTCAATCTTCATGGAGACACATTTACGGTTGACAAGTGGAAGACATTTAGATGTGTTTGGAGCATCCTTCCCCTGAAACGAGAGATTCATGCGAATTCAAAAGAACCTCATTTCACTGAAACAACCTCCTCTATAAATATGCAGCAGCATTGCCACTTACCGGAATGGCCGCTCATAAATATGCAGCGGCGACGCTTGTGTTTCATTTGTAATGCAAATAGTGCAGAGGAGAGAGTGCTGGCACTCACAGGACTAGCGAGTCACGCTCAGGGGAACGGGCAGAAACCACAGCCATTTTGTCTCATGTGTGTAAAAGTGTGTGTGTGTGTGTGTGTGTGTGTGTGTGTGTGTGTGTGTTGTGCGTTTGTGTCTGTGTGCTTGACATGTTCCAGCACTTGTGTCTGTGTGCGTGTCTGTATTTACAGCTCTGTGTGTAGTTTGTGGCTTCACCAGTGCTCTTTCAGAGCTGATCCTTGGAGAAAAGCATTAAAAGGCCATTTAGAAGGATCCATATCACAAGCTCAGCTCTCCGAGTCTCTGGACGGCCTAATCTCCGAGTGCCTGAACAGATGGTCATATAATTATGTCCCCTCAACAGGATGCTGCTCCATCACCGTGGCATTAACCCAATTTGTCTCAGTGATGCTCAGTTCTGGGCAGAGGAGCTAACTTTGTTCATGTCCCGCTCGACTGGGCACTGAACCCTAAACCTCCGATCCCCGTGACTGCTGCTTTAATGGATCTCCTGCCTTCCAACAAAACGAAAGTTTGTCCCTTAAACCAAACCATCCAGAATGTAGAGGGCTCACGGGATGCTCTGGTTCTAAGAGGAAATTTACTGTGTGGCTCCTCAAGTCTGAAACCGCCAGCCTCTGCTTCTTTAAATGTGGTTATATTGCACCAGCTCTACCCCGAGTTTGACTGTGGTCAGCCAGTAGTCTGTAGATTAGAAGTGTAGAAATTGGAAAGTTTGCAGAGACTCTTTCCTTGTCAGCTTGCCCACTAGATAGCTAATTAGCGGAACTTCATAACAGACTAGACACAATTAACATTAGTCGAAGCTACTTTTAAGAGTTTTACTGAAATCCATTCACAGGAAATAAGATGATCAGATGTGCGCATCTAATGGTCACTGAAAGTATGTCAACCTGAAGTCTAAACTCTCCAGTTCTGTGTCATTTTCTTGTCAGCTAGATAGCAAATTAGTTAAACTTCACAATAGACTAGCCACAATTAACATTAGTTAAGACGTTTGCACAACTGTATATTGATCTTCTTAGTTGGATTTAGCTATTTATGTTCAGCTCGTTTTTTGTTTCTACCCACTATCATTTGGAACCACCATTCACAGGCGTTGCTAATATTATCAGACATGGGTATCCAATGGTCACTGAGAGTATGTCATGCTCAGGCCTTAGGCTGTAAATTAGAAGTGTAGAAATTGGGAAAATGTTAAGCTAGATAGCTTATTAGCAAAACTTCATAACAGATTAGCCACACTTAGCTAACAGGGCTAGGATAGCTAATGTTAGTTTTAAGAGATTTACTGAAATCATATGGCAACCACTGAAGAAATTCTCCGTTTGTCACATACACAGTTATACAACAGTGAAATGTAACCTTGAGTCAACCCTTAAGACAATAAAGTAATCAAATAATTTACATGAAAGAGAAATTTGGAAAGGCTGAACTAATGTATAGAGAAAATAAACAGAAAAATATTTAGACTAAACAAGTTTACCAAAAAAAACGGAAGCCAGATGCAAAATCAGAAGAGCAGTAATTATCCTTCATAAGCAATGACAAGATGATCAGGCGTGGTTGACTAATGGTCTTATTTGGTTAGTTATTTCAGTTATTTTCAAAATTAAATGCATCCTGGGTTTGAACCTTTCTTAAATTCTATAAATAACACCTCTTTAGACCTCATGTTGAGTTTCAATGAACACCTACCAAATGCAAAATCGGTGCTTTGAATCAGCTCCAGATCCTTTATCTGCTTCGTTTGTCATGGAATAATGAGGGAACGGGCCACACCTGGCAATGAAGCTGCTCGTCAGTCGCATGTCCAATTACTTTGAAGACACTCTGTGAAAAATGGCAGTAATTTCTGAAAGCTTAATGCAATATCTTTGTTAAACCAGTTCAATTAAAGCTATTTCATTTTGGTGGCATGCAGAGAGAACATTACAAAAATTGCATCATTGTTCAAATACTTAGGGACCTAACTGTATTTCTGAAAGGGCCAGACGAGCGTTCCTGGGCTTCTCTTGACTCTTTGAGAAATTAAAATAAGTTAAAGCAGAGATTCTCCCAAAATGAGGGGAATAGCTTGATTTTTCAAAAAACGTTGACGTAATTTCCAGCCCGTTCATCTAGTCGGTCTGAGCTAATGACTAATGCTGCAGTACAAACAAACCTGGATTTGGAAAGTTTCTACTTCTGTTTCTTCTTGTATCAACTTCTGATCTCTACCAACTTCTCATCCAACTTCTGAATTCTGTCCATCTGTCATCTGAGCTGCTTATCCAACACACAACACACACACGTACACACGCACACACACACACACACACACACACACACACACACA
>JBBPDB010000108.1:36791675-36807574 GCA_037974465.1 Brachypetersius altus
ACGTGCAAACTGACTTTTAACCTAAATTAAATTACAGGTCATTCACCGACACGGATATTTTGACCCCAAAATAATTTGAAATCAAAATTCTAATGTAATGGGTATGTCTGCTTTCTCACCGCTAACAGGTCAAAACGAGCGAGACACGCTGACAGGGCTGCTCTGAGCGAGATTTTCTGTTTCTGTACTTTGTTTTTGTGTCTGTTGAGTGAGAAAAAGTGGTCTCACACAGATCCGTGGAATGGTAAAGTAAGATTGTTTTAAGTGCATCTCCCTGACCAGCATGGCACGGGAGCTCCACAAACTCCACGAGAGGTCCTGGACCACAAGTGGCAGATCACTCCTCTCTCTCTCTATACAGCGGTACCCCACATAAGGAATGCAGTCCGTTCCAGCGGCGCATTGGTTATGCGGGGAGTTTATTATACATTGTCTTCGTCTGAGACACATCTGGCCTGATTCAGCTATTTTTTAAAATGTGAAACGCACTCGTTCTGTGAGTCACGAGTCGCGGTGTCATTAATTATGCAGAATGTTCGTTCTGTGAGGCGTTCGTTAAGCAGAAATTCACTGTATATTTATAACAAAGTATAACCATAAACACGTCTGTGGCTGGAGAGCCGAACATTCTAGAATGCTGAAACAAGGGGCGTGGCCGTGAAGTCGAGGGGGCGGGGAAGGGGTGCACAGTAGCAGAAGCGTTGAGAAGCGAGGCTCCGCGGACTGGCAGGAGACCTCTCACGGACCGGCGCCGGGCGCGGACCATAGTTTGATAAACGCTGTATTACAGTTAGAGTTGCACTAACTGTAATACACAGATATAGAATATGAGAATAGACCAGTGTGTATTAGTGTTAGTGTTGCACTAACTGTAACACAGATATAGAATATGAGACTGGACCGGTGTGTATTAGTGTTAGTGTTGCACTAACTGTAATACACAGATATAGAATATGAGAATAAAGACCACTGTGTTTTATGAGGTTCAGGGTGGCGACTGCTAATCCTCCACAAAGGCATTTGCTAAATGAATCACTGAAGCGTGGGAGGGGAAATTAGCCATACCTGCATCATTAAGCGTGTGTTCCATTATTATTGACATCGCCACAAACAGCCCGAGCCATTTTTTACTGTAATTAACTGAAAAAGCACTCTCCCCGCCCATCTCGTTAATTTTGTTTAGACACAGGCTGGATAAAGGCTGTCAGTATTGACATTTATGGCAGTGATAATGTAGCTGGACGCTTTGATAAACCTGTCTGAAGGCAGAGGGGATATCATTATCCACCCAGCGCCGCTCTGAAAACGAATTAACCCAGGATCATTGACCATGTTAACGAGGGGGCCCTGATATCCTGATTTTTCAAATAGACAGTGTCACCTCGTGTTCAGCGATGTGCGTGACCCTAAACGCTTGTGATTGAGTTAATTTAATCTCATCATATCACCATCACTGGGGCATTATCATTAGTCATCCTTCACTTCCAGTCATTTATTCGTTTGCTCTTGCCCTGAGAGAGATGGAGAGAGAGATGGACAGAGAGAGAAAGAGCGAGAGAGGAAGAGAGAGAGAGAAAGAGAGGAAGAGAGGGAGAGAGAGGTGGGGAGAGACATAGAGAGAGATAGAGGGATAACAAGAGAGAGAAAGGGAGAGGAAGAGAAAGAAAGAGAGGGAGGGAGAAAGAGAAAGAGGGAGAAAAAGAGAGAGAGAAAAACAGAGAGAGAGGGAGGGAGGGAGAGATACAGAGAGAGAGAGAGAGAAAGAAAGAGCGAGAAAATGTTGGAATATAATAATAAGGTATAAAAAGATTGACCCAAAATAGCAGTGAAACCACAACAACAAAACACTCATGAAAGAAAACGACATGAAAAACATAAAAAGACTAAAATTGTCACAGGTGTAGTTCTAAGAGAAGGAGGAAGGAACACACACACACACACACACACATATATACATACACACACACACACACACATAGACTTGTCACATATCCTGGGGTTGACAGTGAGGGTAATGGTCTATTAAGTGTGGCTCTCCTGCCAAGCCTGGTCCGGCCAGCCGCTCTGACCCATAGCCAAAAGCTCCACGGTCTCTGAGAAAGAAGAGTCGTCGCACTGGACTGTACCAAGAGCTGGGAGGAGGACTAGAAGGGGATTGTAGATGCGTGAAGAGAAGGAAGGATAATGTGATTATCCCTGGGGTGCAGCCAGATAGTATCCCCTCCCCCCCATTGCCCCACAAAGCCAAAATGTGTGTGTGTATGCATGTGTGTGAGTGAGTGTTTGTGCCTAATGAACACATCAGTGCACCGCGAGACTGATGGCACTGAAAGACTGGCTCAGCAGGAGGACGGACAGTAGTGCTGAATAATCCTGAAGATCAGACGGCAGAGACGAGAGACGGGTGGAAGGGAGGCAGGTGAGGGAGAAATGCTAGAGAGACAGCGGGGGGAAGGGGGGGAGTGTCTAGAGGAAGATGGTTTGACAGAGCTGAACTGATCTAGTCATGAATAAATGTCATATGGCAGGCCTGTGGATGGTCATGGCCATGGCTTTTCATATCAGTTTTTCTTTGTCGGCACTGAGACAACCAGAACCATCTGATCCAAACTCACACTAGCAGCGCCACAATCACATCCAACATCACCAAGAGGCGTTTTTATCGTTTAGTTAAGAGCTCCAGTTTTAGAGCAGGAGCTTAGACGTCACACATGAACTCTTATCAGGCACTTTTAAACTGCAAAATCAGTTCATAGGGCCCTATTTCGCCTTGGTGGAAAGTGTGCCCCATTGTCGGCGTGTTGCTGTTTTAATTCAGTGAAATGACCAACAAAAACACGTATAGGGTCAGTGGCATTTTATTTAGCGGTATTTAAGGCAAACCATGCAGGTACACAATGCTCTTAGTGCACTTTTGTATTATTATTTATGTTTTATTTGTTTCATTCACATGTTTTATTATATTACACTGAGTAAACTGGTCTTGTCGTGTTATCATATTGTATAATGAAACACCAAAACGTGAAGTGAGGAATAAAGCATGTCTGATTTAAAAAAAATGCAACAACAAAAAAAAATAAATGACAAACTAATTTGAGTTTATTGACCAATCAGCATGTGTGTAATTAAACACATCAGGTTGAGGGAATTCATCAGAAAAAGGTGGAGGAATAAGTTAAATATAAATGCAGAGGCAGTGATGTTTGATGCACCAGCAGGTCTGTTTCCTGATCTGGTTTACAGGTAAACAAGCATTATAATCCCATACCTTTTAAAGGTAAGATGATGGGCCATTCTGATTGGTTTATTGCACGTTAAACACAAAACACACCTCTGAAAAATAATAAGAAGCAAGTTGGGACAACATTTTTGCGACTGCAGCAAGTCTATTTTTTCCACCATCAAAATAGCAGAAGGGATTTGGACACACCCATAAATGTTAGTTGCTCTTTGTGCTTCATGCTTTGCTTTAGATCGTTAAAATAGAGCTTAATCATTTTCTCTCTTTCTAAAGTCCCAAAATACACTTTGATTCAAGATTCAAAGATTGTAATGTGTACAAAGTAGAATAAAGACTACAGACTATCAATAAAGTGAAAGTGACCGTTTGTCATACGTGAACACACCACAGGAAATTCTTCCTCTGCATTTAACCCATTCACCAAGTGAAGCAGGGGGCAACCAAGAACACAGCGCCCGGGGAGCAGTGTGTGGGGACAGTACCTTGCTCAGGGTACCTCAGCAGTGCCTTGCAGTCTTGGGAATCGAACCCAGACTTTCTGATCACAGGGCGAATGCCTTAACCACTAGGCTACCAACCTATAATAGACACAGTTACGTTATGATACGATATATAAGTACATTCAGACATTAGACTCTGCAACAGTTAAAAAAATATCAAATATTATACATACAGGTGAAAACATATAATACAGCATTCAACAGGAGGCAGTAAGAAATATGTGAGGGAGCACAGTAACAATATAAAGTGTGCCTGTCTGTAAAGTTTGCAATAGATTTTGTGAATTTGAGCATGAAAGAGATCAAATCTATGCAAATATGACTGTATAATTTGGCAGTAATATTGCACATTAGTGTGTGTTGACAGTCTTGTAGATTTGGTGTTACAGCGTGCTGTCAAGACTTGGTCGTAGCACATGTTGGTTGGTGTGGTTGGTCGTGCTTCTACTTAAAGCTGAGCCTTTGGCCGTTTAAATCAGAGATACCCAACCACCGGGCCGTGGACCGATATCGGCCTATTAGTCATTTGGTACCGGGCCGCACACAAAGACAGAATAAACATATTTGATTGATTGTCAGAGTCTGAAAGATCTTTTATTTGAATAAAAAAACACTCGTCTTGGTCACATGATACCCTACAGTAAAAGTTCAGCCCACAAACTAGCAGAAATGAGTAAAAAACAAGCGTCTTTGGGGATTTTCTTCATATTTTTGTGCGCTTTGTTTCTAGTTGTATCTGGACTGGTCCATGAAAATATTGTTTTGCATGAAACTGGTCCATGGCACAAAAAAGGTTCATATAAACACTTTGCAGGTCTTTATTGTTCTGCTGATCACTAAAAATATCCAGTGTCATGTGCTGTCTTGGAACGGTTGGGCTTTATAAGATATTTGCATAAATGTGCTTCAAGGCCAAACAGAAGGACATTGGCAGTGATATCTGTACGACTGAGGTTAATTATACACCATCCACTGTCCATTTGGTGTATAGCAATGCAAGCACTAAAGAAATTTCTTAGGAATGCACAATAATCATGGATTCAGAAAACATATGTTCAGTTTCTTTGTACTACCAATTTAGATAGCTGTATCTCTGATGTATGTTAATTTTGACTTTTATACTTATGACTTTATACTACATTTTATATTGTTCTTGTCTTTGTGTCTTTGTGTCTCTGTGCGGTCTGAACGTAAGCAGTTTCCACCAGAATCAATAAAAAAACATCAAACGGCAAAAAAAAACCTCCTGATCTAACCAAGACAAAAGTCTTCTTGATCTTGTTTTGAGAATAATATACTATATAAGAACAGATTTTTTTTATAGTATATCAAGATTGTTTTAAGATATTTTTCCTATTTCAAGAAATCTTCAGACTAGAAACAAGTCAAATTATCTGCCAGTGCAGTAAGATATTCACACTTGGTAAGATTTCTTGAAAAATATCTTAGAACTGTTTTAATAATCTTACAAAATCTGCTCTTATATAGTATATTATTATCAAAACAAGATCAAGAAGACCTGAAGGCTGGAAATAAGATGGCAGGTCTTGGTTGGATCAGGAGTTTTTGCAGTGCAGACATTGGTGTTGGCCCAAGATTCCCACATTTGGGGCATCTTTAAATTTCTCTTCATGAATTGAAGCCCAGCTCGGGCGTCTCTCAGACGGGGCGTGTTGAGGGGCGGAGAAAGGAAGCGAGTGCATCCATAATAAACAAGGCAGGTGTTCGTTTAACTACCGTTTGCGGACGGGCTCAGTGCGTGGCGATATTGTGCTGCTGCTGGAAATCTCACTTGATGGCAAACAAAAGGTGAAACAGCCCCACTCTCCCCCGGCTTTGTGATGGAAATGTCATTGTGTACTGTGTTATTTAACAAGTTGTCAGAACAGAGGTAATGCATCGACCTGATCTCACTACTGAAGCCTAATGACGGGTTGAGTGGGATAATGGTAAAAATAGCAGGCTGCGCGAGCGTTTTCCGAACTCGGCTGTGGATTTGTGGCAGAGACTAATATGAAAGTGCTTTGTCTTGGCGAGATTTAATCTCCATTCAGCCCTGCAGAGAGCGAGGACCGAGCACTGCGGGGAGAGACAATGAGCACACGCGTCTGGATGGGTTCCGGAATCGCTGTCTATGGAGCAAATGTGGTTTTTGGGGGTCGAGAGGAACTGGGGCAGAGAGCTATTCTCAGCAGACTTGAAACAGAAACCTTCCCCTGCCATGAAGATTCATGGTCGTGCCAGATCTGGCCCTAACTAGGAGAGAGAGCTCTGTGTGTGTGTACATAAATATATATATATACAGACACACACGCACACACACACACACACACACAGACAGATAGACAGACAGATAGATAGAGAGATAGAAAAAAAACTCTCTCTCCTGATTATGGTGTGTGTATAGATTGCGAGTGGATTCTGCAGACAGTTTCTGCTTGACGTAGCACAAATTCTACACACACATACCGACAGTGTGTATTTATCACACACATACACACACCGCACCCCCACTACGAAAACCTACAGGCAGAGTCCATACATTGTGACACATGCATTATGGAGCATGTCAGATACGAGTGTGTTGTTCTAAAATCAACCACTATTTATTTAGGAAAGCGTATATTGCTTGTCTTTGTGTTTGGTCCAATTAGGCGCATCCCCCAGGCTTTAGCCTGAGTGATGTGGAGAGGCTCTTTATGTAAAATGGCTGAGGTTTCACAGTTGCACACTGGCTCATTTGGGCTGAATGCCACAGTGTTTCAGCAGGTCTGCTGCAGCACACACACCCACACCCCCCACACACTCTCTCTCACACACACACTCACACACACACTGTCACATTCCAGCAGCTACAGCCTGCACCTTCTCTAAATGAGGCACATCATTAGTGGCTCCAGAACCAATACCATAACAGCCCTCAGGATGTGGCAGCTCTGTGTGTGTGTGTGGGTGTGTGTGTGTGTGTGCATGCCTTCTCCCAGCATCACACTCATCAATCAGACAATCGCTGTTCTCCTGACACTGAGAACATGCTTGTTAAGTCAAACGGTTGTTCTTGATAATAACCGCAGTTATCATGTGTGTAATGCTGATGCTGTAATTGCAATAATATAAAAATACGATTTGCCACAAAGTGATACACACATCACAATTATATTATCGAGGCTTTGAATAATGATACAATGGATGCTGCTGACATTTTTTTTTTTTGCAGGCAGCCATGTTGTCGTCCTCATTTTTCACCCGGTTCTCTCAGACTCGTTTTTTAATCTCTGTATTTTCATGTTGGGAACAATTGGCTCATTTTGTTGCTGGCAAGGGAAGATTGTTGCCGTTCCCGTTCGGTTGAAACGCTCTCTGTCAATCAGGGTGGCACTGTGGTTGTCGCCTAATTGCCTACAAGAAAAGAGAAAACTCTGGAGACTGCAGTACTAGAACAACTTCCATGACATCCACTGAGAATCCATTGTGTTAGCTCCTTATATATAGCGCTGCCGTGGAGGACTGATGTGGAACCTGTGGGTGTGCTAAGATGCTCTTTTTGTCGTTTACCTAGGGGAACAGATACAGAAATCCAAATAGTCAAAGATACAGCCTCAAACATTTGTCGTTTCCTGGTCATTTGGGATTTGCAGTTACGGCTCATTTAATGTTTCCATCCTTTCTTGCATATTTTGGCCTCTGTGTTCATATAAGAGCTTTTTTTTTTGTGGCGAGTCAGCTAATCTGGGACGTCTTCACACACGTGGGACAGAATGTAGGGCATTTATTACCTTGGTGGTTCATGTTCCTCTTAAACTATGACCTCCTACAAGTTTGCTGTAATTATAACCACTTTGAAGTCAAACATGGTAAAAAAAAAAAATCCCGGGCTCCGGTCTATTCTCTGTAGTTATGGTCCAGAGCCTTTATTTGATCATTCTCTCAGAGAGCCAAAGTGGCATGAGAGGCAGTGGACCAGCGCTGGAATGCGTGGTTGACTCGCTGGACATCGCATGGTTAATTCAATTCCACAATGTCAAACACGCTGGATTTCTTCCTCGAGTCCAAGTGGATTTACAGTCTTACCCTCTTACCCCTAAAGATAAGCCATGTCTTTGGAGCAGTGCAGTAAAACAAGGCTGTTCAAAGTGTAGCTGGCAGAGTTGTCCCCATATTTTTTAATATATATATAAACCTTTCTATATGTAAAGTATTTGGGGGATTTTGAACATAATGCTATAAAATGCATTTCAGCATTTGATACTTGCCTGCTTTCTTTACCTTGCACTCTTAAAACAAGCTTAGGCTTGAAGAACCACTTTTGGTTCCCTATAGTTTGCAGAAGTCAGAAATAGAGTAATCCCCCGCTTTTCACAGGGGTTACGTTCCAAGACCACCCGCATATAGTGAAAAACTATGTTGTTGTATTTTGGTAAAAAATAAATGCCTGTTTTTATAGTGTAAATATCCTCCCAAATATATTTAATTTTGTGTTAAACTCAGTTTAATGCATTACCCTTGAAGAAAATGTAAAGGTAAATAAATAATCAAAATCAGAAAACTTTATTGCTTAGAAAACCATTATCATTAGCGGTTAGCATTAGCAGCGTTTGGTGAGCAAAAACAAACACTCATACACAAAAGAAAGGTTGAAATAACTCTCTCTACCCACATGTTTAGACAGGGCACAGCTTACTATTACTAAATAAACTGAGATAACCACCACCGCTGGACTGGTTCGGTTCTCCTCTTTAGACTGAATCCGCGGGTGCTGATCCGCATAAAACTGAGGGCTTACTGTAAACTTGATTTTCTACTCAGTTATATACATGTATGCAGTAGATTACAAAAATATACATGAAATATACATGTATGAATAAACTACAACCTCTAAACTAGAAGTAAAAATGTGCAATTTAGTACAAGGGTCATTTTTAACCTCCAAAACTGTGCAAACGTTGCATCCAGGGGTCAAGTTGAAAGCAAACAGAATTCTGTAACTGTGTGCTTTTATGTTTAAATAAACAGTGGCAGGTTAGTACAGATATAGTCAATAACCCGTCACCTCAGAGTTACATCAGGTTTTATAGAGGTAGGAACCTATAAATGTTTCTTCAGTTGCATTTGCACCAAAGAACCCATTTTTGGCCCCTTCATTGCCCCCCTACCTCCAATAGAAGCGATGTAAGGCAGCATTAGGTCTTTCTGCCAATACGCCAAAATAGCGCCCACATTTTATACTATGCATGCACATTTCAAGATGATTTTTAAATATACTTTCTAAACATATAGAAAATATAAACTTATACTACAAAATGCTCTGTATTTCCTGTATGTACTTTCTTAGTTTTGCACTTTATCACTGTCATTATTGCAGGTTTGGGCATCTTAGCCTGAAAGAACCTTTATTGATTCTCTAACTATCACTTCAAGTCAGTTGGATTTGAAAGAGGCATCCATAAAAAGGTTCTTTAAGGAGCTAAAAGTGGTTCTTATGTGGCCTTTGCACCAAAGAGCCTCATTTTTTGGCACTGTTATTGTCCCCCTAGCTCCAATAGAAGTGAAGTAATGTGGCATTAGGTCTTACTGCCAACATCTGGGCTGAGGTCATCTCCTTGGCAGGGCTGTCTGGGCGGCGGGGTGAAAGAGAGGTCAGTCTCTCATTTTGGAAAGGGCGTGGCATGTCACGGCTCATCAGAGTGCAGCCTCACTTCACTTCACAGCCTAAAAAACCTGAAAAAGACGGGCAGGAGACGGAAATTGGCCAGGGAGAGAGGTTGTTAGAGGGTGAAACGCAGACATTGTCTCATTGTTCCTGGTTACAGGCGGAGGATATGGCTAACAGGCATTGTCTGTCTTCATTATGGAGTGTAAGAAGCTACAGGAACATCTAGCTCTGGCCCAGCTGGAGGGAGCCTCTGCTCTGGCTGGGAGATGCTGAGGGTCTGGCCAAGGAAGCCAGGCGAGTCAGTTCTCCAGGGGAAGGGTAATGAAGTATGGTGTCAGGCTCTGCTCTTCCTGTTGAAAAGGTGCGAATGAGTAGCATTGGCACTGGGATCTCCCCTCATCACCTTCACTCACATCTCACTTGATTATTTACACGCGGCGCAGATGGTTGTCACAGTCTCAGGAAGTATTGTGTATAACAAGCTGTGGGCATATTGAATGCATTGCTACCTTCTGTTTGTTTGGATGTATGGTTGTTTGTTTCACTTATTCAGATCCAGACTCGTGTCACTGATGGTCATTAGCAGAGGGAAACAGGTTGCAGCGTGTTGGGAACTGCATACTGTACAAACAATTAAATATAATAAATGTATAATAATAGATGAGCAGAATAGACATGTAGGCCTAGAGTACATGTGTAGTGATTAGGGAGGCACAGTGCTGATAGAGCGGAGCCTTCAGGGCTTGCAGAGAAGAACAAAGGCCTTTGTGGCACTAGAATGTACATTTCTATACTATAAATGTTGCATTTTGGTCCATCAAGACACGTTGTGGCCTAGAAGAACCACTTTTTGTACAATTTCAATTAAGATATGATTACGTTTGAAAGAGGCATCCGCTAAAAGATTCCTTAAGGAACTAAGACATGAGGATTTTGTGGTATTAGAATGTACATTTTATGTCATTTTTACACCCAATTCACTCATGTGTGGAATTAAACTGTAATAATACCTTTTATCCATTATTCATTTCTGTTTAAATACAATAGGATTACATTCTTGAACCCCCAAGAGAGTAAAATTGTCCTTTTTTTTCTCTGTGGTGTCTTGGTACATACAGCAAAGTGAGCTCTCCCATTGTTTAGGACTTCAAGAGCTGGATTGAAGTCCTAATGTGTCAGATTTTTGAGGGAAAACGTCATTCTAGTTCTTGTGGGAATCCCACATGCATAAAAAATATGAACATGAGTGGCAGCAAACCAGTGGGTTTCTGGCAGATATTAAATAGCGACAGATGTGTGTTGGGAAAACAGTCAGAAATGCTGCATACATTGTAAAATACATGCTAATATATAAGGTATGAGCTTCAAAACAAGCTTTTACAAGCTTCAGATGTGTTTCATCTAAAATCCCAAACGTGAAAAGCAGTTAAGTTAATGCATCAGTACTACTCGGAAAAATAACATGATCTTAGAGGTGTGTTTTCTGCTTGTATTTGACTCTATTTTGATATTTATGGCTGCAGGCTCAGTACTTTTAATGCCATTTCTGTCAACGCCAATACATAAACATCAATATAAGCCATAAACATACTGAATTAGTATCGAATAGAAATATAACATTAGGTTACAAATGCAGACAAATGTAAAAATGTTAGCCCAGCAGAGATTCTGCTTTCAAAGAGCACAATAAAACGTATCAGAAAATATCAGTCAGAGCCAAACCTCTGTCAAGGTCCGATCAACTTTTCTGATCGCGGTTTTGTGCCGATACTGATATTTTCATGCATCTCTTGTGATGATATATTTCTGTTATGAATATATGACATTAAATATTAGCTAAATGGGCAGAAACCTTTGAGTGTAGGTGAGAGTAATTATCAATGGTTAAAACAATGGCAGCATCAGTGATGGCAACGCAGCCTGACTGGTACATTTAATGTGTGTGTCGTGATGTGTGTGTGTGTGTGCGTGTGTGTGTGTGTGGTAGCTATGTGGGCTCTGAGTGGGGTCAGATAAAAATGCTTTCTGCCACTTTATTTATGAAAACAAACAGCAGCCAGTGCGCATGCAAATAGAGCAATTATGTGAAGAGGGTATGTGAACATGTTTGTGCATGTTCGCGTCTCTCCTAAGGTGTGATGGCTGTGGGGGATTGTTTAGTGCTCGAACTGAAGTAATTAGAAGCATGTAGTTGTTGGTTTTTTTTCTTTTCCTCCCTCTTTCTCTGCCCCCTTCTGCGAAATATGTGACTGAAATGAATTCCGCCTACTGCTTTGTATCACCGTTTAATAAAACAATAATTAAAGTTGGAGGCCATCTAGTGGCGTGCGTGTGTATTACAACACAGGATCTGTCATTTCAGCACTGATAAGAACCTCCTCAAAAAAAAAAATAAAAAAGACAAGGACGCAGATTCTGTTCATGTGGGTGAGCGTAATCTCACACTGATTTGTGTCACCATTGATTTAGTGAGCTGAGATTTGGGTTTTTTTTATCTTGTTTTTCAGATTTCTGCTTCATTGGGTCATCAGTCATATGTTATGTGTCTATTACTCTTTTTTCCATCCCTCCATGTATATGCATGATAATGTTCAACTCCCTGATGATGCTTACACACTCGAGTGTGTGTGTTTTTAAGCCCTTCCCTATGTCCATTGATTTGTGTGGCAAGTCAAACCAAGCAGAAAATCAAGAAACAGCATCACTGGACGCTTTAGCTCATTGACTTCTGTCCACTTTTTAACCATTTGGAGCTTTTTCTACACACCAGCAGCCAGTTAATGCCGCATTTGTAAATAACGTGAGTGAACCACCTGTGCTGAGTACGTATTTCATTTAGAAAAGGTAGATTTGAAAACAGTACATCACCAGATGGCTACATTCGCTAATAAAGTGTCGATGAAATTGAGAGAATGCATCTTAATTTCCGAGCTGTCATGCACTTTTTTCAGTGTAATAGCCTCATTAGAACATAAGCGATGGATCTGAACCTGCGAAATATGAATGCTGCTCTTTTGCTGGTTCATTACACTGGCAGTAGATCTTTTTGATGCATGGCACAGTCAGAAAAATGTATAAACAGCGAAAATATTGCCTCGTCCGGACCTCGGCTCATCAGTGCACTATGTTTTGGAGCTTCTTCCACCCACGTGAGGTGGAGATGTTTGTTTGTGAGGGTCCTTGAAGGAAAGAAATGATCTAAAACTGCCATCTGAAGGACCATTCATGCACATTTCTGTTCATTTACAGTGACTGTATTTGCTGCAAAGAACCCTCGAGTCCAAGTGGATTTAAATGTTTGGGACATCATGAATTTTTTACATCTCTTACTCCCTTGTCTCCCTCTCTCTCTCTCTCTCTCTCTCTCTCTCTCTCTCATCTCCTTCTTTTTCTCTCTCTCCTGTCTCACCATTTCTCTCTCACTTGCTCTCTTTCTCTCTGTTTCACCTTCCTTGTCTCTAACTCTATTTCTTCATTCTCTTTCTATCTCTTTCTCTCTCGCTCTCTCTCTCTCTCTCTCTCATCTACTTCTTTTTCTCTCTCTCCTATCTTACTCTTTCTCTCTTTCTCTTTGTTTCTCTCTCACTCGTCTCTCTCTATCTCTTTCTCTTTCTCTCTCTGCCTCTTTCTCTCTCTTTCTCTCTCTCTCTCTTTCTATCTTTTTCTCTCTCTCTCTCTCTCTCTCTCTGCCTCTATCTCTCTCTCTCTCTCTCTCTCTCTCTGCAGGAAAAAGGCAATATCAGAGTGGTGTTCAATGTGGGCACTGACGACATAAACATTGAAGAGACCTCAAAGTTTGTAAATGATGGAAAGTACCACATAGTTCGCTTTACGCGGAGTGGTGGTAATGCCACCTTGCAGGTGGACGACCTGCCAGTCATAGAGCGATACCCCACAGGTAAGACCCCCCCTGCCTGCATATGTACCCTCACATAGACACGCACTATAGTGGTAATGATAAAGGCCGGCAGAGCTCTGGAACAGAGTTTCAGTCGCAGGGTTACCACCAAAATGCCTTTTTGTCTGTGATTGTGCTTTGGCTCTGTTCTAAAAAGGTAACCCTGCTATCCTTTTCAAATGTCAGCAGTGATGATGGCTCGGGAGGGTTTATAAGGCTGGAAATGTCAAAGAGCGGGTTATCCAATTCAACAGCCTCGCGGCTGCCTGAAAAAAGCCCTGACAAAAGCTTGACTCGAGATCAGAGATGAGGAATAATCCTATTGCTCTCGTTTGTCAATCACAATGAGAAACGGGAGCTATTTGTTTTCGGTCACAGTTTACGCCGAGCGCTTTTGTAGATCACACTTCCATTACAAAGATTATTTGAACTCCGGTGTCAAGCACATCCTCAATTATCCCTTTCCTGAGGACTAGAGATGGAGAAACATGTTGTAAACATTCTGCATGTGCACTGGAGTGACTATTTGCCCCTTTTCTTATTGTATTACTCTAGTTTAGTGTTATATTGCTCTAATATAAGGATGCTCAGAGGATTTGACCTGCAAGATGATTAAAGACGGCTCTGTCCCACGTTTTAATCCACGGAGCTTATCGTGAAATCGAAAACGTCAGCGCTTCGTCTCCTGCAGTCATTTCTTTGAATGCAACCCCAGAGATAAATCGTTATAGCTGCACTTCGCGCTTTATTCAGGGGTTCCACTGAAATCCATTCGGAGATTCGGCGTTGTCCGTATGAAAGGAACTTAACAGGATTACTCTAATCCATGGTTGAACATTTTGTGTTTGCAGCAGAACAGGCGCTCCAGCTAAAGGAGTTTTCTCATGTTTACATCATCCGGCATGTACCAAGACAGGTTTGCCATTGTTAAGACCTGCACGTGTCTGTCACTTGCAGAGAAATGCGAACGGTACGATGCAATAAGAGGAGGAAGAGGAGGACGAGCTGTGGGAAAGAAAGGGAAAAACAGAGAGGTTTCTTTATTTCTGTTTCCTCTAGTTCCTTTCATTGTTTTAATAAAAATAAACTAAACAGATGCCCCAAGCAGCTGTCAGTCAGAGCACGGGAGGATCAGGTCGGCGTCGGTGTGGATGTGTTCAGATGTGACGCTCAAGCGCTCACTGAGATTGAGATGAGTCTGTTCGAATGTGATGGTCCCCCTCCGTGGCGCGGCTCCATTTGTGTCGGCGGATCTGGAGAAGGAAAATGAGCCTCATGAATCAGTGTCTGAATGCTAATTAAAACGGTGTCTGAGCGAAACTTTCTTTAACCGGAGGAAAAGAACAAAAAAAGGCACATGGCCATTCCATTTAATCAGAGCTTGATTGACTCCGCGTTGCAGAAACGGGGATGATGAAGCAAACAGAATTTGAATTAAGAGCAAGAACGATAATGGCGGCGTTTTTTTTCTCCTCCCCGCCTCAATCAGCTATTGGTTCTCCGTTCCTTCGTTATCTGACACAGCATTTGTGTGCTCTCATTTATTCTGACATGTTACATACTTATCGCTTATTTGACGCCTGAGGGAAGAAATGATTCTGCCGCTGCACTTATTGATCGTAGCGTAGTCTTCGGTAAGCGGCCGGCGCCGACAAAGACATTCACTGACTGCCCAGTTTTACCATTCAGTTCAATTAGCCTCACCGCATCTTCTTTATTCTTTATATATTCATTCGGCAAAGGAATAATGACCCGTATAACATCTCGATAGCTGTATCAATCACATGCTCCCTTTTGCTGATTCTGTTCTTTAGGGGGAGTAACAGCCAGAAGTAAACCTTAACCTTAGGCTCCAGGGCCCAATGTTATGCATAGGCTCAATTTATTGTAATTATCATGTAGCCATTCCAAATAGTACCTGATGCAGTTCCTATTTAAGATAAAGCGAATGCGTCTGCGCTTTATTAGCTGACTTAAGTGGAAAATGAAGGGACATAAAGGAAAAAGCTAGGAAGCGACCTCAGCGTTCATTATGAATAAGCCCCCAGGCCACCTCCCTCATCAACACACAGCGAGTGTGTTTGTGAGTGTATTTGCTTTAAGTGTGCTTGTTTGACTGTGTACAGCAGGGGCATGACCTGAGGGAGTAAACAAGGGCAGCCAGTCACCCCTGAAATGACACGAAGTCCACTGCGCAGTGCTTCGGGTTCTTAATTACTGTGAAGAACTGTGATCCACTGCATGATTGCATTGATAAATCCAGTGGAATTGATCCATTCATCCCCGCAAATGCAATCTGTATATTGAAGCAATTTAGGTTGGAGTTAAGACATAGAACTTACAATTTTAAATGCTTCCATGCATGAATTTACATGATGTAAAAATGTGCCCTTAAAGAGTGTAACTAAATAACCATTTGCATTTCTTTAAACGTTAAATGGCTAATCTCACTATACTTGCTTTGAAAAAACACATTTGTAGGTGAAGCATATTTTTTTAGAAGGACAAAAACAGCCTTTTCAGTAATAATAGTGAAAGTGACAATCTGGTCATACGTGAACACACCACAGCACACAGTGTGAACAGCACAAAATACTTCCTCTGCAT
>JBBPDB010000108.1:36862042-36874566 GCA_037974465.1 Brachypetersius altus
GCAGAGGTTGAATTTCGTGCTGTTCACACTGTGTGCAGTGGTGTGTTCACGTATGACAAAATGGTCACTTTCACTTTCACTTTTCTGCCAGGCGAACCAGACCATGACTTGATACCAGTTCCTTCCCAGACTAACTTCCTCCCTAACGATTGTCCTATTGACGTTTTGACAAACTCAGAGCTTGATGCACGACTCAGATGTCCACTGACTGATTCCGACCCTGACGACGGATCGGCCCCCTCGCTGATGGACTTCGACGACGCACCAATGTTATTGACTGACTTCGACCATAACGATGTGACCCTCCCTTCACGGACGGACTCTGATGCTAATGACCCGTCAGTAACCCCACGGAGTGACACTGACACCGACCCGGTAACCGTATCCTCACTGATTAACTTCACCTAGACGTGGTACCAGGTTTGCCCCCTATCGACTCCAGACGTGACATGGGACTGTTGGACTCACAGACGGATCCCAAACAAGAACGGGACTCTTGCTGACTTACCCACTGACATGACCGCTGTCTCCTCCTCCATGCCGGGCACTCCCCTTCTAGTGTCGGCTGTCACGCCGGATGCTCCTCTTCCAGCGTCGGCTCTCATGCCGGGCGCACCCCTTCCAGGGTCGGCTTCCACGCCAGGCGCTCCACCTCTCAGGCCGGACTCCATGCTGGACGCCTCCATGCCAGCGCCGGGCTTCGTCCTGGCTAACCAGACCACAGAACCGGTCTCCGAACCAGCGGACCAGACTCTCGGACCAGTCTCCCAACCGGCCGGCATCCCGTATGCGCTGACTTCCTCACAGGCTGCCCGGACCTGCCTCCCGGATGGGTCATTAGCCTCTATCGGCATTGATCGGGGCCTGCTGGCCCCGCCTCCGCCGCCCCCGCCTCCGCCGCCCCCGCCATGGACGGGGCTCTGGACGATTCATTGATCTCCCCTCTTCATACAGCATGAAGGGCTAGGAGCTGTTCTTCAGCGCCCCGGAGTTGCGCCATGTGGGGGGGGTCCTGTCACGGTGATCATCGGATCACGAGATCAGTTCCTGTCTGCAACCACCGGGTGTCGCTATGAGACCATGGACTGCCTGCCCTATTACTCACACACCTGTAAATATTTACCTGATTATGCACCTTGTTATGTTCCCAGTTAAGATCTGTTTTCTCATTCGTTCCTAGTTTAGTTCCCCTGGTATTTATGGTAGCCCCTCTCCTCAGTTCCTTATTCCAGCATACCCTCATGTAGCCTTCCTTTGTGCTCCTGTTCTGGTCTTTAAGTTAAGGCTTGGCCACCGTGCCGCTTTTCTGTTTGTATGCCATGTCTGACTGGTAATAAAACCTCATCCTGCTTGCAATGGAAGTTTGCGCCTGTGCTTCCCTTCCTGCTAACCGCAGACTGGACAGGATCGTGACAGTTGGATGGTGAAACACTACTAGAAGTTCTTCATTTTGTTTAAGAGAGAACAAGAGATTTGTTTTCTTTGAATTATTCAGATTCTGTAAATGTTGCATAATTTCTCTTAAAGCTAAGAATAGTTTTCCTGTGAAGCATAGAAGTTTTTTGAGAGCAGCAGCATCTGAAAACACTGTTTTCCTGCTTACACAACCTGTAAACCTCTGCTGGTGTACGTTTAAAAAAAACTGACAGGATATCAGGCCTCTAATGTAACTTCTGCTCTGGATGATCTGTTCTACTGCCTCAAATGCAACAAGGCATCACACAGCAGAAGCTCTCCAGGCCTTCATGTGAGGTTAGAGCTTTAAAGAGGCCTCAGAGAGCATGTGTGGAACTTCACTGAGAAAACAGCTCCATGCCGCGTCATCTTACCCTTATCATGAATCTTTCCTTGTTTAGCACATCCAGTATGTTCAGTGTCACAGTAACCTCGCAGGCAGAGCGGAGTCCAGATGCTGAAGAGGAAGAGAGAGAGAAGCAAAACAGTACCAAAATGTTGACCACTGTGGTCTAACCGTTAAATGTACAAATTATAAGTCTGAATATGTCTTTATATTTTTGTTTAATTTCCATTCATTTCGCCCTATGAGGTTCCAGCACTCCCCTGGACTCTCCAGCAGCTCAGATGATGAATGAACGAATGAATTTACAGTGATGATGTCCTTGACTAGACCAGCCTGAAGCACAAGCCTGAAGATTTTAGCTTGTTGACCAGCCTAGAGATCATTCAGCTCCATGGCAGCTTATCTGTGCACCTGCACTAGTTGTGGCAAACAGGACAGAAGGATGGTTGTTCATTTTTTGAAAATATCAGTGTTTCAAAGTGTGGGTGGGAGTTAGCAGTGTGTGTGTGTGTGTGTGTGTGTGTGTGTGTCAACTGCAGCTGGACTCTGTAGCCCGAACACACACACACAGGAAGAGGAATCTGGCATTAAGATATGGCTCAAGCATCAAGGCCTGGAGTTCAAGGATGCATGTCAAGGCCCACTGAACACAAAACAAGAAAGAGAGAAAAGGAGGAGGGATATCAGATATTCTGTATTAATGATATTCTGTATTTGATGTGTCCTCAATGACCCAATTAAAGAAGGAGTAAGTTACAATCTTCCTCCAGCAGGTGGCGTCATTGCACAATAAAACCAAAACAGACCAAAATAAACCAAAGTCTTTTCTATTTTTAAACAAAAAAATCTTTCTTATTCTTTTAAATAAGTGATAGAGACAGATGTAAAAGAAACTTTTTTTTATTCTGTAATACCATATATAATGCAACAATTGCATATCTTTGGCAAAAAATAAACTTTATAAACATTTTATTAACAGAGGTTAGCTTACAAAACCAAAAAGTTGAGTCTGTCAGACAGACATGGCAGACAAATGCGAGCAAACTGATTGGATTGGCAGCTCTGAATTTGTGGAACATTATTAATAATAGCAATAATAATAACAATAATAATGACAGGGAAACAATTATCACTCTCCTGTATCTTGGGGTTGCCAAAAAGCTGCATTTTTAATTCCTGGCGTGGGAGACACAAGAGCTCCCTTTCATAACTTTCAAATGTAATACTACAGCTGCGGCTGCCTCTAAATCCGCTCGAATAATAATAATAATAATAATAATAATAATAATACTCTCATTCTGCGTTATCACTATGTACGGATCAAGGGAAGCTGGTAGCCTTGAGAGCGGCTGGCATCAGCTTCATATTGGCAGGCAGTTTAAAGGGGAACTCCATTGATTTTTTTTCCTCAATTTCAGCATAATTGAACTGTAAAGCTGTCAAAGAAATAAATACATTAAAAAAAAGCAGAGTGGTTTGGTGGAAGATGTGCCGTCTTAAGACTTCTAGAACTAAATATGTACATGCAGTGTAAAGGTGAAATTTCCCCCCACAGATTTTTTTGATTGATCTATTTTACCACAACCAGCACTACATCTAAAAATCCAGAGGAGTTCACGTGTCTTTTCGGACAGTTAATAAAATGGATATAATTACATTCTGACCCCGGGTTCCCCATCACCACCTCTATAAAGAAATCAGAGCTGATAAAAAAAAAAGTTTCCTACGAAGCACCGTTTTGCATCAAACCACTCTGAGCGACTTTGTTTACATCACAGGAACAGAATAATGCGACAGAACATGGGTGGACTTCCCCTCGGCATAAGAGAACGGTCCGAGTACAGCGCTGTGTTAGTAGCTGCTTTTGTTCGGTAGGCTCAGGGGTCACGTACCGGTTACTGGCCTGCCAGGTGCAGTGGTTCCTGATTAGGGCTGAATAGGAGCACAATGAGGGATAAATGGCAATGGCCTTTCACTCACTCGGGCAGATAAAACCTGAACGTAACCCGAAACAAACGCTTACAACCCGAAAGAAAAGAACAAAAAAAGGTCCTTGAGAATTCCACAGAAACAAACAGAAAGTTATGAGATTGGACAGAGACCATAAAGTCCAGGATAGAGACAGCGGGGGGGTGCTCGGGTCGGAACATGACTCTGATAACTCTGATCGGTCACTTAACATCGCTCAGCGCCTCAGTCACACACATCAGCTTCCTCTCTCATCAACTCCGCTTCCTCCAGGCCTGTTCCCATGACTTCCTCTGCGAAAGAGCTGCAGAAACGCTTGTTTTTTCCTCTCCTGGCCGCCTCGGCCTGACCCGCAGACGCTTTTCTTCCAGAGTCTGCATTGTCTCTGGTTTCCTCTCCGGCATGAGCGACTCTCTGGAGGTTGCGTTTGCAGTGGTGCGCTCGGTTACTTCAAAAGCAGCAGTTCTCTCACGGCTCCCATGTCTGTCTGCAGAGGGTTTTTTTTAATTTAAGCTCGTCTTCTGTGGCTCCTCCCCAAACTTGCACCAGAAACAAGGAGCCCCAGATCAGGGTAATGATGATGATGATGATGATGATAATGATCATTTGAATGGCTGGGAGACTAAGCAACTAAAATGAGCCTCACACTGTTGCTTCCTAAGCTTCCTCAAACACTAAAAGCGACATTCCTGTGAAGTGGGACCCGGTAAACGCGATGGCACGTGACTATACCGACTACACAGATAAATGGTGAATAAATACTGAAGTGAATGTGCATGCAAGGAGCAACAGTTTGGGGTTTTTTTTTTGTTTTTTCCAGGCCGTCACTCTCCACAGCTGCATGGCACCATAACTACACTGATCGGGGGGGCAGGGTTATCCGATTGAGATGGACAGGGAAGGTCACATGGTTCTGACATCATAGCTGTGATAGCACGGGGCTCCAGGGGACATGCCATCTTCACCCGGACAAAATACAAAAAACAGCAGTACAAAAATAAAATAACTACAAGTATTTAGGTCAACTAATTATTGCATTTTTATCTTTGTATCGGATTTCTCAACCAAAAGTCTTAAGATCCAAAATCAATGGCACTTTCATTTTTTTTTTTGTGTGTGTGTGTGTGTATTTAGCTTTTCTCTTTTTTTTTTCTTTAACTCTCTCTATAATGAAGCCCAAGCCACTTGGGAGTTTGTGAAATCCATGCATTCATTCTCAGTATAAATAAGTTTGTGCTGTTATTAGATGTGGAAGCATGCAAATCTCCTCTGGGATAATCCCCTCCCCCCTCCTCCCCCCCAATAGTTCTCTTGTACTCCTCACACCTTTTTTTTTTTTTTACTCATGAACATAACTTATGATGGCGGATGTGCATCTTTTGCTCTTATCTGTACAACAAAAGAAAGTGTCAGTATGGCTTTTCTCTCCTGTGTGTGTTAGTATTGCCTGTTTGATGAGATGATAGGGATTTGTTGTTGTTTTTTATCCAGATGTTGAGGAAAAACAAAACTACGCCAATGAGAAGGGGACCAGAGGAGAGAGGCCAGACAGGCCACAGGAACAAGTCATGTTTTAAGGGTGGGGGGGCCGTCAGGGTAAAGGGGGTCAGCAAGCTGGGGCTTCATTTACTATTGAGTTTTCTGCTCTTGCGTCTCGAGGCGCCCAGACTGGTGCAGATGCCGGCCAGGTGCAGGAGCGAGCCGGCCGCCTCCTTCAGCTCCTCGTCCACCTCGGCCCGGGACTCTCGCCTGGCCCGCTTCCCTGATGGGACGCCTCGTGTGGTGCCCAGGCCGCTGTTGGCTGCTCCGACCGTCTCCTGCTCCACCTGAGCACCCAGGCTGGAGATCCCGGCCTGGCAGCGAGGCGTCTGCGCTTGCGAGCGAGAAACAGAAGTGCTGCTGTAGGTGTGGTCCTGCTTTGGATCTCGACTCACAACCACCAGGTCCCTCCTGGACAGATCAATGGGACCCTCTTGATCACCTGAGATAAAAACATAAAGAGAAAACACAGTGTTACAGTACTTATATATATAATATATATAATATAATCTCATCAAATATTATACACACTCAAAAATGGATGGGAATCATATTCACACACACATCATTTTCCTAATATGGTATAAAATTCACTTTTACGTTCTCACAGCCTGCTTCTCCTTTTTACCCTGAATTCCCCCCTTTCTTCGCTTTTCCCTTTACGTGATTCTCACTCCCTACTTTCATTACCTTAGAAGTGCCAAGATCGACGAGACCCAGGCGTGTGAGAAAAATCGAATCTGGTTAAAAGTACAGATTACAGCAAAGGGTTTCTAAAAAGACTGTCTCTGTTATGAACAACACGTAAGTAAAGGCAGAGATTTAGGATTAAACAGATGGAGAACATCTAAATATGAGATAAACAGCACAGTACAGCACGAGAAAGCAGCAAAGTATGACAAGCTCATCGTTTGTAAATATATGCGATAAATGCAAAATTCTTAAGCCACCCTTCTTCATATTTTGCCTCCAGAGATCCAGACTTTCGTGTATTTAAATGTGGTCTTTGAAAGTCCTTTAGGAAGCCTGGAGATCTGTGAGGAACAGTTCTCCAGGCTTCCTGAAGGACTTTCAAAGCCTCTCATTTTCAGGTGCTGAATGCTGAGTGGGTGGAGCTCCTTTATCTAGGCTCCCTGACGGTAAACCATTTGTTCACATTTCTTTCATTCAATCTCCTCAGTGTGTAAAATATCAGACAGTTTGACAGACAGAAAATCTGTCACCAACAAGGCAAAATATAAAAAATGAGGGGTGGCTCAAGACCTGCACAGTCTTGCTATATCTTGTACACTTGCTATATAGGTGTACTTTGTAGGTTTATAGTTAGTGACTGTGGTCCATCTGTTTTCATGCATAATTTACAGTTTATCGGCCTCTACCTCTTCCATTACCGGAATAGAACCACCATTCTCATTCTGCATTCTCAGCAGAGCACTGATCCCAACAGGGCAGTCGCATGTTAGTGTGTCTCAAACTGGTGCAAATGTAGAAATATTTTTTCCTTTTTTTTTTTTTAAATCCTGACATTTCTATTAGAAACACTTCCCTAGAACCCACCAAGAGTCTACAGCACCATTGCCCAAACACAAATTCATTTCCCAAGCACAAATCCCATCTTTTATCAGTGCTGAGATTCTGACCAGACATTTCTGGCTGCATATTGGTGGTTAATGGTCTCTTCCTAGTAACACTGAGGCATTTAAAACCTGCTGAACCTCACACACTTGTACCAGCATCGCCCCGGTCCTGAGAACAGCCCAACCCCCAAATAATAACACAGGTCAGCAGGTCAAAATCATCAGAGATAAGTTCATGTGGGGTTTGTAGTGCTTTTCAAATCTGTGTTTAGTTTTTCCCGCACATACAGTGTTTGTGATGAAGCTAGTTCTATACTGCATGATAGTTGGTATAATGATCATATAATAATCATATGCTGAGTGTTTTTGAAGAAACAGTGGGAGCTGACTGACACTGATCATTATATCTATGCCACAGTGTGGCCTGACTGACTTCACACTGAAACAGTTCTTAATTGGTGCTGCGGTTTAATAAAGTCTATTGCAAATGTAATATTATCCATAATTCAAAAGCTGGTGTGACTGAAAAAAACTGAGAGCAGATCTGAAATCAGCATGAAAAACTGGTTTAGAAAACTGGTTTCTGGTAAAAACTGGTTTCTGGTGATTATTCAGTGTATTCAGTGGTGGTCCTATAGTTCCTTTCAACCTACAAGGTGCACAAACATCAACATCTTTACAACCAAAAGCGATCTCCATAAGTCAGACATTATAATAGAGAAGGCCAGGATCATCATTTCTTGTATTACACAGACACAATGAATCAGTTTCCAACGGGAGAAGCTTCGCCTATTTTCACTTTCGGAATCAGAAATCGCGGCAGAACCCAATGACATTGAAGCAATATGTAGTTTTTGCAGGGAGTAAAAAATAGTGAATTGTCAATTTGAATTGATTATTCAACCCGACTTGCAACACCAGTTCACCTTTATGGTAGGTGTACATGATAAAATGGCCTAAAACTGAAGGTGTAAATCTGGTGTATGTGATAATCTGGCACAGTACAGTGTCTACGCGGCAAGTATGTCATCACACACAGAGAAAAAATAAAGCAAAAAAGGGGGAGGAGGGAATGGGAGGTGGCAGAAGGATGGATGAGGTCTGTATAATGATGTTCTCTTACATGGGTCAATGTTCTGCTCAGAGGCAGACTTTAAGAGCATCATGGCAGTGGCAGCATCAAAATCAGATTCTGAAAAGAGAAAGAAACATTGGATGGACACAGGTTTCGACTGCACTACACTGTTTGTGTGATGCGTGTGAGTGTGTTGGTGTGTGTGTGTAAGTGAATGAGTCACTTGCAGCCAGAGCGATCCCTCATTACAAAAGCACCAGTGCCTTGGTTGTCAAGGTTACAAAACACAGGCGAGAGATGGCATTTACGCGCGCCATGGACCGGCCGAGGATGAACTGAACAAAAGGAGCCGGGATGAGTGATATGCTTAAATGTGTAATGATACATTGGCTAATGGTGTGTGAAGGATATGAGCCGCCTAAAGTCCTCCGCAACAGAACTAACGCACCGAGATGCGGCAGTTAATTCCTCTTACCTTTCATAGAGTAGCCCTGCTCCAGCGCGAACAGGTGCCGAGGAGGAGACGAGGCACTGTGGAGAAACGGGACACAGGGATTACACAGTGCAGCACAGCACCAGCTCAGCGGCAGCAGATGAGGGGGGGGGGGGGGCAATGGGGGTGTAAATATCTGACCTTACAACTGACCTGATTCAACTACAGGAAATCACAGTTTACATTATGACTTGATTACATCATATTGGTACAATTCAATATCTATTCAAAAACCTTTTTTTACAAACACATTCATACACACAGACCTAAATAGATATACATTATTCCCCCGTTTTTTTGGGGGGTTAAGTTCCAAGAGCACCTGTGTATATTGAAAAACCGCATTAAGTTTTGGTAAAAAAACAAAAAAGGCCTATTTTTATAGTGTAAACCCTAAATATGACCCCAAATCTACTCCAAGGACACTTAAATCATATTTAAACTCCATTTAATGCATTACCCTTAAAGAAAATGTAAAGGCAAATAAATAATCAGAATCAGAAAACATTATTGCTTAAAAAGTTAGCATAAGCGGTTAGCATTAGCAGCGTGCAAAGACTCAAAAGAAACGTTGAAATAACTCTCTCTACCCACATGTTTAGACAGGGCACAGTTAACTAATACTAAATAAACTCAAAGTCAAACATGAAAACATTTAACAATATTTACTCCCCGCATAAAACATAAATAAACAAATAATAGCATATTTCTGTACATGACGACTCTCACATCTACACCCCTTGGAAAGTGACTCACCAGGAAATACAGGGAATAAGCCTCACAGCCTACTTTAGTCAGAAGTCTGGCAACTGGAGATTTCTTATCTTTATTTCCAACTATACATTTGTGCTCTAATTCACAATCAGAAAACGTTATTGATCCAGGAGGAACGTGCTAATGTCATGACTGCACTGTTTTTTTTAACAGGGGCAGCTGGTGGCCTAGCGGTTAGTGAGTTAACCCTGCAATCAGAAGGTTGTGGGTTCGAATCCCACTGCTAGTATCATCATTGAGGTACCCTTGAGTAAGGTCAGAGGGCAGAGGGAAGCCCGATCCCAGCATTTACAGGTTTGGGGTACAGTGACATTTTGCAAGATGGTTATTTAAATGCATCTTTAGGTATATCCAGCAATTCTGCATCAGTCATTGCTTCTACACAGTAATATCTCTCCTCTTTTAAATGCACTGTGCAACAACATTGACATGATTGGCTGAGCATCTGAAAATCCATTTTTGCTTCCAATTTAAAAGAATTATTTAGTTCAAGCTCATTTGCCTAAAAGAACAGTTGCTCTTTTCCATTCAAGGTTGTTTTAATTGTTATATTTGTGTATTTTCTTGTAGCAAAATGATGATAATTACGCACATCCTAAAACCACCAATAGATGAAGGGAAGCAACAATACAGTTAATTTACAATTATCAGATTTATTTAGTTCTGATACAATTCACTCCTGATATTAAAGGGGGAGGGACCAGGATGTTGACTGTCATTGGTTTCACACTATAAACAATGCAGTTACAACAAATATCATAATGAATAGAATTCTTATTCTTCCTGATGCACGTCGTCACGTTTTTGCATTGCAAGATCACAATAATTTGCCGCATTGTTACAACACTAATAAGGCATTTCGAATATGGGGCAGGTTTTAAGCTTGTGCATCTTTAAGCTGTTTGTTTATTAGTGTCTTCTCATGGCCTTAATCATGAGGGGGAAGTAAACACCGGATAAAAACAAGAACATGCAATTATAAATAAAAACATTTTAACAGAGAAGGCTAAGATTTCTTGTACTTCAGTTTCCAAAGAGAGAAACTTCAAATATTTTCCACCTTGAACACAATAACACCAAATGTATGTAAATCACATTTTATAATGAGGAGCAAAAATAGTGACCTGCCAATCCTGAATTGATTATATATAATTTCTCATGACCGCTCTTGCAAGAAATTGCAACTTTATGAGTTACTGACAATGTAAGCGGGCGGGTTCTTGTAATTAAACCTCGCCTGTGCTTAATAAACATTCAGTTAATTATAAAAGTGCTGTCCAATTTCCTTGATTATAATATTCCAAAACAAATCCAGTTGAAGCGCACTCTTCAAACTTGGCAATTAAAATAAAAACTTGAATTAAAAGGCCAATTGCTGCTTTATTTCATTATTAAACATTGTTTTTGGGAAGTGATCAGCTGGAAACTGAAGGTTTCGGTTTTCCCTTTAAAGGTGCTGAGCGTACCTGGGGGGGGAGGCAGGTGGGGTGTAGAAGGCGTGTGCATTTGGGAAATGCTGTTTCTTCAGAGCTTGCATCAGAGTGGGCCGGAACTCGGGATGGACGCACCACAGAGAGCCTTTCCCATTGGTCTGAATCGAAGAAAAGGGGGAGGGGTTAACATTCCAAGGAACCAGTTTGATATCAGCAAGCTGAGACTGGGACAGAGCTTTGAGGAAACACCATAATTCTCTATTCCTCTGTGAGGTTCACTCACACAACCACACGTTATGTTCCTCTGTGGCGCTCGGCGATACGTAACACTTATGCAAAAGCCACAAAACCGTCCTCAGGCAGCACAACAGAACAGGACGGAGCTTCACGGCATTTGCATGTGTGTTTGTGTGCATTTGTGTGTGTGTGTGTGTGTTTGTGTGTGTGCAGACATGCGAGGGCACATTCTGGTCCGTGTACATAAACAGGCTCATCACCTCTCCGAGGTGCGGCCCTGCAGGGGTGTTTTGACCTTGACTGAAATCACCAGCCATGCTTACAAACAGGAAAGAGGAAACATCGCCATGGCAACAGACACCAGGCTGCTCCATATGAAACCCACAGATTTACACACTTGTGCAGACACTGACACACACACACGTTTAACACAACATATCATAAAGGCTTTTTGCTCCTTTTTGTTTTCCTAATTAAAATCAGGCATGTGGTCTGCATCCGACGGCCCGTCGTCAAAAATAAACAAAAACAAAATCGGCTCCAGCTTTGTTGTGAACGTGCTGCTCACTGCAGTTCACATGATGGGAACCCTTTAACCGAACGCTCCAGTTAAATCTCTACCGCTCGGGTACGGTCTTATCTTTCGAATAGCTTCACACGGCCAGCGTGGTTTCGATATTTCGTTTTCGGCCGAGCAGGAACTCAAAATACATAACACTTAACCCTCAGGCCCTGCTTGTTTTTACTATAGATTCAGCTTGTTCATGGCCACTTTTAGCCAATTGAACCCCATGAAAACTATGTTTATTTTATTACTTGTTATTTACACTGTTAAATCATACAAATTAGGTTAAAATGCTTTCATTTTAAACTCAACACTTGAGATGAGTGTAGTTTTACACAACAAACCACTTAAGCTGTTTGTAGACTGAGAACAAACAAGTGAATTCAAGACCTCATCAGAAATTTCTGGAGGTCGTAAGCAGAACATAACTTGTGTCCAAGCAGTTTGGGTTGGAGAACGAATGACCAGGCTGATAATAATGTGTTTGTCTTTTTTCAGTTTTGGTTTTCTCTGCACCACTGTAACAAAATCAGCAGCAGACGATGCAAATTAGATTCATGTTTTTATCCACTTAGAGGTATCGCATAGCATAAGCTCTTTGTTTTTCCAATGCATCGATGAGAATTAAAACAATTTCAGCCCGCAGAGTAAAAATTCAATCTAGCAGCTACTACTGCTTTTCTGTAGGCACAACCCAAAAGTTTGGCTAATCTCAATGACAAATAAAGACAATGTAGTGACATTCACATGAGCTCATCTCCAAATTCCATGGTGTAAAGACAGCATAAAGTACTGTGACAAAGTCTTGAGCCCTCATTTCTCAATATACTTTGAATATCCTTGTTGTAAAAACACAATTTTCTATTAATAGTCTTATCTTTAGCAAAATAAATAAATAAAAGAAATGTGACCAAATGTTTTACTGACAGGCTGCAAAGTGTCTAAAGATGCAAAGAGCCTAGATAAAGGAGCTCCACCCACTCAACATTCAGCTCCACCAGTATACTGATCACCGCCTGATCATCTGGAATCATCTGCTCCTGGTTCTTCACTGGTTCAGGA
>JBBPDB010000108.1:36882003-36892595 GCA_037974465.1 Brachypetersius altus
CTCTCTCTCTCTCTCTCTCTCTCTCTCTCTCTCTCTCTCTCTCTCTCTCTCTCTCTCTCTCTCTCTCATTCTCTCATTAGTAAGTGGAGCAGGAGAGAAGGAAAGGGGAGGGGTGCTTCTTCCTCTTTCAAGACTTCTTTTTCTAAAATACCCAAGACACAAGTTTAAAAAAAAACTCTCTTCCTGTTCACGTGAGAAACTCTTGTTGTTGAAATTTATGAGCTGGCGCACAGTTGAGCTCCCCGATTCCGACAAAATATCAGCATTGTAATTTCACTGCTACACACTGCAATTCCAATGACTTTCAGTGTATTAAAGGGCCCATATCATCACTTTTTTGTTCAAATAAAGCTTAAAGTCTGTAAAGAGTCTGTAAAGCATTAAAGTCTGGTTTCAATTAGCACATTCCCACACATCCATGCAGTCCATAAATGGAACATAAGCTACAAAAACAGATCACGGTTTTCAAATCACAGTTTTTGTGATGTCACAAAAACAACACATTTAAATATCTGCTGGCTACAGCAGTTTAGCCCCGCCCTTTCATGCACCAAATACAAATAGTTACAAATTAGACTTTGTAGGATTACGTGAAGACCACGATTCATCAGAACACCCAGTACCTCACCTGGAGCTGTGACTGGTCGCCCTTTTAGAAACACTATGATAAGTTAGAGGCTCATTTGCATATTGCAACCAATATTTAACTTAATTTTATTTATTACCTTATAGTTAACCCATTCACCAAGTGAAGCAGGAGGCCGCCACCAACGAGGGGCGCCCAGGGAGCAGTGTGTGGGGACGGTACCTCAGTGGTGACACTAGCAGTTGGGATTCCTTTTCCCAATAAAAAGCAAAATAATAACAGCTTATCCCGACTAAAGCTGTTTGTTTGGGACGCCCTGCTTTCCCTGGCCCTGCTCTGATCCCAGCCTCACACACTGGCTCTCATTAACCTCCATTAGCAAGACAAAGCCAACCTGCTCCTGATAGATCATCAGCACATCTACAAGCTCTCCGTCCACAAAGAGAGACAATGCTAATGACAGGCCTCAATGGTTCACAGCCACTTCAAACACAAATACACACACCACGTCTATGGGTGGAGTCATTTTAGAAAACACACACGCACACACCCGCACCCCCACACATGCACACATTTGAATAGCCAGTCTATGGGCAACAAAACTTTCCAACAAAAACAACCACAAAGCAGGGTCTTGCAGCTTTTTCTGTGGCTATAAATAAGAACTACAGGCCGCTACCTCCATTCTGACAAACCCGACAACAATGAAAAGTATCGTTGGTGTGTTAGATAAAGGACTCTGACTTCCCTGAAGAGATAGGAAGGAGATGTGTTTTCTAAAAATATCCAAACTCCACCTTTTCCCCTCTCGTCATGCAGCTCTGACGGCCCAATTTCCATCAGTGTTTAAGCGAGAGGATTAATTCGCCACAAAACTGCTGGCGAAGGAATTGCTGGTTGGTAATAAAGTGGCATGGTGACACCGTGTGAAAAAGTGATCACTCCGGCTCGACTGAAGGGTCTCAGGCGGAAAGTCTCGCGAGGATTTTGGTTTTTTTTCTGCACCGCACGTTCTTATCGCCGTCAGCGGCGGTCTGCAGAACATCAGGCGTGAGTCATTGGCTCCTGGTGTTTCGGGAGAGCGCTGAGAGAGTTGATCTGACAGCCCAGCAGGAAGGTCACCTACCCTCATTACACAGCAGCTGGAGATTAATAACTGCTATTGATACCAAAACTTTTTCACTTACAAATCCGTCCCGGATCTATATATTCTCTGTGGCAGGGTCCCAGACGCTGGAGGGGAGGGGGAAGAAGGGTGGGGGGGTTGTGTTTGACAGAATCTAATGGATCTGTCACTTCTCTTATAAAAAAAAATCTGCGAACAATCCTGACAAGCTCTGAAACTCCGCTTAGCGGTGTTATATTTACCCCTCGCTCGGACTCAGCTGTGGGAAACAAACTATCAACAAACACGTGGTTTCGCTTCTGAATCCAAGCTACTTACACACATTAGAAGAAAGTGCCCTGGAATCTGAAAAGCTTTAATCCTAAACCTCAAGGACGTTGCATCAAAATGGCTCGGAATTCTTTTTCTGGTTTAAATATCTGTGAAACCACTTTCAAATGACTGCAAAACCAGAAATTATACTATTTTTGGAATACGGCTTATGACCTACAACCAAGAATGTCCATTCTGTACTGGATATCTGATTGCAAGGTAGTTATAAATGCATTATAAACGTTTTTTCCATCATTTTTTTCGATGACATAACTTTTCACACCAAGTAGTCCCAATAATAATGTAAATAAACGAAACCTATTAATGTATTACTGCAATTAGGCTTGCTTCAGGCTGCCATCGTAAGTCAGGCAGACATTGAAAAATCTATTTACTCATTTCCTGCAGCACACAAACATGTTTAAGTGCTCACATATAGCAGTCGTGCCGCAAGCTGTCCCCCCAGCGTGCTGCCTGCCCTCCATCCTGTGTCACTCTCACACCCTCCCATCTCAATTAAACACACCCAGTTTATTCAGGCAAAAGTGACCAGAACAATGAAGGCCATTGTGAGGGGGGTGACACGGGGGCTGCCGGGCCGGGGTTGGCTCTCTGCATCAAGGCACCACTCCGACATTAGCATCACTGTCAATGGGCAGAGGGGCCCTGATGGCCCTGCCGGTCGCTCAAAAGACCTAAATCCATCAGAGGAGAGAAGAGCGAGGGACGGCGGAGAAAGGGATAAGGCTGGGCTGGGCTGAGGTGATGGGGGTGGGGGTTGGGGTGTGCTCCAGGCGTAACGCTACCTAGTCAAACTTGGAAAGGGGGGGGCTCACATTTGCAACTGAAATTCGCAACAACGCCTATATTTGATTACCACACCCCGGTGTCACCGCGTAACCATGGCAACGGAAGCGTTCCAGCCTCCTGGGGGGATGCGAGTTGCACCTCCCGGTCTGTCGCTGAGGGCATGAGAAACAAAAAGGAGGCTAACTGCAGATGAGAAATATGTGCAGCTGGGCCATAACAAGAAAATGGGAGGAGGAGGAGGAGGAGGAGGAGGAGGAGGAGGAGGAGTCGCCAGACAAAGGACACAGTCGTTAGTTAGTGGGTGAAAGCTGGAACACAAGTCGGGCTTGCTTGATCAGTTGCGACATGTTTTGGAAGTGCGAAATGGTCCATTAAGATGAGGCCCATTTCACTTTTCTGGCATCCCTTTAATATGAACCACTGGAGTTAGCATCATATACAACAAACTCGGTGCCCTTTTCCCAAGGTTCCCCATCTCAGCCAATCAATAAAAGGTCAAAAATTGTAATAATTCAAAGATCTAGCCTCTGATTTAGGCATTTTCCAGCACCTACAGCAGAGAAACCTGAGCTAAACCACCCCCCAATGCTGCATTTCATAGAGAAAGGACAAGAACACGCCAGCAAAAAAGCCCGAACGTATCTGTCATTGTAGAAGTCATAATGACACTAATTAATTTCCCGGCCTGGTGTCAGGAGAGCAGCAATAAGCAAGGGATCATTTGCAGTGCCCTACAAGAGCCCTCCAGAGAGCCGCAATAAAGAGGCGGCTACGGCCCTGTTCATTAATCCGGGATGGTAGTCAGGTCTCGAGAAAAACACGCTGGACAAATCCCTCTCTGAGCCAGCGGACGTTGCACGAACTTAATCATAAAAACACGAAATCAGTGATTCAGCTCCCAATCTTTGAGCCGCTAAGCCGAGGAACAGTCTTTAAATGGAGAAATGAGCCGACTGGCAGCCAGAGGAGAAAACTTTGCCAAACAGTAGGGTTGCAGCAATGCAGCGCATCATATTGTATCATATCATAGTACCTCGCATGTTAGCTCAGGGTTAATGCGTCGGCTCGAGGTTATTGCATTAGATCAGGATGCTTATTTTGATTTCCACATTACTAAGCAACCAGTTTGAAACTCCACTGGAACACAACATTACCAAATTAACATCAGGCCACGTTTCCGCATTTTTACCTATACTGTACCAAACTAGTGCCACGCAATTTATAGTGAGCAAATAATTATCGTGAAACCAGAAACAGTGTTTCTGACCAATCACAGCTGCAGTTAATGGGTGTCCTGATGAATTGAGGTCTTCATGTTATCCAACGAAAGTGTAATCTTTATTCATTAGAATAAGGAGATAAATTATGGTTTTGTGACATCACAAAAACTATGATTTGAATAAGGAGATATATTTGAATGTGTTGGTAAACATACGATACTTACCAACTTTACAATCTTTGAAAAGAGATTAAATGGGTCTTTTAATATCATAGAAGGCACAGCAATTGCAATATGTATCGAAACACAGATAAACTATATAGAAAACAGTATTGCAACGCCTGACTAACAGATACTTTAATGACAGTGCATTCAAATCCATACTTTAATATGGAGTCGGTCCCTATTTGCAGCTATAACAGCTTCCACTCTTCTTGGAAGACTTTCCACAAGATTTTCTGTGTGAATTTGTGTTCATTCATTCTGTAGCATTTATGAGGTCAGACACTAATGTTGGACGAGAAGGTCTGGATCACAATCTCCATTCCTGTTCATCCCAAAGGTGCTGGATGGGGTTGAGGTCAGGGCTCTGTGTAGCCAGTCAAGTTCTTCCACACTGAACTCCTCCAGCCATGTCTTTATGGAGTTTGCTTTGTAAATTGGGGTACAGGTTCTTCCCCAAACTGGGTCTACAAGTTAAGAACAGAAGCTGTTTTAGCTGCAAAGGGTGACCAACTCCATACTAAAGTCTATGTATTTGAATGCACTGTCATTACAGTCCCTGTTGGTGTGATGGTCATGTCCATATCCACTAGCGCAGTAAACACCAGGGCCTGCTAGAGTAGATCCTTTCTTTCACTCTCATGATCCTGAAAGCAGAACTCAACACCATGATCATGTGGCATCACAATACTGATATATATCTGAAACACCATATGGCCAAAAGTATTGGGACACACCTCTTAATTAAAGGTCCTGTTGGTGTAATGGTCATAGTGTATGTTGCGCAGCTCTAAGCCATATCCACTAGTGCTGCCAACATTAGCTCTGCACACTGGAGTGTGTGTGTGTGTGTATGTTTACACCATGGCTTGCTAAAGTGGATCCTTTTTTTTTTCATTCTCATGGCCCTAAAAGTGAAACTCAACACTGTGATCATGCAACATCACAATACAGATATACATCTGATACACTATAAGGACAATAGTATTGGGACACACCTCTTGGTCTAGTCCCATTTACTTCCAGACCAAGACATTTTGGACAATGCCATGCTTCCAACTCTGTGGACCCAGTTTGTGGAATAACCTTTTCTATTCCAGCATGACTGTGTCCCAGAGCACAAAGCAAACTCCATAAAGACATGGCTGGAGGAGTTCAGTGTGGAAGAATGACTGGCCACACAGAGCCCTGACCTCAAGCCCATCCAACACCTTTGGGATGAACTGGAACGGAGATTGTGATCCAGACCTTCTCGTCCAACGTCAGTGTCTGACCTCATAAATGCTAGAGAATGAATGGACACAAATTCCCACAGAAACTCCAAAATCTGAAAGCTGTCCATATTAAAGTAAATGTATCTAAATACAATGTCATGAAAATCTGTGTTGGTGTAATGTACAGATCCGTGTGTGTGTGTGTGTATTCACCAGTGCCTGCTAAAAAGGATCCTTTCCTTCCCTCCCATGGCCCTGAAACCATGTGTCATCACAATACTGATATCTTATCTGGTACACTAAATGGATAAAAGTATTGGGACACATTTCTTTTGGTGTGAAGGTCAGGCGTCCTAATAGTTTTGTCTAAGCCACCTGGGGGGGGGGGGGGGTGTTTACACCTTTGCCTGCTAAAGTTGACCCTTTCTTTCACTCTCATTGACCTGAAAGCAGAACCCCTAAAGGACGATCGAGCGAGAGAGCAGCTCCTGTCACATGATCACGTCGCCGAGTTCTGCTTTCAGAGCCATGAGAGGATCCTCCTGACCACGTGTCAGTGTCAGTCACACGCTTCTAATGGAGCCGGGCTGCGTACACGCATATAGACGCGTTTTCCTCGTCAAAACACGCACTTTCTCCCCCACTTCCACGCGCAAAGAGTGGGAGCGAACGCCCGTAGACTTCTGCGCAAAACACGCAAAACCGAAAACAACCCAACAAAATAAAAGTCACTCTCAAAAGCCTCCCCCACCCCTTTTCCACCCTCCTCTCTTACATAGTTGCCCTAGATTCTCCCAAAAACAACACAACCGTCAGTAATAACCTTTAAAAAATATTTTTTAAAAAGCCTATTCATATTTCGACCTCGTCCATATTTTTAAACTCCCTCCTCCCCCTTTTAACAGATAAGGAGTCCACAAAATAAAAGTAAAAGTGTTTATCGGCATTGAAGAATATTTTCCAGCCCTAACGTATAGATCTGTAACCCTTATGATTGATATAAACACAAAAACATAATACGACCAATAAATACATATATATATGCCGATAAATAAGTGTATTATAGGGACCAGGTCAGGCTAAGCTAACGAGCTAAAGCGTGGCTTATTAAAAAAAAAGAATAAAATAAAAACGAGGTGTGAATATAGAAATTGGGGTTAAAACGTTTATTCCTATAACACGTTAATGTGTAAGAGAATAGACTTTTTATAAAAAATCTATAGAAACGAGTGCATTCCATCGATTCAACTTTAGTTGGATCACATGGTCATGTTTTTAAGAAAGGAGAAGTAAAATCAATATAAAAGTCCATAGTCGATGGATCATTATTATTAATAATAATAACAATAACAATCATAATAATAAAGGCCACAGTGAGGTCTATGTATAGACATCACATGGCGTGTTTATGTGTGTGAAGTTGTTTATGTAAACACGTTATGCAGTGGAAATAAACGAGAAGGAAGAGGGGAAGAAAGAAAACATACGAAAGAAAGAGAAGAGATGTTGTTAAAGAATAAAAAACTAAATTGATAGACTTACATTCGTGCATTCTAAGGTCGTGTCCCACGACGGAGCCTCATGCAGTCGCCTTTTCTCTTTCTGTCTGTGTGTGTGTCAGTGTGGGTATGTGTGTGTGTGTGTGTGTGTGTGTCAAAAGATCAGCAGCTGCTTCCTCCATGCACGCAGCGAGATCACGCTGCACAGCAACGCTACCAGACCCCCCCCACACCGCCCGCCGTCACCATGGCAACAGGACCCCCTCAGCCAATCAGAGCGCTGCTCCCCGATCTCCCTTGACAACTGCCGCAGCGCAGTGCCCCCCCCCTTTTTCTTTTTTTTTTTTTTTTTTAGCAAACCTCAGCTCTCCATGCTCACCACGCGCTCCTTCTTCTCTTCTTGTTTATTGTTTTGTTTTTAGGGTTTTTTTGGCAAAAGTTTTTTTTTATGGATCATAAACTCTGTGGCCTGCTAATATTAGAAATATAGTAAAAAAAATCATAATCACATCACACACCTCTTTAGTTATCTCTTGGCTCATATATGTGTATATACTTTTGTGTATGCGTATATATATACACATATATACACTATGCAAAAAAAACAATATATATATATATATATATTACATTTGATATTAAGACAAAAAAATAAAAGATATCTTTTGGGTTTTTTGTTGGTTTAGGGTTTTTTCTTGTTTTATGGATCATAAACTCTGTGGCCTGCTAATATCAGAAATATAGTAATAAAAATCACAGTCAGATCATGTGACAGCACACCCCTCTTTAGTAATCTGTTGGCCCATATATATGTTTATACTTTTGTGTGTGTGTTTGTGTCTATATATTTATCTGATCATGATCTCCCTTCTTCTTCTCTTCTTGTTTGTTTTTTGTTTTTGTTTTTGCAAAAGTTTTGTCTTTTTTTCTATAAATCGTAGTCTATCTGTCCTCCTAATACCAGATATACAGAAAAAAAAGATCATGTGACGTCACTCTTTATTTTGTCTGTTGGCCCAGATAGAACAGACAGAAAAAAATTACCATACAAAACAAAAATTGGAGTGATAATTCAAATGTATTATCCAGACACCATTCACAAACAAACAAACAAACAAACAAAAACATGTATAGATTTATTAGATTTATTATTGTATTCTCAAAGACCAACATAAATCCTACTGGGTCCTACTACTGGATATTTTGGAGGGGGTGTTGTTTTTATGGGGGTTTTTTTCTTGCAAAAGTTTCACATTTTTTAATGGATCATAAAGTATCTGACCTCCTAATATCAGAAATACAGTATAAATAAAATCAGAGCATGCGCAATGCATGTATGTATATACACACCATGCAATTGTATTATTAAATCCTACTGTTCTTGCAAGCCAGCATAGCTGAGGGATTTTTTTCTCGTGACGTCACTCCGCGGGGGAGTCCTGCAGGCCCACTCTGGAGCGGAATTTCGCGCTGTGACGTCAAAACTCTTCAGTCTTACATAAGGGCCGGAGCAGAGTGGACTGAGATTAACAGTGTGAGTCCACTTACTGGACCCACAACCCATCATTATCTGCTCTCAGTACCATTCAGAGGTCAATTCAGAATTTCCTCTCAGAATATAGAAACCATTCAGACGATCGAAGGTATCAAATACTACACGCTACTTTTAAATGCTTTATTTATGAACAGAACCAAAGAATGGCCTGCATGAGAACCCATGCACACAAAGAGACCGACTCACTTCAAACGCACAACCCAGTTTCAGTTTCTGTAACTTCTCATACTGTTACAGATATATACTTCTATAAACTGCTGCAGTCTATTCACTAATGCACATTTAACATGCAGCATTTAACTGCTCAGGACATGTTCAGCCATCACGTCATTTTACATTTTTGACTTATGGGGTTGAATTTTACTGGAATTTTGTCTGTGTTTTGTTTTGCAATGTCCTGTAAATGTTCTGTTATTTGTGTTTTGGTCTTTGCTCTGTGTGTTTTGTTTATTCATTTCCTGTAACTGCTTAATCATTACTAGGGTGGCGGGTACCTGGAGTCGATCGCGGGGTCTACAGACACGAGGCAGGGACTCACCCTGAGCGGGACACCAGCCCACCACAGGACACACACACACACACACACACACACACACTGTCAATTTAGAATCCCCAATACATGTGACTGCATGTCTTTGGACTGTGGGAGAAACCCGGAAAACCTGGAGGAAACTCCACACACACACACACACACGCAAACACACACACAAGATCAGGGCCTGGATTCAAATACCTGGAGGTGTGAGGAAACTGTGCTGCAAGGGCCTGTTTGTTTTGTAAACCGTGTTTTGTTATTTGCTTTACATGTTCTGTTATTTGTGTTTTGTTATATGTATTTGAATACTGTGGATCCTGAGCTTCTCCACTTTGTCTCTCTGTATATTTATATGTGGTTGAGATAAATAAAGTTCACTTTGACTTTGACTTTGACTTCATAAGTCACATGATGAAATGACTGATCTGTGGTCAGGGGCACGGGGGTCTGGTACATGTTTGTCTCCTCCTGTTGAGAACATGGAGTGCGTAGTTGGAAACAGATCCGTTTCGCTAGCAGGGAAATACACAATCAGTCGATCTTTCCAGATTCAGAAGGTGCCAGTGTTACCAGTATTGTTTACTTTGGTATTTCTTATGTAATTTATGTACTCAGCATTTTTTTAAAAATGCACACAGAGCGTGTGTACACAATCAAGGTGGACTTGCTTTGAATGCAGTCTAGTTTAATATCCAAACCACCGGGCCCCTGCAAGCGTGTGTCCACAGATTAGCAGCTCAAGGCCAAGGACATGTGCAAACAATTCCTGTTTCCATCCAGCGGAGCACGAGCACATGCCAGTAATGTTCAGTTGTCTTATTGAATATGACTCATAATTAAAATGCTAATGACTGTTTGGGCCAATATTCAACATCTTTTTTCTCTAGTACTTTATTCTGACATTTACTCTTGACATTTCTCTAGTCTTACGTAACCACGACTCATTTTCACTCTTTCCATTCTCTCTTCAGCTCCAAGAGTTAAACAGGCTGGGACTGTTGCTGTCTTTCAGACTGCTGTATGTAAATGACCTCTGTTCTGACTGGCTGTCCTGTATTGTGGAACTGTAAGTTGGGTTGGAAGACTTATTGTAGCTAATTTAAATGTACAGGGTAAAGTGCTATAGTCTGAGCAGCTGGATATGTGTAAATCTGGGGGCTTTGTGACATCACAAAAACCTACAAACAGGCAGTTTCTATGGTTTAGTTTTCATACACAAACTGTAAATACTTTCAAAAATAAGTTTTGAAACGTCATTTTTTATGTTAATACACTTCCACAAAACTTTGTCAATAACAAATGAAGGACTTACAAGATAGACAAAAGTATTGGGACACCTGACCATTACACTTACAGGGACTTTAATGACACTACACTGAAATCCATAGACTTTAATATGGAGTCTTTGCAGCTCTAACAGCTTCCGCTCTTCTTGTTAGACTTTCCACAAGATTCTGGAGTTTCTGTGGGAATTTGTCTCCATTCATTCTGTAGCAGTTATGAGGTCAGACACT
>JBBPDB010000108.1:36892695-36913616 GCA_037974465.1 Brachypetersius altus
AACTGGTCAGGTTCAGGGACTGGACTGGAAATGAGAGGCTCTGAAAGTCCTTCAGGAAGCCTGGAGAACTGTTCCTCGAGAACACATTAAAATACAAGAAAGTCTGGATTCTTGGAAGCAAAGCACGAAGAAATGAGGGGCTCAAGACTATTGGACAGTTCTGTATCTCCATTATTTTAATTTCATCCAGATCAAGTAGAGCAAACAATGACGGAATGGAAGTTCTAAATATCTGCAAACGTCTGAAAACGCAAACGAGGCTGCAGAAGAAAACAAGGTCACGATGGCTGAAGAGGAACAGTCATGAGAATCAGATGAAAGTGATCTTCAGTGATGAGTCATGAATCTGCTCAGGCGCTGTTCTAATAAAACATACGACAACGACTGAAGAAAACACAAAAATCCAATTTTCGTTTATGATCTGGAGCTGCATGTGAGATAAAGGAACAGACGAGATGGCACTCATTACCTCAGCAGTCAATATTACACTAAAATTTGGAAACGTTTCTCATTCCATCAATAGAAAATAGGTTTGGTGGTGTTGATGAAGTCATTCTTCAGGATGATAATGCGTTTCTCCTCAGAGCAAACAGTGTTAGAGCTTTTTTTCAGCAAAGGCAGCTCAGTGACAGCAGTCTGGATCTCAGTTGCATATTATGGTATTTTTGTCCACCTTACTGATACCAACCTTTTGTGTGTATAGCATAGTGCAGTGGTTCCCAACCTTTTTTCCTTGAAGCCCCCCTTGCCTATCTCCAAGCCAGGCAACCCCAACCCCAACCCGCATTAATTACAAAGTTTTATTTGCAAAAAATAAACAGCGGTTGTAGGTTTTTGTTATTATACTCTTACATTTACATTTAAGGCATTTAGCTGACGCTTTTTTCCAAAGCGACTTTCATTCTCTAACTACAGGGGGCAGCCTCCCTGGAGCACCTTACGGTTAAGGGTCTTGCTCAGTGGTGGTGCTGAAGGTAGGATTTTAACCTAGGACCTCTTGGTCCGGAGGCAAGTATCCTACCCACTGAGCTACCACCACCCCCTCTTTTACACACACACACACACACAAACATTTAAGTTTCTCAGACTTTGGGATTTTATTCATTTAATGTGTACAAATACAGTATAATTTTGGTAACCTCCGTGCAGCCAAAGCCTTGCGCACCCCCTGCGATCTCCAATGCCCCTCTAGGGGGGACCCCGACCCCAGGTTGGGAAGCACTGGCATAGTGTATATAGTACAGACGGTTTATTTACTTTATACAATAATTTATGGATCTTGTCTCAGTGCACTTGTATGAAAGGCAATTTCCTCCAGGATCAAAATAATCGGGATAGAATTTTAAACGACGAGGCTCCACAGTGCAAAACGGACCTATCAGCCGCTACTTGAGAAAGCTGGAAGTCGAATATTTCTTCAGATCATTGTTTTTCATTAGTAAATGAATAAAAAATGTTTTCATCCACATTTTAATCTACTTAATTAAATCAGATAGTAAAAAAATCGTAACATTGAGCTTTGTGAAACTTCTCCAATAGTCAGAAAGTGGTTCATACTGAACAAAAAGATTGTAATGAAAAGTCTCACCTATTCTAATGATTTGGGTTTCAGAGATTGGGAAGAGATTTTAACGTCTGAACTGGAATCAGGGCACAAAATGTGCTGTATTTGACAGAAGAGAAAATCTCAAAAATGTGCAGCATTTAAAGGACAAATAATATTCAACAGAAACATGGAAGCATATTAAAACTTTCTCAAAGTTAAATTATTGTCCAGTTTTTGGCTTCGTTAGACCACCGTCTTCGTGCCAGTGATGACTAAACACGCCACCAAACCAGTACATCAGTCAACACAGCGCTGTTGAAGAATCTGAAGGGCCCTTGTTGAGCTTGTTTGTATCTTTGTTTACCAGCCTATTGAGAAAAGACAGGCCTTTATGAATAGAGTCAATAGCGACCTAAATGTCTTATCAGCTCCAGGATAACCTGCTGAGACAAGCAGCAGTAAAATCCTCCAATAGTGCAGTGCGTTGATGATTTAAGGACTTTGCTCTCACAATATTTGCTCTGTATACAGACAACTCGACCTACCGGCTTCTTTCAGTACGGCCACACCTGGAAGCCTGATGGGAGTGTGCGCTTTACAGTGTATAATCAAGCCACGTCTGACCCGCTTTTGAACGCCAGGCACCAGAAAGGTACTTTACGAAAGGGATATAATGTGAACAGGCATTAAAAAAAAAGGAAAATGTATTAGTAACTTCAAAACCGATTAACACGCAGCAAACAAGTGTTACAACTCTAACGTGGAGTGCAGAATTGGCCCTAAATCTGGAAATCTACCATCAATATAGGTCACAGGAAGGATTTCTGCAGGTATTTCAGACAAGGCAGCATTAGAACGTGGGACATTAGAACTCAGAAAAAACGGATTTCCAGTGAAAAACGTCCCCCAAGAATAAAGCACAGCCAACCTTCATCTAATAAAGTTTATTTTCTTAAAAATGACCAGTTTCCTTTTTTCGTTTTTTTTTCTAGGAAATTAAACCCTTTTTAAATTCATACTAGCATCTACATAATGGTTATTGAATACTTCACAATATATTAAGTCTAGATGTTATGGTACATGCATACAATTCAGGCGGCATGAGAAGCCACAGTCACCACATTACACAGAGATGGGGGATGAAGTCGAGGGGCAAAAGACAACGAGGCTGTAGAGATATGTGTCTCAGCTTTGAGGCCGGGGGGGCCTTTAAACGTAGCAAACTCCAGCAATGCTTTTCAATCCCACGCAACACTTGAAACCAGGCACGTGACGGGCCACGGACCCAGAGGGGAACCCGATTTTTTGATTTCCTCGGTTAGAAAGGGGAACATCTTCGAATACTATGCTTAGAAAATCATTTCAAAAACACAAAGTGAAGAGTGAAGCACGGGCTTCACACTGATAATATTCCACTGTTCAGAGACTTCCATTGCCTTCGGGACTTTTAATTCTGTTCAGAAATCGGTTTTCCAAATGTTAACATTTTCTTGAAACAACGGGGAAAAAAAAAAAAAACAAATATGTAAAGGTAAAACAAACACTGTGAGCTAATAAAGCAGGTTTTAACCATCAAAGTCAAATCCCCAGTCTAAAAAAAATAATCGGAAAAAAAAAAAAAAACACTCTCGCACCGGCATCACACTTGCATATCGAAAACCATAGCTGGAGGACGTTTTAGTGTTAAGGTTTTCCCAAATCTTTTTTTTTTTTCTTCGTTAATCCTCTTTCACAGAAAGAATTTATATGCTGAGACACAGTATGATTACAAGCCTAACGTGCGCTAACGAAAATATTAATAACAATAATAATTATAATATATAATAAAATAAAAGACATTCAAATACAGTAAGATTTTTTTGCTTGAAAATACAAAACTACATGAGAAAGCATTAAAATCATATTTTGTTGATCAGAATAACATTAACATATTAAAAAAGCAAGTGCTAACCACATTTTTTTTAGTTTTCTTTTCTTTTTTTTTTCTTTTTTATACCATACATATAATCAGCACATCTGTTATCTAGAAACAGTCGCCAAAAAAGCCATGTCATCGGCATGGCTCTCCCTCCTATCCATCGAGCCTCTCTGGTGGGGGTGTGGGTGGGGGAGTCAGGGGGTGGGACGATGGCTCCGAAGGGGTTCTGGCCGCCGTCACGTCTGTACAAAACTGCAGATGATCTCCTCTTGAACCTGCACGCATCTCAGAGACTGCACAGGGGGATCGGTTTGGAAAGACCAGGGAAGTATCCGTCGCTCTTCTTCCAAAACATGACGCCGCTGTGGTCTTGTCTCTTAATCTCCTGAATCCTGAGTCAACATATTGCTTCTCTGTGCAACTCTTAACTCTCCCCAAGTTCTACTCAACCATCAACTCTTTACAGGTCAAGAGCCGTTTTGCACAAATGAGAAAAAAAAGAAAAAGAAAAAAAAAAATACCCAGGAAAATCTCTTGCTTCCATTTTGCATCTGAACACTTCTCATTCAACACACAGACATCTCTATCCAGCAAAGAGGCAGCTTTCCATAGGAGGTCCACATTTCCTCAAATGTTTTGTTTTCTCCCCCCCATAAAACAATTTAAGATTTTGTTGTCCTGTCACTTTACACAGAGTCTTTCCAGGCCCAGCGTGGCAGAAGCTCTTGTTTTTGTAGGCAGGTTAAATTAAAGACCAGGGTGCTGAGATGGAGGGCAGGTTCGGCCTCAGTTGTGTTGTAACGTGTTTGACTCTATAGGAGGCGCCGAGTCGTACAGAGTGTCCGTGTCGTGTGTCGGCTCTCCGGCTAAAGTGCAAGGGTTTGACAACGTACCCGCACCACAGTCACAGAAAAACCTAGACGGGACAGATTATACACGGGATTAGAACAGCTGTGCGTGGATTAGTCAGCATGTCCTGGCTTCAATCCAACAACAAATGGAATTCTTTAATTCAACTGAAAGCACGGCACTGGAAAACTGTTCCAGTGCATTTATTTCTAATCGAGTAGCTCTAATGGTAACCTAGATAAAAATCAATGACAGGAGTAAACAACACTAGAACGAGATAAACACTGACCTATCATGCCGTATAAACTCCACATCGTGCCCTTGGTGGCACTTCTTGATACAGTTCACACAGATTGCATTTCTGTCTGTTGTGTTACAGGTGTGGCACCTGGAGCAAGGAAAAGAGCAGTTCGGTTAATTTCTGACTTTAATTGCAGACCGTTTCCAACTTCTTTGAGGCAACTGCTGCTGGCCAGTTACTGTACCTGTAAAAATCGTGCATGGGATAGCTGGTGTAACTGGAAATCTTGTACAGGCACTGACCTCTGCTCACAGCCTTCTCAATGGCATCCTGATTGTTCAAGATTTTGTTGTCTGAAAGATGAAGAGAGGGACGTTTCCATTAGACGACAACCAAAAACAAACGGCAAACAACAGTGCTGCGAATTCAAAATTACCTTTCATTGTGACATTGACACCAGAAGCTAGGAACAGCCCCCCAAATCTGTTGTTGAATATCTGATTGCCTTCCAGAGTTGCCGTGGCATGATTTGTGATCTCAATGCCTAAGTAGGAAGGAACAAATGTCGATTTTAAACTGCAGTGTAGATTTTAAATTAAAAACACATACATAAATAAAGAGAGGCTAGTAGGTTGTTCTTTTAAATGTCATCACTTCCACTGCACTTTTAATTTTCTGTTTTACTTTTTATTCTATTTCTGAATGACCTTTGTGTATAATAATGTACTATTGAAATAAACTTGCCTGCACTAGTGCATCCGAAAAAGAGAGGAATCTTATACATCAAATCAACTTACTAGTCTATACTACAGTAACACATTTTTTGAAGGACAACACAAATAAAGAACAGCACTCAGGACTCTCACTGACCTGCAGCAAAGCCGTCAAATATCCGGTTCTTCCGCAGCACTGGGTGACTGTTTGTACTTATGAGAACTCCAGCCTGGGCATTCCTGAAGATGTCATTCTCTTCCAAAAGTCCTAGATCAAAGAAAAATATCTTATTAAATCAAAGCAAGTCATTACACCAACAAATATGTAACTATCCATATGAGTTTACATGAAAAATACATGGCGGTGAGTTTGTACTCATGAAAGACTCCTGCTCACCCCTGCCACCGTTGAATATGCAGATCCCACCATCTCGGCCATCGTGGATTTTATTCCTGCGCAGCGTGGGGTTGCTGTCTGTCTTAATCCACACCCCTGCCATGGCGTTGTCAAAGATCTCATTGTCCTCAATGAAGCCCAGACCTGGGGAGACATCAGAAGTTAAAACACAGGCACACCACCACATACTTTATATACATGCTCTTAATCTCTGAGCAGTGCTAACAGCCTAATACAGACAAAAGAAAAGCCATTATGGAGAAATGGCATCACAAAAATGGCATCACAATTCGGCATCACAAATAGTAGCGTAGAGAATGATCTTAACTCACCAGAGTTGTAAACAAGAATGCCTCCATTTTGCCCTCCCCAGATTTTGTTCCGTCTAATTTTTGGGTTGCTCCCAGTTCTGTGTGCAGACGAAAGGATTGAAATATGACTAAACGATCCACACACACATTTTAGAACAAATCTTCAAGAACATTTTTTTTTACATACATGTGCCAATCCTACTGCTATGTCCTAAGAACACTAGAAACTGGTTCACTGAGATGCACACCTGATCTGGACCCCAGAATACATGTGGTTGTAGATGTCGTTATCTTCCAAAACGCCGTGCCCGTTATCATAGAAATACACTCCGACCTAGAAAGAGAAGTCACAAACAGGGGTGAGTGTTAATGCACCAGTTGCAGTGCGAGATCACACAGAAAACAAGCTGAGGGCCCGTACCTGTTTGCCGCTGTGTATTCGGTTTCTTCTGAGAACAGGGGTGCTGCCCGTGGTCACCCACACTCCTGCCAAAGTGTTGCTGTACACTTCATTCTCCTCAATAACACCTTGACCCTTCTCGTGCTGCAGAAGCATGCAGGCGTCAGTAAGGAAAGCATGTCACACACACACACACACAAGCAATTTTAAACCTAACCTAAATCTTTTATTCTCCTCATAAAATATCACTAGCTATCTGGTTAAATGCATTAACTATTAAGTGCACTTACCACATATATGCCTCCATGCTGTCCGTCATGGATCTTGTTGTGTCTGACTATAGGGCAGCTGTTAGTTCTGATTTGAATGCCAGCCAGGGCATTTCCATAAATATCATTTCCCTCTATGAGACCCCGGCCATCACCAAATATGTAAACACCTCCTTGGTTTCCATTGAAGATGGCATTACCTCTGCAGAGGAGAAAAAAAAATGAAAATGCAACAAAGATGATCATGTGCTTCTGTAAATCAAATCAACGTGCAAAAATGGCAAACCATGGGAATACATAACATATGGATCCAGTCAATCCAATAATCAACTGAAGGCTGAAGATAATGAGGAATGCTCACCTAATCGTGGGGTCACTGTTGGAGGTGATCCACACGCCAGCAAAGTTATTGGCATAGATCTTATTCTCTATGAACTGGCCCCGGCCCTTCTCGTGGACATAGATGCCTCCGGTTTGGCCGTGGTGGATTTCACAGCGTACAACTGTGGGGTTGGCATACGCCTTCACCTCGAACCCTGCGATTCTGTTTCTGTGGATGTTGCAGCTCTCGAAGTAGCCCTGTAGAGGGAGACAAACGCTCGAGAATAAATCTCACAGCCACTCACTCACTCGCTGGACACCAAAGGGACAAAAATCGAAATCGTAAATGGTAACTTTACCATGCCATGGTCAAATGTAAACACTCCAACATCTCTGCCATGGTGAATATGGTTTCTCCTGATGATGGGATTGCCATGGTTTTTCACCCAGATCCCTGCTAGCGCATTGTTCGAGATTTCATTATCTTCATAAATGCCCTGTAAAACACATGGATTTTGTTCATTAAACAACAAATTCAAAGTACACAAACACCTCTCCATTGATAAGTGATGCAGAACAGGAAATCATTTCCTGTGGCAATCAGACTGTACCTCCTCCCCATTCTGTAGGTTTTTGTGTCATTCTGTTCAAAATCGAGTTTGTGCAAAATAACTGTTTAATCTGTGAATTAAGTGAATGTTAATCTCATCCCCTCATCTGCTGGTATTTTACTGCATTTATTTTTTACGGCATTAACACAATCACTTTCATAAACCATTTTGCACTTTTGATCTGCTGGTACAGCACACGCAATCTTATACACAGCGATGTTACAATATTACACTATTATTTTGTTACTATAATGTAACTGGTTACACTACTGTTTATTGCCTATTTTTTATTTTCTATTTTTCTTATCTTTAATTCCTCTGTTACACTAAATGACAATAGAATGTTCCTCAGGATGAATAAAATTTCTTATCTTAAAAGCACGTTTTTGAAATTTACATTTCTTTTCTCCCACCATTTTCACCAAATTCCACAAGGAACCATAATTTCAAATGTGATCCAGGTAAGGCTCTTGTAACTGAATGCAATCAAATCCTGAAAACAAATGTTCCAACATCTAGTGTAAAGCCTTCTAGACAAGTAGAAGCTGTTGCAGAACTAAACGCAGTCAGTTTCAAAGACCCAGTTTAAACTTATGCCTAGACACAAATAATCTCCAATTGTAACACTTCATTTCAGTCCAAAGTGAATCTTAAAGTGTGGAGGATCCAGAACACAGTGTATATTTTAAGTATACAACATTGCTTTGGCCTTCAAGTCCACAAGGGGGCCCCCAAGGATCCGATTCAATTAAAAAAAAAAACCTGAATTGCTTCATTAACATTGAATAATGTTCATGCTAATAAAGGTCTCAGGAGAGAGGCCCTAATACCTTTGTGGGAGTGATAACCTTTAGTTTAGGTATAATTTAGCTATAATAGCAATACATGAAAAATGAGTGGAACGAACAACCACTGCTACAGGCAAAGTCATCCTCTTCATTAAAAAAATAATTAAATAAAGGCTCCCATAGGCGCTTCCTGTGTACTGAATATACCATATAAAAGCAAATGCTACAGAAATGACTCCCTACACATCACAAAAGTTAGAAGACTCCTGTCCATCCACCATTTGGAAATCATTATACACATGATCATTCAAGGCCCTAGAAAAATGAAAACTTTTACATGAGAGCTATAATGTCATCATATTGCATATAAAAATTGCACAATCCTCTGTTGCTTGACTACAAAAAGAAAAATGCACTAATTTTGAAACAAAAAGCAACTAGCCTCTGAAACACTACCTCCATTTATTATAAATGTGTTATTTACAAAATGAGACAATTAAGAATGAATGTTTCATAAATTACACAGAAAAAGATGCTAAAATCAATAGTATCAACTGACCACACAGCTCAGGCCAACCATGTCTCTGCACTGTAGTTCAGACTAAAGTGGCCTTTCATTTTTACCGGCTTGAAGAAACTAAAAACATGGGACTCGAATACGGAACTTCTTCATTCCCAAACGCACGGCTGCAGGCCGACTCTGCTATTTTTAAATTCCATCACTGCCAAAACAGCTGGATATAAATCGGCAATATTTCTGTTGCTAAGCAATCAACATATCATCTCATCCCCAGGCTGGGGCTCCAACGCTTGATAAAATTATCCTTAAAATGTCATATGAATCCAAACTTAGAAAGACTTAATGAGCACTTACGGAGTTGAGCAAAAAATGAAAGTGACAACTTCCCAGTTTAAATCACTACATTCTCACTCGTTTTCTTCACCTGATCAGATGGATGAATGTGTTTATGCACAAATGAGTCCTGGAGCATTCCACAACCCAAAGGTTGTCAAGCAGGAGAGACAGCCATTAGACAAGTCTTACTTTGGGCTTAAATGATTAGCAACGTCAGGCTTCAGGAAATACCCACTTGGTAGCCTGGCATTGTTATCGTTGGTAATATTCTACTTGGCGGCTGGCCAAGCCTAAATCTATGCAGTCACGGAAAAACCAAATGAAAACTAAACCATCCTCCCACCCACGTCTGACAAACCGAAGTCTCTCGCCACTCCTCTGTTCAACAAAGCTAAACCACTCGACCACCGCCACACCAGACCTCTCGATCCAGGCTGGCTCGGCAGTCTATCATGCAGCTACATGCAAAAAAAACACATCCAGGTTTCATTAGTTCTTGATACTGTCTCAGAGTTTCTGTATTTTTGTAAATCGACTGTATCTGCTCATCTTTTGCGCATATAAAGCAGTTACATTCCAGTATTGTTTTCCACCTGACTGCTGATGCAGTTGTCCTTCTAGAATAGATTTTATATTTACAGTTTATATCTGTGTATTTTTTTTTTTAACTAAAACCTGGACCCAAAACATCTCATCTTACTGTATAATGTATAATGTAAGGTGGCAGAGTTCCCTTTTGGCTTTAATAAAAAACACTGCGTAGCACATACATTACATTAGTTTGGCGGATGCTTTTATCTAAAGTGTCTAACAATATGACAATAGGACAGCGTGAGCACCAGAGAAGAGTACTAAGTGAAACATTGTTAAGTAGGATTAGATACTGCATTAAGAGATGCGTCTTCAGGAGGTTTTTGAAGACAGAGAGGATTCTGCTGCTCTTGATGGCTCAGGCAGCTCATTCCACCAGCGCAGAACCGAGAAAGAGAGGGGGTGGCCATATAAAGCAAAAGAAAACAGACAACAAACAAGTATGTGCAAGGCTAAAGGTGGCTGTGTGGAGTTCCTACCTGTGCATGATCAGTGATGTAGAGGCCAACGTTTTCACAGTCACTGATGTTGCAGTGCTTAATGGTAGGACAAGCACCTTGGCCACTTACACACACGGCCGAGCCCACTGTAGGGAGACATGGGGAATCTCAATTATGCAAAATACACCAAAGTTTAAGTCACTAAAATACCCAGAAGTGCAAGTAATAAAGAAAAAGTACACAAATGTGTACTACAATGTGTTCATATAATTTTTACAGTAAATACACCAAGTAGTTAAGAAATGCTTTCCACTGAGAAATTCTTTAGTAAAGTAACATGTAAGGAGTGTGTAACATCTTCAAGATGTTCGTTCAGTGACAGTGGTCCTGTGGAGGAATCAGAAGTGGTTCAGAATGAAACAAAGCTGCCACATTACCTGTGCAGGTGCTACGAATAATGCAATGGTCAATGTTAGGGCTGCAGTTCACCGTAATCTCCAAACAGTGGTGTGCGTTGTGATGCTGGGCTGATTTATCATCAGGATTGAACTGCGGGTAAAAATACATTGTTATTACCATGCGGCAATCACCACAACATGCAGCAGTAGGAGGCTGGGGGATTCAACCTTTAAGAACTGAAATGAACTTACCCTAATGGTCATATAACCCACATACGCATCTTCTGAACCTTCCATAAACACAAACGTTGAATCTCTAGTGTTCTCAATTACAACTTTATCAGCTACCTTCCCGGGGGCTGTAAAACAAGAAACAGAACGAGGTTACTCTGTGCATCTCTGACAACTGACTTCTGTTATTTCTAAAACAAGGCCAACCAGATTTACCTGCACCAATCATGGTGATGGGAGACTCGATGTAGATCCACTCATCTGTGTAGATGCCGGAGTGAACAAATATCAGCCCATCAAAGTGGGCCTCCTGAACTCCTCCCAGAGCATCCTCGATAGTGTCATAGTACTGAAAATCAAATTAAACATCACTTTTTAAAACAGGTGCACATTTTCATTAAAAAATTAATACCGTCAAACAATAGTGATGTAAATTTTAGTATCAAGAAAGTTCATACCAGCATATTCTCTCTGCCTTTGTATCTGGCAGGGTTACTGTAGAAATGTTCTGCAAAGCCAGGCTTCACGTGTGCTCCCTTATACTGCAAAAAAGACAAAAGGACTGTTAGGAACCAACTACATGGGCCCAAAAGAATGAAAGCAGCATGTTCAGTGTTTATTCATGACTCTTCGAAGGGCGGACGCTACGAGGACTGCTTTTTTCCCTTTCCAACAAATTACAAACACATGAACTAATGCTATCACCATGAAAGAATGCGACTGCGATTTTAGAGGGTCCGTCAACCCCTCGCAGAGACACTCATACCAGTTGCTGAAAGCTCTCCTTCCATGGGTTGGGCTGCTCGTATTCTTCAGGGTTAATCTGGTAGAATTTTCCGGGCTCTGGGTGCATCATGGGCCGTGTGTACTCAAACACCTCCATGTACAACCTCTTCCTACAGGACACACACGTAATAAAATCGAGTGTTTTTATTCCACAGTCTTGCTTAGCCCACCTGAATAATATTAAAGCGACTGGAAAATCTAAATCAGTCAGAAAGCAATGATCAGGAAAAGGCAACTGGAGTGTACAAGCAAATCTTATACTCTTATCTCCATGCACTTCAAATACGGCAAAGAGGCTCTTTAAAGCCGCTTCAGGAAAGATTAGCTAAATACTACTTCATGTTTCACATATCATAACCTTGCTGCTATTTCTACACAGCACAAATTAAAAAAAAAAAAAAGAAAATAAGAAGTAACAGACCCTATTTAAGACTAACAAAGCTGTGCTTGAAGATTGCCGGTGAAAACTAAATGGTGTAAGATGTATTACTCACCAGAGAATTGGGTCATTAGCAAGCTCACTGAATCGCTTACAGACACAGGCAGCCTGGCAGAGGTCCTGTTCTAGCAGGTAGGAAAAAATCTTCAGGACCACCTCATCTGGAAGCTTCTCTTGGAGATACTGTTCTGCAGGAGCAGCTGGGTGGAGAAGACACGACATGAGTAGAGAAACACTGCCATCTTCATTCAACACAATGTAAAGCCACAAAAAGTTTCTCATGTGCATTCAGAAGAGACATTTTAGTGTCTATGGCTTTCTCTCTATGTAATAGACAATCCGTCCGAATGCACAGCATCCAGCTCAAATGAAAAACATTCAAAATAATAAACAGCAATAAGGGAAGCAAATATTTACAGAGACATATTTAATAACAAGCTTATTGCAGAGTCCATTCTTTTTAATAGCTTATCTTAAGCATCCATTAATATTTTACTCCTATACTGCTTTACTATCGGAGGCTGAGAAGTAAGAGACACACATCTACAGCCTTTACAAGGACAGTGTACATGCAATGAAAGAATACAGACACAAAAAACACACGGGATCTTCCAGGCATTAAACTGTTGGCATTTTGCAAACATTAAGATATCAGGGAAAATTAGGCAAACATGGGATTTTTTTGTACAGACTCATGTGGAGAAACACTTAAGCTGCAGAGTAACAAGAGGTAAGTGTTCGTTTAGAATTTCTTTGGTTTGTTCTTGTCCAATCACAAACCAAGAATGTGTGTGGTCGTATGTTCAGCATAATCATTAGCACATTTGAAAAAGTCATCATCATCAGTTTCTGCTTTCACCTGGAAGGTCTTGGGACTTTCCTGACACTCTAGCGCGTTTTGCTCTGTGGCCAAAGTTTTCCGTAGCTGAGGTGGAGGCTCCCTGAAAACATGAACACAAGAGAAATGCTTTGAAAACTAGGCCGAAAGAACACTTACAAATACAAGAACATTTTTTTAAGTCAGTCTGTGACTGAACTGAACAGTGCTTAAGTCCTGAATCTACTCGATTGATTGTTTACCTCCATACTGCTTTTTGTGGGACACGCAGTTCTCTTAGGCAACAAGGATTTTCTACGAAGTTGGTATGGACTGTTTTGAGCTCCTGGACCAGATTCTTCTGCAACCATATCTGCAGGGACGTCCTCATCTGCACAGAGGGGGGAAAGAGGCAAAACTCAATTCACTGGATATTTAGAAACTCTGTTTCAGTTAGGATCTCTGGAATTGGAATTGTGCTGTAGACTTTTGATACAGCAGAAAACAGCACCTAGACGATGTGTGAGAATTATGAAAGTCTGTGAGAATTATGAAAGTGATTAGACAGAACTGCTTTCATAATTCTGTCCTCCTGTGAAAACCTTATCAGTAGTAAAGCTGTAGGGCAGGCATGCTAAAACAGACAAATGCATAGGAAAACGATCCGAGGCCTAAAACGAAAACAGTGGGCTTTTTTTTTTTTTTTTTAATGCAGTGGAGAAATTATTACACTTTATCAGCGATGGTGAAAGTAATGTTCTTCAAATTAGAATTAAAGAGCACCTTGACTAAATCTAATCTGTTTTAAATACTTTTACCACTTGGCACTGACTCTAAAACCCAAAAAACACAAAATAATTGCAAACTACTCAAAAGATTAAGATTATCAAGGCTCAATGAAGGTTGAGTGACCTTCCAAAGATAAAGGTTCCTGAAAGCATTATCGACGTTCCTCTACCTGGCGGCCCTAAATCTTGCAAGGCGTGTTTGCAGAAAAACTGTCCTGTGCTCTTCCTGTTTTAGCACCTCCATGGGTCTAAGCCCTACCTACCCATCATTACCGGACATGCCTACAGTCCATCCATCCTTATTCCTTTAACTGGTACAGACAGGCAACACTGAAAAGTTTAAAAATGAATTAAAAAAATGATTAGGTGATGGTGCATACTGAGACTCTTCAGCTGGAGTTAATCACTGTGCTGTCTCTAAAAAGTGACTCATATAAATTACAGTAATGCTGATTGATTGTATAAACTCTGAGTGAAAATACATTTGAATGCTAAATTCATACTTATCTGGTCTGCCCTATAAGCTAGCCGCAGCAGTGGGAGGATTTTGCTTCACATACCTACCCGAAAGAGGCAAAAGAAGATATTTTCAGTTACCAAGAGCTCTAAGTGTACAGCAAGTAGGCCAAGATCCCTTTCCTTTCCCAGTCTGCTGCTTATTAAATGATATAATCAAATACAAGAAAAGGTTTGTGGTACTTCTTAGCAGGCCTGAGTGATTTGACAAACTGGGCTAACAAAGACACAAATTCATATGTTAATTACAAGAGGTGATATTGCAAGATCTATGCAGTAGTAGTAATAATAACATGTCTCTTGCAATACCACTTCTGGTAAATAACATGAATGTGCATTTTATTCTGTGTGCTCAGTATATTACAGTCTTCAGGACTGCATTTTCTACTCAGGCCTGAGTACTTATACATTCTGAGCCCACAATTACTGTTAATTGCCAGTGCTGATATTGCAAGAAAAACAGTATTAGTACATTTGTAGTAAATACAAATGTTGTATGACTGTAACCTGTCAGCATCAGTCTATTTCTGGTCCACATTCTGGACCTCAGGCTGCAAGGCTGAATTCAGGCCTTTTCAGAAAATCAAAACCTTTTTTCACTATGTGCTACTAAAATGTGATAATTAACTTAAATGGGCACATCAGCATTCTCAGTTCAAAATATGTGGCAGAATGAGTTCCACACCACCTACTCAGAACTAGCAATGGACCCAGGATGTAGAACTAGGCACAGTCTTCCAGAGTGTGACAAATATACTTAGACTGATAAGGACACTCCTTATACACTACTGGACAGCTATTGATTGATATGATTATAACCTCAATAGTGTATAAGGCGTATGATAAACCCCTGTAATACAACACACCCTTATAAATGTTGATGCATGGTAAATATCAGGTACATGACCACTATGCGAGTATAATTACATCCAATTTGGAGAGCTCGAGAATGTAGTATTGGTCTCACTGAATGGAGCCACACTGTACTAACAATTCTCATTCAATCAGGCAAGAGAAGATTTCAGGAAATAACATGTCAATCATGGCTGAGGACATCATTTAAATGTGGAAACGCCTAAGAAATAGTAATGCTATTAATGTGCAATCCAGTAAATCCCATCTCTTCCGTATAATTAAGGCTCAAACTATCTGATATCCAGGAGCACAAAGACCTGAACAATGCATAGGAGATGCCACAGGGCATATTAAAGCTTTGAAGCACCCCATGCACAAAATATGCGTCATGAATGGCTGCATATTATCAGAAAAAATGCCTGGAATTAAATGTTTTTAATGAGTAATCCCATTTTTAAAAATGAATGTTACTCTGGCTGCAAGGAAGCCAACGCAGGCCTCTTGGACTGGCTAATTTCAACGTTTAATGTTGGCATACACATCCTCACACACCAGCAACTCACGACCAGAACATCATGAGTGGTTTTTATAACTGCCTCACACTACATGCAAAAAACAAACCCCACACTCGCGTCCACACACACAAGAACCCAACTGCGTAGCTAGCTGGCAGCTCGGCTAGCACCCCGTCCCTGTGTAAACACAAGACGATTTTGGATTAAAATAAACGTTAACCCCTCAAACGGTCTAAATTTATCGATTTGTGTAAACACAATAGTCATTTAAACACCTTTTTGTATTCACAGATTTGTCTGTTTACGTCGTAAATGAAAAATGTACGAGTTAGCACAAGAGGCTAACTGAACTACACCCCCCCAAAATGGCAGCCCACAGGCTAAGCTACCAAGCTGCGCAACGGGCGATTAAAGTCCAAAAACTCGTTTTATCGACTCTTTTATGAACCAGAATTGTGGTGGTTAAAAAACAAACGAGTCTGGGGTTCTATCGTACGCGTTTGTAGCTCAGAGTGTGTAAAAATGAGCCCGTTTCACGACTGGATGCAGTTAGCACCTAAGCTAGTCCAATGGAGCCAAACAAAGCGCGGCCTGGACCCTCATGCCCAGAATTTCAGAGCCGCGGACTTTCCTGTTCGAGGTCCCCGGCCGTCGCGGCCCCAAGGCAGGCGTGACCCTCTCTCAACGTCCGCCACGGCACGCCCCGGTTCTACGGGACCCTTCTCACCTCTCTCCGCGTTGTTCCGCTCAGGCTGCACCGGGCGCGGCCTCACTCTCCTCGGTCTTCTGCTGGTCGCTCTGACGGAGTTCATTTGGTGAACAGAATTTAATATTTTCCCCCTTCCAAAAAAGATCACAACGCCTGGTTGTCTGTGCTGCCTTAACACAGGACTGACATCGCAACTGGATCCGCACCCGACCCGACCCGGCCCAGAACACGCACTCAGACCCGACGGTTCTTCCGAGCGAGCTGGGCTGGATTCGGGGTGACGGCACACAGCTCCGCCAGGCAGGACACTCTCTCCGACCGGCAGGAGGAGCCACCACACACGAACGAAGGATAGAGGAGACGAGAGTCACCAGGGAGCCCTACACACACACATTATTAAAAAAAAAATAAAAAATTATATATATAGTACTGTGGCGTGTGTACGTATGACAGAATGGTCCCTTCACGTTAATGGTCAGGCGTCCCAATTCTTTTGTCCATGTATAATGTATTAGGACATACTTAAATGGATAAATGGACAGAAGTATTGGGACACTAGACCTTTACACCAACAAGGACTTCACTGAACTTCCACACTTAACTCCTCCAGCCATGTCTTTATGGAGCTTACTTTGTGCACTGGGACAGTCATGCTGTTATAGACGTTCTTACCCAAACTTGGCCCAGAATATCTTGGTCTGCTGAAAACAGTAAGATTGCCCTTCACTGGGCAATCTTCAATGGGTGAAGTGTATCGAATACATAAAATACAAATAAATCACACATGCGCTCTCAGATTAAAGATTTTACACCACAGATATTCTCTTAAATTATACTATACCGCCATTACACTTTCAAGAAGCTAAAATAATTGTGATTCAGTCTAAACTTACTTCAATAGTACTCAAAGAAGAGTGCCCACTGCCAGTTACGCCAAATGTATTAAAATGGTACAAATATTCTGGTCTTTAAAGAACCTTAAAGAAAAGTGCAACATCTTTAAAGAATCTTAATTTTTTGTATTAAGTGTGCTTAAGAGTTTAGTGGGACAGTCAGGTGGTAAATCCAGAAATTGTTTTAGTAACACCACTGTAAAAGTATGTTGTCCCATTTAAAGCAGATTTGGTTCTGTGAGATATTTGAAACTGAAATCTTTATTTTCCTTCGGAATACATCAACAAATAAACATCTACCAGAGGACACATTTCCAGCATCATTATTTTTCATTGGTGGCAATCTTTCATTTTTCCTCTTTTTTAATTGATTACAGCATGTGACAACCGTGTATGGCAGAGGATTGATTCGAACAGAACCCAATGGTTTGGTATAACTTTGCATAATAAAAGAATTTCTCTGATGGAGTAGCAGGGTTTTTCCTTTGTATCCACTAGATGGCAAGATTTCCCTCAGAACAGTCTAATGAACAGCATGGCAGTAAGAATTGAGCGAAACACAAATATGCAGAATATTTTTTACTATGAAAAATGAAACAGACAATAGACGAATCTCTAAAGAACAAGGAAAACAGACAGTATAAAGTATAAAACACTTAAGCCATAGGTTGTGTTTCACTAAGTAAAGGGTACAATAAGTCTATGCACAGTCCTCTCACGCTCAGGCCGTTTTCACCTTCGTAGCGCGAGAAACAATCTCATTAACAAAGCTGTTGTTCTGGGCCACCACCGCGGCCTTCAGTTTACGCAGCTCCTCTTTGATGGCTTCACTAGTCATGCCCTCAGCGGGCAGTGCCTTCACCTTCTCCAGGAAAGCCTCGATGATCTTCTCCCCTTCCTTAAAGCAGATCAGGAGGAGAAAGTCAGTGAAAAGACACTGAACCAAACAGAGTACACTCAAAGGAAAAAAGCTCTGATAAAACAAGCCACCTGTTTCTCCATGCAGCGTTTCTTCAACACAGGCTCGGCATCTTCTCCTTCCTCATCAGCTCTGGAGATGTCCTGGAACTCCTCCAGCTCCAGAGCCTTCTCCCGCGCATTAGCGATCACGTGTTTGGGAAAGTTAGCAAGCTCAGCCACGTGAATCCCAAAGCTCTGGTCACACACACCTGATGAAGCGAAATAAATACAGATCAGAAGATACACAGATAAAGTGCCATTTCATGAATTTACACTTAATGTGGTATAATGCAGCTGCAACTGCCTCTTGTGCAATATCATACCTATGGTGCAACAGAAGATGAACCTTTATTAGTCCCACAAGTGAGAAATTTGCTTTGTGACGGAAGAAAGTGGACAGAACAAAAATAGGAGCAGCAAGAATTAAGAAAACAATAGAATAGAACGAACTACTATACCAACAGTGCAGTATAAAATGTACACTATACAATTATACACTGCAATATTGTTGGTCAATGTTGGTTCAGTGTTGATATTGTACAGTGTTGTCCTGTAGAATATCACACTTATGGGACAACACTAGTCACTTGAAAGGTGTTGCACCACATTTGTGGGGTCTACTTATTGGATTGTCGTAACTAGTAACTAGTAACTAGTACTTTGTTGAAAGTTGCTATATGCTGCACCACGGTCCATAGAGAAACACATTGTGTTGAGTCAGATTTACATCCCCATCATACTACGGTTACACTAATGTATTGTCTATATTATATTATCATTCCTTGCACTTTATTCTATGCTGTAACTGCCTCCTGCACAATATCATACTTATGGTGCAACACTCCAAAAGGTTTACAGCCCGTCCACTGCTGTGTTGTCTGTCTATTGTATTATTTCTGCCATAATTTGTATGTCGCACTATATTTGCTCCAAGGAGAAACATCTCATCACACTCTGACGACAGCAAAGTAGCCCTGAACTCACCCTTCTTCACGCGGTAGAGCATGGTGAGGGTGCTGTCAGTGGTCAGTGCAGTAACGTGGAGGTTGCAGACCGTGGGCACTTGCTGTGCCAGGGCGGTCAGCTCGTGGAAGTGAGTGGCAAAGAGGCAGAAGGATTTGAGACGTGTGGCGATGTATTCCGAGATAGCCCATGCCAAGCCAAAGCCGTCATACGTGGAGGTGCCTCGACCCAACTCATCAATTATGATCAGAGAGTCCTCAGTGGCAGAGCTGAATGAAAAGGAGGGGTAGAAAAATTTAACAGCAGAATCAGATGTTAGTCGCTCAGGATAGGAAAATCTGACTAATACTGTAAAACTAAATGTCATGGCATCTTTTTATTACACATTTTTACTTCAATTTTATTTATATAGCAACCAACCAAGTTGTCACAGAGCAGCTTTACAGAGACATGGTCCAAGCCCCTAGTGAGTAAAGACAACGGCTACTACTGTAGTTTAGAGTTTATATTTGTAGTTTACGTTTACTCTGGGTCCTTCATACTCAGCATAAACCAATCACAGGTGGAGATTGCATTGTGTATACAAGCAGGCGCACACAGAGAAAAATGAACAAACAAAACCACACGATTTGTCGACTTCTCTCAGGGGCCGTCGACTTCTGCCTCCGACATCAACGTGTCGACAAATTGGCTTTTCTGTTAATGCCCTACTGCGTACGTGTATATAACAGGTAAGTTTGCTTTGACTGACCGTAAGATAGAGGCCGTCTCCAGCATCTCCGCCATAAACGTGGACACGCCTTTGATCTGGCTGTCCCCTGCTCCCACCCGGGCCAGGACACAGTCCACCACACTCAGCTCCGCCTCGTCACACGGCACGAAGCAGCCGATTTGCGCCATAAGCACGATCACACCCACCTGGCGGATGTATGTGGATTTCCCACCCATATTTGGGCCTAGAGCAAGAAAAGCATAGATGAGGAGATAGTATTCGTGCTCTATTAGGAGTGGATACATTTACATAAAGACAAACTCTCTATACCATTTCTACAAAATCTACGATGTCCTCTATATCAATGACCATGCCCTTTTATTGATCATTGCCAACGAACCATGAAACTGAAAATTCCACTGAATACTGAAACCTGTAATAATGTGGAACATCTGCTCTCCTCTGGTGAAGGTTACATCATTGGGGATGAATGCCACATCGTCTTGGGCTTCTACGCAAGGGTGCCGCGCTCCCTTCAGGATCAACCTGCCGCTGCCTTTCTCCAGTATTTTGGGTCTCACATAGGGAACGGGGGCAGCGTGGGACACCAGCGCAAAGCTGACCACCGTATCCAGCTGGGCTATTACATCATTCAGGGTCTGGAGAGGATCAACATAGCCTGGAGTTTTAAAGAGGGGCAAAAAAAGACATCAAATCAACAAAAGTTAAAGTTTTTCCCCACAAGCAATCACTGTACTAAACACAAACTCTCACCATTACCGCGCACAATGTGCAATAACGGCTGTAATTTTCCACAAATATCAGGGCAATGCGCAATAATCTCAACACTGTCATTCATACATGCATGCATGCATACATACATACATATATGTGCCTTAGACTTTAGCACATACATAGTACTGTATAAAAGTACTGTATAAAAGTCTTAGGCACCTGAGAAAATTCAGCTGGAAAGCTGTTTACTGCTGGGCAGTGGTAAGTTAGTGCTAAAATATTCAATTCAATTCAATTTTATTTATATAGCGCTTTTAACAATGGTCATTGTCACAAAGCAGCTTTACAAAATG
>JBBPDB010000108.1:36924930-36935098 GCA_037974465.1 Brachypetersius altus
GTGAAGGACTCTGCCGTTCGGACCAGAAGAGGGAGTTCATTCCACCACTGGGGAGCCAAGACTGAGAAGAGTCTTGATGCATGTTTCCCTCTTCTTTTGAGTGGCGGAGGCTCAAGGCGAGCAATGCTCGAAGCCCTGAGAGGACGAGAAATGACACATTGTTTGATCAATGTTGTTATGTATGGGGGTGCAAGTCTGTTTTTGGCCTTAAAAGCAAGCGTTAAGGATTGTGTGTGTGTGTGTGTGTGTGTATGTACTGTTTATGTGTATATATAGAGCTGTTTATTAGTGGGCAGTAGTGTTAAGTTAGTGTTACAACACTATTATTAAAATAAATAACATCTCTCTCTCCCTCTCTCTCTCTCTCTCTCTCTCTCCTTGTCTCTCTCTATCTATCTCTCTCTCTCCTTATCTGAAAGTGAAAGTGACCATTTGTCATCTTTCTCTCTCTCTGTCTCTGTGTCTCTCTCTCCTTCTCTCTCTCTCTCTCTCCATGGCTCTCTCTGTCTGTTACTCTGTCACTCTCTCCTTGTCTCTCACTCTCTCATTGTCTCTCTCTCTTTCTCTCTCTCTCTCTATCTATCTCTCTCTCTCTGTCTCTGTCTCTCTCTCTGTAAGGAGAGAATACATGTTCGCCCGCACACTGCTGACTAAGTCTTGCTCCTGATTACTGGGTCATTGGGTCAGGTGGGGCTCACAGTGCAGAGTGAAGTTTGTCTCTCCTAAAGAAGTGATGCGAATCTTCCGGTGTCGCGGATTTCGTGCCATACGATGTCTGTCAGTCAGCTAAAGCACACAGTCAATACTCCTCAGCCCACGAGAGCGGGCAGGGTGTGAGAGAGCCGTGGGAGAGAGAGGTCACTGCTTGACCACTGATCTCTGAGCTCACACTCTGTTCTGTCACCAGCAGAGATCTCTCATGAAACACTGAGCCTTAAAACACGCTTCTGAAATGCCAACAGTGGACAAGCTGTATGAGGGCTAAACTCTACTCTACTGCAGACACGCATTGTTTCATTCGCTGGCGTTTCAATTAGTTCTGCTCTGTGCTGTGGTATTTTAAAGAGGAAGCAACTCTAAATAACTCAAAATACTGCAAAATTCTCACCACGCTGAATGCAGTTTTTGCAGGGGCTCTCTAAAACTGGTCTAATCTTGGAACATTTGCTCCAAAATAACCAACTGTGGATGAACTCATGAGTACCGGAGCCATTATTAGCAGGGTGGGAATGTGTCCCCACATTTTGCAAAAGCATTTGCCCCCGCCCCCCCCATACTTTTACCCTCCCGGACAAAAGTCGAGACAGCGCCCATGGACGAAGCTAATGAATTAAACACGAAGAAACAAGAAGAATGGATGTCCTGTGGATGATTACAATGGTACACACAAAAAACAAAAAACTCAGATTTAAAATGACGATAAAGAGTTTTGATTTGACAAATCCCAGTCTTTGATAAGTATTTGAGAGTGAGTGATGTTTACAATCATCTCTGTGTGTGATTTTGATACTGAAGAGTCAAATAAATGATTTCTAAAGTCAAACCAAGGCACAGTGTCTGAATCTGCTGCTCAGAACATTCCAGCATCTCTGAGACACATGACGTTAAACTGCACTAAATGGATAAAAGTATTGGGACACATCTGTATTTCAGGGTTTGTGCCCCTTTCTTCCAGTGAAGGACAATCATAATGCTCCAGCAGACCCTCTGGACAATGTCATGCTTCCAACTTTGTGGACCCAGTATAAGGAACCTTTTCTATTCCAGCATGACTGTGTCCCAGTGCACAAAGCGAGCTCCATAAAGACATGTTGGATGAGTTCTGTGTGGGAGAACTGGACTGGCCACACAGAGTCCTGACCTCAACCCCATCCAGCACCTTTGAAATGAACTGGAACGGAGATTGTGATCCAGACCTTCTCGTCCAACATCAGTGTCTGACCGCATAAATGCTACAGAATGAATAGAGACAAATTCCCTCAGAAACTCCAGAATCTTGTGGAAAATCTTCCAAGAAGGTGGAGTGGAGTGGAGGCTGTTATAGCTGCAAAGAGGATCAAACTCCATATTAGTCTATGGATTTAAATATGATGTTAGTGTAATGGTCAGATGTCCCAATACTTTTGTCCATGTAGTTTAGATTCTTTAAAGGATTATGATTGATTTAGATTCATTTTTGAGGTTTTGTGATCATATAAAAGCTTCAAATGTCTTGATGAGATTAGACGTTCCATCATCCAATCTCAGTTATACACTTTCATTTTTCCATGTTTTTTGTAATGTAACTGAGCTAATGTTATCATTCCTTGCTGTAGTATTCATAGTATTCTGTTTACATTAACAGATTTTTATTTTTATGTTTAGAATTGTTAAATCAAGCCGGCTTAAAAAGGCAATCATTCTGAATGACACAAATCGAACATTTAATTGTACTTAGTGTAACAGGTAACAATAAGACAGAGGGGAGAACACAAATGAACATGATATTCATTGCAGAGATGTTCACAAGTAAGTCTTTGAGTGGCAATGTTTACAAACAGCGACTCTAAATGTGGGACTTTTGAGTTGTAAATTTTGAGTTCCAAATGTTTAGAAGATATGCTAATTGGCCACGCCCCGCGATTACAATTGGCTGTTCCTTAGCAGGGGGCGGGACTGCTTGCTGTGATATGCCCTCACCAACATGGAGGAGTTGCCTTAAATGATCTTAAATCTAATGTTAAATATGAAAAATATATCTCACACTCTAAATGTGGAACTCCACAGTTAGATGGGGCTCGGTGACCCCTTTCCAACGACCCCTCGAAAAACCTTTATTAGCTGAAAACCATTCACTTCGGACAACAGTAATGGGACACCGGGGCGAGGTTGTTGTCATTGAGGACAAGTCTAAAGTCAAGTCACAAGTCTTTGTTTGAGTCTCAGACTCGAGTCCCCATCTCTGATTTATTGTAATCAGTTTCTCTCAGTCTCTCTCTCTTTTTGATCTAAAATGACAAGTTCCTTTATCTTTGTAGTTCAAAGATCCCTGTCAAAGGTCCATTCATTCTGTAGCATTTATGAGGTGAGACACTGATGTTGGACGAGAAGGTCTGGATTACAATCTCCGTTCCAGTTCATCCCAAAGGTGCTGGCTGCGGTTGAGGTCAGGAATCTGTGTGGCCAGTCCAGTTCTTCCACACTGAACTCCTCCAGCCGTGTCTTAATGGAACTCACTTTGTGCACTGGGACACAGTCATGCTGGAATAGAAAAGGTTCTTCCCCAAACTGGGTCCACAAACGTTGTCCAGAATGTCTTCGTCTGCTGAAGCATTAAGATTGTCCTTCACTGAAAGTAAGGGGCCCAAACCCTGAAAAACAGATATGTCCCAATACTTTTGTTCATACAGTGCACATTGAGACACAAGTCAGAACAGCGATGATATCTAATTTCATATTAAGGTGTACCTTTGCTTCCTTCACTGTGAGAAAGCAAATCATTGTCTTTCATATGTACATCTGTGGTTTCCTACTAGTTATTTTTTACCTCTTGATGGTTATTCCTGGGGGCCATGGTCATCTGTGGGCTAGGTGTGAAAGCAGAACACAAAAAGGTCACCTCCAGCTAATAACTGCGTTGGGAATTGATTGGTCATGAGCGATGATTCACGTTTTCCATACAGAAACGCAGCCTGGTCCCTGATATCCTGGCATTCGCCAATATGGAAAGAATCAGTTCCACCTAATAAAGATATTTTATTAATGAATCTCAGCTCAGAATCGCCTTCGACATGGAAAATAACGACTGGAGGACTTTAGAAGGGTTTCAGAAAAGAAGCCAAAGTGTAGTAAGAGCTCTAGATCTCCAGGTAGATTGCTATCTTTAGCTTTTAGCTTGTTGTTCTTCTCATGTAATGAGTCATTTCCATTCTGCAAGTCTGTCTACCTTTTGTATGCGCCAGCTAGTGAGGGAAAAAAACCTCCACACATTTTCAAACAGCCCACCATCAGAAATTCACAATAAAGCCTTTGTTGCAGTTTCAAAAGTTCCTCACCCCTTCTAAATCACAATAAGCCTGCTTGAATAGTTTTAGCTTGACACATAATCCGAAAGTTTCCTTATCTTTAAACTGGAAGATCTCATGGACCAGTGTAGGGTGTGAGTTGGTATATGTACAGATGTAGCATATGTACAGATGTACTCTGGTAAAATCTAGCAATCATTTCATTTAAAGGACAACACTCTTGTGTCTCAGTAACCTTTTATCAACACGTAATGACTGTGGCTCTCATCTAAGTCTGAGTTTTGATTACATGATCATGCAGCAGGTGTTGAAAAATAATACCAACCAATAAAATCATGTTTCACCTTCCACACCCAGCACCTTCACCAATCAGCACTCAGAGATCCCTCCTGATGCCGTGTTGCACTCATGGCTAGGGAGAAAAATACATTTAACTGGCTGGGGGTTTCAACTGAGTTGAAATTCTTCATTTTAGGCCTAAACGGAAGCACCAGGGCCATCGTAAGACTTGTACTGTTCTGCTCTAACAGCTAATCTATAAGTTGTGTGTGTGTGTGTTGATGTATGTGAGCACTAATGCAGCCATGAAAGCCTCTTTTTTGCCGTGAGCCTGGCTGGAACACAGCTGAGCAGTGGAGTGCTCCAGCCTGTCTCAGTGATATTAGAGATGAGAGTGAGGGGGTAGGATGACTCACTGCACTGCCTGCTGGTGGGGGTTGGCAGCAGGGGGGTATTTTTGGAGCAGGCCTTACACAATTCATTCCTGCTCTTCTCGTCTCTCTCCAGCTCTTTCCCATGGAGCCGCAATTAAGTTATCCTGTTGTTCTTCTGAAAGAAACAGCTCGGATCTCCCTGATTGGTTAATGTGCTTGTCTTGGAACGGCATGCAAATACTTTAATGTGTCCAAAAGTTTTTAGACACTTGGTTATTTAATGTTTCCTCTGAAATCAAGAGTATTTAAAAGGGGGGCTATTGATCTGGTCGGACTCTACACTAAACACATTCTAGTTCAAGTTCAAATATATTTATAAAGTGCATTTAAAACAAGCGCAGTTCAACCATAGCCTATGGTCTGAAAGTTACATTCGCATAAGATAATACAATATAAAAACATATAAAACGATACACACAGAGACTGTGGCAAAGTGTAAATAAACTGAACTGAAAACAGGTAAAATAATAGAAACAAAAATAAACATTTAGAGGAAAAACAGAGAACTCAGATTTGTAGTTGGACAATAAACAGGCTCTGAGTTCATTTAAAAGATAACAACGTGGAGTGGAGCATTGCAAAAGCCCAGTCACCTCTTTGTCTCAGTCTAGAACATCACTGTGAGGATTTGATTGCTTTCAGCCACAAGACCATTAGTGAAATCAGGTACTGATGTTGGAAAACAATTGCTGCAGTTGTTCTTCTGAAAGAAACAGCTCGGATCTCCCTGATTGGTTTGTGTGCGTGGAATAGCATTTCATGTAAATACTTTAATTTGTAGAAAAGTTCTGGGACACGTGGTTCTCTAACGTTTCCGCTGAAATCTAGAAGGGAGTTTGAACCTTCTTTGCTGCAGTAACAGCCGCTGCTGATCTGGAAGGTCTTTACTCTAAATACTAGAGGATTTGATGGCTTTTTACCACAAGATCATTAGTGAGGTTAGGTACTGATGCTGGACAACAAATGCCACTACAGCCCAACCTAAAAGTACTGGATGGAGCTCCACCATTCCAGGGAACACAGGTCCACTCTTCCAGTGACTGGGGAGGGGTTATAGTGTCTGATGGGTGGGTGTGTAACAGGAGGAGGAGTTATAGAATCTGATAGGGGTGTGTGTGACGGGGGAGGAGCTATTAAGTCTCATAGGTGGGTGTGTGATGGGGAGGAACTATAAAGTCTGATGGGTGGGTGTGTGATGGGGTGAAGTTATAAAGTGATTGGTGTGTATGTGTGTGTCGGGGGGAGGAGTTATTAAGTCTCATAGGTGGGTGTGTGATGGGGAGGAACTACAAAGTCTGATGGGTGGGTGGGTGAAAGGGGGAGGAGTTATAGAATCTGATGGGTGAGTGTGTGACAGAGGGAGGAGTTATAGAATCTGATGGTGCGCATGTGACAGGGGGAGGGGTTATAAAGTCTGATGGGTGTGTGTGTGATGGGGGGGAGTTATAGTTTGATGGGTGGGTTTCTGACAGGAGGAGGAGTTAAAGAGCCTTATGGCAGTGAGGAGGATTTTCTCCTAGAATACACATATATAAATAATATACGAATAAAAGCTGACAGCAAACAAGTGTGCAATTTAGTACACAGGGCCTGGTGACCATACGCACCTGTTATTGGCTGCTCTGGAGCTTCCCATTCTGTTGGCGGTGCTTTTCTATAGAGACTAAACAAGCTGCGTTACACTTTAAAATCACTCATTAGGCGGAATGTCCACAGACTGTTGGACAGAGTGTTTCTTTACTCACAACAAAAGGGCCGTACACTGGCTGCCTCAGCATGTGGGTGTGTATTTGATACTGCAGCTGAAAGTCTGATCCACCCGGGCCGTGTGTATCTTTGGTCAGGGTGCGGACAGACAGGTTTCATTAAAAGCTACACGGCAGCGTCTGACTGCTGAATGGGAAACATCAGTAATGCACTTCGGTATCGATCTACTCTCATTACTGCCCGCAGCTTTCAGCTGTCGCACTCTCTCTTTCTCTCTCACCACACACACACACACACGCACACACATACACATACATGCGCGAACAAAGTGCAACAAGAGCAGAGTGTATCTGTGACTTCAGTGTGAATATTAAAATGAGTTTATATGATTTTATGGAAGAAGTAGCAGCTCATAGTGAGTCACAATGTAGCAGAGAACAGTATAACTGCACACTGCAACAAATGTCTCTCTCTCTCTCTCTCTCTCTCTCTGTATCCCCCATCTGTCTCATCCTTTTGATCCCTCTTTTTTTTCTCTCCTATCACTCTCTGTCTGTCTCTCCCTCTCTATCTGTCTCTCTTCTATACCCCGCCTCTCTCTGTGTATCCCCATCTGTCTTATCCTTTATTCCTCTTTCCATTTTCTTTATCCCTATCTCTCTCTTTCTTTCTATCTGTCTCTCTTCTTTATCTCTGTCTCTATGTGCCCCTCATCTGTCTCATTCTTTTTATTGCTATTTTCACATCTTTCTTGATCACTCTCTCTCTCCTATCACTCTCTTTATTCCACTCTCTCTCTCGCTGTCTGTCTCCCTCTATATCCACCTTTCTCTCTCTCTCTCTCTCTCTCTCTCTCTCTCCTTTTCTCTTTTCTGTCACTCTCCTATCACGCTCTGTCTTTCCTCCTCACTGTCTTTATCCCTTTTTCTTTCTATCTCTATCTGTCTCTTTTTCCCCGCTCTCTCTATTTCCCCATCTGTATCATCCTTTTTATTCTATTTTATGTTGTCTCTCTTTATCCCTTTTCCTTTTCTCTTCTGTTTATCTCTCCCAGTGTTCTCTGTATCTCTCTCTCTCTTGCTGTTTGTCTCTCTCTCTGTCTATATCTGTCTTTCTCTCTCTCCTATCACTCGCTCCTCAAATGTCCCCATCTGTCTCGTCCGTTATATTGCTCTTTCTTTATCCTGCTCTTCTCTTTACTTCACTCTTCTATCATTCTCTTTATTCCTCTCTCTCTCTCTCTATATATATATATATATATCTGTCTGTCTGTCTTTTTTATGTATTTCTCTTTACATCTTTCTTAATTCATCTCTCCTTTTCTCTCTTCTATCACTCTCTGTATCCCTCTCTCTTGCTGTTTGTCCCTCTCTCTATATATACACTATATGGACAAAAAAATTTGGACACCTGACCATTACACCAACCATTACACAGTTTAATGACACTGCATTCAATTCTATAGACTTTAGTTTAAAGTCGGTTCCCCTTTGCAGATAAAACAGCTAACTCCTCCAACCATGTCCTAATGGAGCTCGCTTTGTGCACTGGGACACAGTCATGCTGGAGTAGAAAAGGTTCTTTCCCAAATTGGGTCCACAATAAGATAAGAGCTTTATTGTCATTAACATTGTGTAAGCATACACAAGAAAACAAAATTATGTTTCTCACAGTGCAGTACAATATGAAAAGACAGTCACAACTTACATAATTAACTAGAATAAGAATATAATCTAAAAATCTAAATAATTTAATAAAAAGTAATATTTAAAAAATTGATCTGACCATTACTCCAATCCACTTGCTTTTTCTTATGGATGGGGACTTTGTTTATTAATAAATCTTACAGCCCGTGAGAAAATGCTGTTTAGCTTCCTGCTGGTTTTACAGCTGATACACCTGTATCTTCTCCCAGATGGCAATAGGCAGAAGATATGATGCGAAGGGTGGTGTAAGTCCTTGATGATGGCAGTAGCTCTGTGGATACAGTGCTGTTCATATAACTCCATCAAAGAAGGAAGCGGGACTCCTAGGATTTTCCTGGCCGTCTTAACTATTCTACTCAGCTGTTTAACAACCTTAGCACTGCAACTTCCAAACCAGGCAGTGAAACTTTGTGTTAAAACACTTTCGATAAAAGGTGACAAGATGTGTAGTGGCGAGACCTGTTTTCCTCAGAGGGTATGGAGCTGCTGCTGTGCCTTCCTGGTTACTGCTGTTGTATTAGCTCCTCGAGTGAGGTTGTGTACAACACTGATTTCCACAGCATCAATGTTCCTGTGCACAGGACCTCCTGAAATCCATCACAACCTCTTTGGTTTGATCAACATTAAGGATTAGGTTGTATATATACACCATGCTGTCATCTGCCTCACTTCTGTCCTGTATGCAGGCTCATTATTGTCCTTAATAAATCAGAAATGCTGCATCTGCAAAGGGGCAGATTTGTAATCAGTAATGCATTGAAATCTCTGCCTGTGTGTCTTGTGTCTTTAGCTTGAATAAAATGGCTGTTTAGTCTTTGTGCATACTGTCTATTTCCTTCCTTGATTCCCTGGTTAATATTACGCCTCGCCACAGCATCAGCTGCAGAATCTCCAGTTCTGAGCGTCATGTCCCATGCTCTGATTAGTGAGCGTACTTCTCCTGTCAACCATGGCTTCTGGTTTTTGATGGTATTAACTACTGTTACATCCTCAATACATTTGTTAATGTAGCTGATGACAGTATCATTGTAATGTTGTTGGCTCTTTAAAGATGACAGTCTTGCAGTGTTTCCATAGCATCCTGTGGCCATGTTCTGATTTTACTGATTGCTGGCCTCTCCAGTTTTACTCTGGGTCTATATACAGGTATGAGGACAACAACTATGTGATCTGAGGTACCAATGTGTGGAGGGGGAACTGCTTTATATGCGTCCTTAATGTTTGAATAAACAAAATCCAGCATATTATTCTTCCTGGTGGCCATATTCACATGTTGGCAAAACTTAGGCAAAACAGACTTAAGCCTTGCCTGATTAAAATCCCCAGCTGCTATCAACAATGCATCTGGTTGCTCTTTCTGCTACTGGCTGATGTTATTATAAAGTACAGTCATGGCTTCCTCCATGTTTGAACTATGGTATATAGACAGGTGTTATGTAAACAGCCGTCAGTGCACGTGGAAGGTAAAAGGGTTGGCATTTGACAGTTATTAGCTCTATATGTTTAGAGCAATACGTTAATCTTGACACCAGAGCCTGTTAATATACACAGGCAGACCTGCGTACCGGTTAGCTCAGCTCATCTGTCTGCTAAGTGTAGCATTAGCCCCTCTAGCTGCATCTCAATATTCGTGATGTTCTGATTCAGCCATGTCTCGCAGAAAACAGTAATACAGAAATCTCTTACGTCACATTGGGAAGCTCTCCACAGCCTGATGTGATCCATCTTGTTCTTGAGAGAGCATGTTTGAAGCATGGCATTATAGAGTCTGATTCGTGGGTACAAAATGTCTTGGCAATCTTTTTATTGAATACTTTTAACAAACAATAATAATACCGCAAACACAGAATCACAAATAATTCAAAGTAATACAACAATGACAGACAAGACTACCAACATAAGGAGGGGGAAATAAATAAATAAAAAAAATAATAATAGTAATAAATAAAAGGGGGTGCTTACCACCAGTTATGATACATTAGTAGGTTTATATTCAGAATCATAATAAGACAGAAATGGCTTCCAAACTTTAAGAAAT
>JBBPDB010000108.1:36938346-36950237 GCA_037974465.1 Brachypetersius altus
CTGAAAAACAACAGAAAAGCAGTGGCCCTCACCGGCCACTGGCCGAACCGTGACAGTTATTCTATTCTATTGTATTCTGAATACTAAATGAGGGGTGTCAGTACTTCTAATACATTTTTTTGATTCTGTGGACACTTGTGACTATTTGTAGTAAAGGGTTCAACTGGAATTTATATATATATATATATATATATATATAGAGAGAGAGAGAGAGAGAGAGAGAGAGAGAGAGAGAGAGAGAGCCCTTTACTACAATCTACAATTAGTATACATTAAGGCTGGGCATTATTTACTTAATTTATTTATGCATAATTTATATTATAAATATAATTTATCGTCTCGAGAGGGAAAAATTCTGTGACACATGTTCCCCCGCCCGGTGTGATGGTTCAGATCCCACCCCCCCCCACTCTGAACTCTGAGGGTACCTTGTTTCTCTGTAACATAGATAAAACCTGAACGTCCTGCAGTGGCAAACAGCTTTGGTTTTATATTTGATTTGATAATGTTTAAGTTGAGATTTACAGAAATATTTGAACTGAAACTGTGTGACTGTGTTAAAGGTAACTCTGCTGTTAAAAAGCCCATTATTTGTTTAAATTGTTGCAACACACTAGTTCTGAATTTATTATTTCACTTTGCGTATAACAATGCGATTAATCATGATTCATTTTAATCATTGCCCAGCATTAGTATATATATGTATACATATTTTTAAGAATCATTTGGGGGAATTTCCCATCAGCCCTTGTCGTCACTCATTAAATAAAGGTGGCAGTAATTCGGAAGGACGCTGTATAAGTTTATGTACGTTATGCACCGTGGACATTCCACTTAAGTCACAAACAACACCAAGCAGGACCTTCATGGTGTCGCTCGGGGCACTGGCTGTTGACAAAAGAGAGGATCTCTCCAGTAGATTAATGAGGAGCAGGCTGCTCGTCCCCTTTCATGTTTTCTCTCGTCACACCCTTAATTATTTACCAAACGTCCTCTTGTTACGGAATGTAGAAAAGCACAGTTTTAAATGTGTGCATTTCCTCTCTGCTCCCAGCTGACATGAATGTTTAATGAGACAAGACAGGGAATTAGAACAGGACAGATAAAATGGTCTGAACGTGTTATTTTATAGCTATTTACAACCAGGACATAAATAGTACAACAGTACACCTCTAGAGCTCATATGCATTGATTGTCTGTAAAACAAAGTCCTGCAATAAATGCAGTAATGCATTTCCTCATTAGAGTGAACGAGACACAGTAACGTCAGATAACTTCTGAGCACAAAAACTCATATAAATGCAAAAATGCAGCCAAAAGATAAAACTGTGGGCCTGTTCGCGGCGAATACAGCAAAAGGAATGGGAAGGACATACTTGGAACAAAATGGTCTTTGGAAGTAGTGTAGCATGGCATTCACACACACACACACACACACACACACACACACACACACACACACACACACACACACACACACACACAATCTCTCTTTCTCTCACACACACACTCTCAGTCCCACACTGAATGATGCAATGGCCTGAAATATGAAAAACAATCACTATCCACCCCTCAAAGTATGCAGGAGCGGCGTCACTATTCAATTCTCTTTAATACGATTCACAGAGGCCGCATGCTTACTATGATCTCAGCAGAAAATTATTGAATTTTTTTTTGCAATTGAAAATGCGTAGTGATTTAAAAGGTGTGTGTCTAGACCTCCTGCTCAGTAACTGTGTGCAGACAATATAAAACATAGTATGAAGTCAGAATAAAAGTCCAGAAGATGGACATAGACACTACAGATAAAGAAATAAAGTGCTGTAATGCTAATGAGTGAGAACGGAACTACGTAAACAGTGGTTTGTTCTCCAGACTAAGTCCCTTATTGCAGTAACAGTGACATAAGTAGTGATATTACACATGATAATACTATTGCATGTAAGTAGATGCATAAGTGACATAAGTGACAAGACTGTTGCACGTTGTACGGTCTGTTCTTGAAGTTGACGTCCTGGAAGCAGGAAAATGGGCGTAAAGATCTCAGTGACTTTGACATGGCCCCAACTCTGATAACTAAATGACTGGGACTGAGCATCTCCAAAATAGCAGGTCTGGAGGGGTGTTCCCACCAAAAGTGGTTCATAGAAAGACAAGCCCTGGATATTTTGGGTGGTGGTGGCCTAATTTTTCCTTCTGGACCAAGAGGTCATGGGTTCGATTGGGTTCAATTATTCAGAGAAACTTCAGCATAGCAAGAGCAAGACCCTTAACCCCAAGTTGCTCCAGGGAGACTGTAGTTAGGCAGTGGAAGTTGCTATATAAAAGCATCTGCTAAATGCTGTAAATGTAAAATGTAAATATTTTTGGTTGGTGTGCTATTCACGCTATAGTAGTGGCACTAAGGTGTTTAAAAAATGCTGTGCATGTTCCACCCTGTACAACACACAAACATACACCATAAACATATCTCTATCACATCAGTGTCTCTGATGTGCTGAGAAGGATTTACCACCCAAATTATAGCCTCTCTCTGGTGGTCTTGTCCATTCATGAGCAGGGTAAGGGAGCTATTACACAAGAGAAACAGATGGACAACAGCCTCAGTCTTTTCTGAGAACTGAACTGTTGTCAACCGCCATAAAAAGAAGAAGAAGAAGAAGCTGCAGCACGTAGCATGACAGCTCCATGTCTTGTCCTCCTATTTTAGTGTTAACAGTTTCAACAGTTTCAACAGTTATCTCAATTTACTTAGTATTAGTAAGCTGTGCCCTGTCTAACATGTGAGCAGAGAGGGTTATTTCAACATTTCTTTTGTGTACAAGTCTTTGTTTTTGGCTCGCCACAATGTTTTTTCAAGCAATAAAGTTTTCTGATTCAGATTTTTTATTTACCTTTACGCTTTCTTTAAGAGTAATGCATTAAACTGAGTTTAAAACGACACTAAAGTGTTCTGGGAGCAGATTTGGGGGCATATTTAAGGTTTACGCGTTTTTAGGCATTTTTTACCAAAACACAACAAAGCGTTTTTCAAAACTTTTTCACTATACTCTTGGAACGTAACCTCTGTGAAAAGCAGGGGATTACTGTATATACAAGGACACCCTGCACAACAAAGTGACTACTTAGTGTACGTAAATGTGTTGATATCATAAAAGCAATGAACTGGTCGCAGATTAGTTGTCGCATATTTTAGGTTCCCAGTCTTAGGGTTGGTGTTCCTTCAGGTTTCCATTCCAAACACACCCCTGATTCTACGTGTTTAATCAGTTGGCCTCGGTCTTTAAACAACAGATTATTTCTATAAGGTGTGGCTCTGCTTGGTCAGAATGAAAAGCCACATTTGCCCTTTGCAGATAAGATTGGACACCGCTCCCATGCGTAGACCATATAGACTGAAAGCTATGCAGCATGAAACCCTTACACAGTTTAAATATTACATCAAAGCCTTTTATATTGAATGGGAAGAACCTTTGGTTCTGTTGTCTCTGTGATATAGGCATTTTAATCAACACGAATGGCAGCTTTTTTTTCACAGTAGATGACTTATTTGTAGATGAATCAAATCCTAATTCAGTGCTCAGCACCTGCAGCCTTCAGGCTCATCAGCTGAATGAATACAGCTAATCTGTGTGACCTCGTGATGAACTCAGGCTCTCTGGAATTAGCCAGATGTGCCATGTTTCGGGGGAAAGTGTTGAGGCACATGTGTGTTTGAGAGATAAAATTCAGGTCATTACTATCATGACCCCACTTTCACTCCTAACCTTCCTCCTTACATCTCTGAAGACACAAGAGTAGAGGTGTAGGATTGGGGTTAAACCATGTGGAAGACTTCATTCACCGAAACGCCCTCCGAAATGACTGGCTCCCTTATTTAATACGATTAAATAAAGGCTGACGATGATTAGGGTTGGGTCTCGTTTAAATTTGATCGATATCAATTCCGATTCCAGTTCTTCGTATCAATTCTAGTTTTTAGCGATTTCCCATTTTGATTCCATGAAGGTAAAAAAGGAAGACAAATGTTTAGCAAGGGAGGCAAAATGCTAAGTAAAAAGTTTATAAATATGTTGAGGTACTTACCTAAAAGAGGCAGATACATGTCCTTGTAGTGTTTAGGGACTGATAAGCAAAACCTAAATAAAACACTAATTGAGTTTGGAATCAGTTTTGGTTCAGTTTGGAATCCACCTTCAGTTTTGGATAATTTACCTTATCTCAACAATTAAAGACAACATATACATTCCATATGAGCCCCTTACCAGAAAAAGTCATAGTTTATAAATATGTTATAATTATTGGCATCCCTCTTTTTAGTATTTTGTCCAACCCCCCTTTGGCCAGTATATACTGTGTAATACAGACTATAGTACACATTAATATGTGATGCAGACCATCATACAATATTCCATACAATATTGTGATATATTTCTGACATTTGTACATAATATTGTGTACAGAATTGTGTACGACTGATTACTGCAGACTGTTGTACACATTATTGTGCTCCATACTGTGTACCATTCTATGGGTAAAGTGACCATTTGTTATACATGAACACACCCCACAGTGTGAACCCATTCAGTGTGAAGCAGCCAGGAACACAGTGTGTGGGGATGGTATCTTGCTCAGGGGTATCTCAGTAGTGCCACTAGCAGTCCTGAGATTCAAACCCATGACCTTCTGATCACAGGGCCAACTCAATAAGCCACCAGCTGCCCCATAATACAGACCCTTGTTTACAATATTGTGTAATACAGAGTTATGGGATGCTGGTGGTCAGATTATGGTCTATAAAGTGGACCAGGGGCTCCAGCAAGAAAGTTTTACACACTTCCTCTGCTCTCTGCCAGTCGCTCATGCGGCACATGTGAGTCCCCCGGCTGGGATTGATGTGTCTAGTTTTAATAAGCAGGCAGAGCTGATTGGGGTGAAGCGCAGGGCTGCTCCGAGTCCAGTGAGAGATCCGCTCATCCGTTCATAACACAGAACAAACACCCTGCCATTACCATTACTGTAACTCCGACCTCGGGGCATAGCTACACTATCGGAGTGTGAATAATTGAAGATTTTTATGTCATCAGAACTGCTTTCTCATAAACAATGCACGGAGATGTATGGAGGAGTGAGAAGAAGAAGAAGAAGACGACGAGAGCTGGTGATCTTTTAGGAATCAAATTTACATGCAGCCAATACTCAAAGCTCATGCAATGCATAGATAATGAAGCATAAATGCAACGTGACAGAGACACCGTGTACAAGAATAATCCTTAGCTGAGATTTGTAATGCGTCCATGACCAATATCTGCACTTCAATTGCACTTTCAGTCTTCTTTTATTGATTTTTATTGATTTTCTAGACATTCTCTTATTTATTTTATACTTTTTACATTTTTTACTTCCTACTATTTTCATGCTTGCTGATTTATTCAGATTTTTATTTATTGAATAACCTTTGTGCCTGAAAACCCACTATAGAAATAAACTCGACTCCCAGACCTCACAACAAGACCACAGTCACTCACAAAGAGCCAGCACTTGTCTATTAACCTGTGACTTACTCAAGTATCTTAATTTTTATATCAAATTATATATAGCCAGTCTAATTATAATGATATTGTCTGCTTACAGTGCTTAAAACTAGCCTGAGTGTATGCTAAACTAGGAGCCCTGCCATGCTGAATTGATAATAACCGACAGTCCGGCTCTTGGAAAGGTGTTTTTTAAGTTGGAATGCTGATATTTTAAGCACAATTCATGTGACACACATCAGTGCAGACGATTCCCTTTTTCAATTTGATCCTTCTTTAAATTTACATCCAACAAAATGTGTGACAAAGTGTTATAACATGGCAGGAGACGACGATACACACCCATAAATTACACATCCGGCCACTGATGGGCCTGCTGCTGACTCCTCTTTTGTTGGGGACAAACTTCATGCAAATGAGCTGAGTGGCAACCAATCAGATCGCTGATAAACTGAGGAACTGACTGTCATGCCCTCAGTCACACTCTGAAAATGTGTGATTGTGTGAAACTGCACATTAAACAGTTGAAAAATAAAGAAATATGACTGTTTAAAAATACTGTTGGCACATATATACATATATAAGACACACATACACATATATAAATGTGCGTATATTTATATATGTGAGTGCATGTGTGTGGCTGTGTATATGTGTGTGTGTGTGTGTGTGGTGTGAATGCGTATGTTAGAAACTGAATCAGAAGTGAAGCTGCTGGAATACAGATCATAGAAAAGCTGCTCTACAAACACTACTGCAATTACTACACACACACACACACACACACACACTACTGCACTCACAACACATATGGAGGCGTTTCCTATTTTTACACACACACACTGCAATAGTTCAGAAAAAAATAGCAACCTGTGCATTTTACACACACACACACGTCAAGAGTTCGGAAAAAAAGAGAAACCTTTGTATGTTACACACACACACACACACACACACACACACACATATGCACGCACACGCACACTGCCACAAACTGTCCAAACAGAGAAGAGAAAACAAGGGACAAGTGGTCTCCTTTTCCATGGCTGTATGTATATATATATATATAAAAGAACACACACATATTAGGCTGCAGTGAGCACAAAACTAAAATAAATTCTCTGGTCTTGAGTTTTATTGACCGAGCCCCAAACCAGTCAATAGGGAGGAAAGTAACTGAAAACACATCATTAAATTAAAAAGCAATTGGCCATGAAATAACATATATACCCCAAAAAATCAGACAGAAGTCTTTTCCATCCATATTTTTTTTTTCTGTTTCTGTTAAACCATCCTGAACTCTGGGGTCGCTGCAGAGCACCCATGACCCCTCCCATCTTTCAACAATCCTAGCAGTTCAAGAAGGCAGTTCAGTAACATCCCAGCCTACGTTACTGGCCTAAAAATACTATACTATAAGAGCGCTGGAAAGTGTCTTTCTCATTTTGCAATCAATGTTGATTCAGGTTGTCTGTTTTCAGGGTTTCAGAGCAGTTTGCTGTTGAATTGACCAATCTGAGTGCTTCAGGCATTCCTCCTTGATTAGCCCATCATGGGTTCGATTCCCAAGACCCCTAGGCACCTCTGAGGTACCCTGAGCGAGGTACCGTCCCCACACACTGCTCCACGGGTGCCGTGTTCCTGGCTGCCCACTGCAGAGGAAGTATTTCATGCTGTTCACATGCAACTGAATTTTCACTTTAATACCTTGATTAACCCTACGACTGCATTTCAGCCGGAAGCATCTGTTGGACTGGGGACCACCAGTGGGCCGCGAAGGCTTTAGATTGGGCCTCGAATCTAAAATTGAGGCCATTGGTCCACAATTGGTTATTTAATATCATCTAATGTGGTGGGGGGGGGGTTATTTTACATCTTGGGGGGTGAGGGGACGAGACGAATGATTTTGAAAAGTAGCGGGACATGTCCTCCCCGCTAAAATGGTTCCAGAGCCCATGTTAGTGTCTGTTGGTCAGTTTTTTATTTGGGAGAAAGTAAATACTCTCCAGTGGTCCCTGGTTTCTGGCATTATTTTTTAAAGTGTTTGCCTGGGATCTGAGCATCCTGCCAGACCGATCTGTGTTCAGCATTACCCCGTTGAGATTTTTCCTACCGAGAGTGTTGTGTTTCTTCTGTTCAGGCAATGCAATCAGACAGTGAGTGATGGCGAGAGAGGGTCTGTGGCCATTCTAACCTCATGGGCTTAACACACGGCCAGAACACTTTATATCACCCATCTGTTACGTGAAGGAAACATCAGCATGTGGGTATCTGTGCTCACACAAAAAATTGTCAGGTTAAATAAAACAATTTTTCATTTTTTTATATCCTTCTTGTGTGTCTGTTCTATCATAGAATCAGCAGTTTCCCCTTGAATCAATAAAATGTTCTTGATTTTGATTCTAATTCTTTGGAGCAACGTGTGATTCCTTTAGGAAATGCATGATTTGTTAAAGAATATACCAGTTACTGTCCCAGAACTGTATGTTAAAAGCGTTCAGGAATCTTTACCTTTAGGAGGGCAGGGAAGATGATTTAGGACAAGATTTTGGACTTTTTTGCATAATGAATGAAATGATTTGACCTGGGGACCGGGCTGGGAGAAATAGGGCATGTCATAGGGGTGCAGGTCCACTGGCCCACTGATGTCTTTCTATTTTCAGGTTTGAATGAGTTCCTGCTTGAGGGAGCTAATCATAGATAATCCCTGAGATCCTCAACAGCTCCCTTTTCCAGCAGTGCTTTCAGGGGCGTCTGACTCTCTGCGTCTGAGCCATAATGATCGATAAGCCTCTGTAGATAAGGTGATATCCAACAGGGACATCACAATTACTCCACACACAAAGAAATCCAAGTTATTCCCTCTCTCTCTCACTCGCTTGCGCGGGGCGTATGAGCTCAGGCCTCCTTAGGTTAACAGTAAAGGTGTAATCTTTAGTGCCATCGTTGATGAAACCAGTATAGCTCTTCAGGTCTTCAGGAGAACCTTCCATTGCTGTGGGCCTGAGCTGGAGAACATCATTCCTGTTCTCCTTCACTGGACATGTAGGCTCTTGACATGTAGGGGATGATACTATTTCAGATTTACTAGCTGAATCTTGCATCAGCCCAGCATCATCTCCATTCTCTCTCCCTCTCTCCCTTACATCCAACAAAATACGCCATTATGTGTTACAATGTGGCGAGAAACAGTAATACACACATGTAATTGACACAGATAGACATCCTGCTTTGTCCGCTCTTTTGTTGGGGACAAACTTTATGCAAATGAGCTGAGTGGCAACCAATCAGATTGCTGAAAAATAGAGAAACTGATCTCAGTCACACTCTGAAAATGTGTGAGTGTGTGAAACAGGAGATATGGCACCTTAATAAATATATATATATATATATATATATATATACACATATATATATACACATAGTATGTAAAAATACTGTACACATTATTAACTCTTATTCAGTCTGCCATTTGCTTGCTCCATTGTTTGTCTGTTTTCTGAGTGTGCTTCATAGTACACTGATTTTTTTAGTAATTTTATAGAAAATATTATGCACAATAGCCACCCAGTAAATGTCTCATTTATTGTGTGTTGTGCACATCCTGAACAATCTCAGACACTGCAGGTGAGTGGTTTACGTTTTAATGAATCAAGGAACTCACGTGACCCAAAAAATGCAAACAATGGTCTAAATAAAGCAGCTCAATCTTTAAAACATTTTGAGGGGCGCTCCGTTATGACGTTTAACTGCAGATTACTATTTCGTTCCAGGCAGACAATTGGAAGTTGTTTTTTTAAACCAAAGGTTATATTGAAACCCACAAGCAGTACTGTTTATTAGACAAAGTCTCGACATGAATGAAGTTATTCACTCGTTACGGGGCCAAATTGGTATTTTAAATGAAAAATCAATCGCCTGTTCACATGAAAATAATAAAATGCCACATCAAAACAAAGTCCGGCCAGCTACGCATAAGTCATGTGTAATTATGCGTAATTACACAACGGCATTTTCGTATAGGTGTAGCAGCATCATTCTAATGCGATGAGTGCAGTCGCCTGCCTTGTGCTGTCTAGATCATAAAACTGCAGCAATGATTGGTCAAAATAATAAAAAATAAATAAATATAACAACCCGACTGCCCAATTTCGTGTTTGATGCACAATTCAGTTCTCGGCCAGTTGTGCACCCCATACTGTAATTGCAGCAGGTACCTTATTTACGGTGTGATATTTATTTTATGTTGTGAAGTGTGTGTGTGTGTGCACGTGTGCCTGAGTCTGGAAATGTATCTCAGGGCCTTTAGAGCCTAGCAGGCACTTGCACTGGGTTTCAGGCCACGTATCAAGTTTGTGCGTCCGCACTCCCTCAACATGTGCATGTTGGATCATGTGTTCAGATGTTCTGGGTGCCTATGGTGTGTCTGTGATCTCAAAGCTTTAGGCTCTGCAGCTTTGGTGACTTCGACGAGCCTGAATAGAAGAGTACAGTTCCATCGATGCAGCCGCACTATAAATGACCCCAAATTGCTCGGATGCACTGGATGGATGACGTGATAATAAGCACTGCAATCTCTCGGAGTGACGCCTGTGAGGTCGGCCCATAGTAACGTTTTGCCTTACACGTACAGAAAGCCGAACCGCTGAAATTAAACTCACACGCACCTCCTCTGGTCTCTGCTGAACTCTGGTGCTGACCCTGTTTACAAGCCTAATTGATTTTGCCGTTTGGCATAACCCACAAGTTTCCCCTTGTCCCTTGTTTTTTGGAAGTACAAGCATGGCATCAGATTAACACAACAGGCTTTTAATTTGCATCCCATGGCTGACCCAACATCTTGCTAGCGGCACTATTGGACAAACACCACTCTCTTTTTGTCTGCAGAGCAGTGGCCTATTCAGGCTCATCAAAGTTTCAGGAGTCATTCAATAGAGCGGCACAATCCATCCCGGGGAGCCAGCGCTGGCAGGGGAACTGGACACCAGGACTCCGCTGCCTGGCTCTATTACTGAAGCCCCGTCATGGCCATCTCATCTGGAGACCCACTGGAAAAAAGCACAGGTGGGGTGCGGGGCCATGGATAATTCACACGTGACCTTCTTTGATAGTTCTGGTGATGTCTAGTAACGCGTGTTTCTTCTACTTTGTTGTGACCTCGCTTATAACGTCACTATTATTTGTCTTTTTTCTAAAGAAAACATGAATAGAGTATCACAAAGGAACTGGAAAAATTGGTTGCATGACTCTATTTAACTACAAACTTCAGGTTTACTTGTCGCATTCTTATTCATAGCTATAAGCTGCACCACCCTGCATCTGAATTCATTACAGCGTTGGGCCCTTTTCTCAAGGGGAGAACATTCTGTTATTCTTTCACTGTCGCACCAAGACTTTCTAAAAGCACATGAAAAGCACAGGGACTATTATGCTATTCATTTCACTGTTGATTCCCTTGTGCTGCTTTCCTCAGCTTCAATATCCATCTGAAGGTCAAACACACTCCCAAGCCATTTTTAATAATTAGATATTTTCTGCCTGGCCTCTAAGTCATTGTTTATTTGAATACATTTCCTCGTACTTTAGGGAGTTTTAGAAAAAAGGTTGAATTAAGGTCAGAGAGATTACAGTGGGCTGTGGTCTGAGGGTGTGTGTGTGTGTGTGTGTTTATGTGTTTGTTTGTGTGTATAATGCACTGCTCTCATTGATGCTGTCTAACTTGGAAACAGTGGGGGTTTTAATCATAGGCAAGAGCATATGCCAGAGATTACACACCTATCACAGAAAGCCTGGGTTGTCCTGATGGATCAGAGGATTAACCCGAGCCTGGACACAGACTCTAAAGAGTCACTGATCTCTTCCTTACAAACAGCAGCACTGCAGGGAAGATTGGTGTTCAAGATCTAAGACCAGGCTTACTTTAAAACACACACACAAAAAATAAAAACAACTTTTTTATAGTACTTTGTTATAGTACTGTTATATTACTGTAATAGTAGCGTCATAGTACTATATATAGTAATTTGTTATAATATTTTGTTATGGTATTGTTAGAATACTGTTATAGTACTGTTATAGTACTATATATGGACTTTGTTATAATATTGTTATAGTATTATATATATACTTCGTTATTGTTACTGTTATAGTACTGGGGGGTTGCGCGTGTGCACCCGGGGTCCAGGGGGCGGGTTGTGTCTGTGCAGGGGTCCATGTCTTGCCGTGGTTTGGGTGTGGGGGGCGTTCCAGGGTCTGTCTTGGCGTGGATTTAGGAACACATTTTACATTTACATTTACATTTACGGCATTTATCAGACGCTTTTATCCAAAGCGACTTCCATTCTCTAACTACAGGGG
>JBBPDB010000108.1:36950337-36974801 GCA_037974465.1 Brachypetersius altus
TTTATCAGACGCTTTTATCCAAAGCGACTTCCATTCTCTAACTACAGGGGACAATCTCCCTGGAGCAACTTGGGGTTAAGGATCTTGCTCAGGGACCCAGTGGTGGTGTGCTGGAAGTAGGTGACCTCCTGGTCCAGAGGCAAGTATCCTACCCACTGAGCTACCGCCACCCCATTTTACGTACCACTTATGTCTATTTGGGCTTGTGAACCACTTATGTCAATTCCTGGTTATAGTACTATATATAGACTTTGTTATAGTATTGCTATAGTATATAGTACTGTCCACTTTGCTGCTGTAACAATGCAAATTTCCTACTAATAATGGGTTATCTTATCTTATCTTGTCTTATCTTGTCAAGAGCAGTACAAAATATGACATAAAGTCAAAATAAAACTCTCCAAAAACTCTAAAATTCTCTTTTAAAGACAGAGAGACAGACAGATTGACCTTTAATTTTGACAGACCCTCGTCAGCCCACTCTGTTCACTATTTCTCAAGGTTGCCTGAAACTCAACCTTGAAACATTCTCACCCTCAGCAGAAGCTGCATAGACGGATAGGAGCCCTTTTAATGCTTGTGAATCCAGATGCTTCGTAAGAGAAACTGAGAAGAGCAGTTGTCCTCGTAATATTAGTCACTCTTGGCTTAAAAGTGGCCGCGGAGAGGACGCTCGGCCCGGAGAAAATGACTAAATCATCCTCCAGAGACGTGAAAAGCTGTCAAGAAGCCACTCAGAGGTTTCATGTCTGTCTCCTAGCATGGCCGCTCCGTTTCCCTAGCAACAGGCCCTCCACAGGAAGAAGACCTAATCCCTCGTCTTATTCTGCAGACAAGACTCTCAGTCACTGGGATTATCAGCGATTTCTGCCTTTATAGATCAGGATTATGATGATAGCCCTGATTCCAATGCAAACATGAGCACAGTTACAAACACAGCATGCAATTTCTGCAATTTGTTTGGGTGTAACAAATGATTTCATTATTGCTCATTGCAGAAATCCACGCTGTGTATGTGAGCCCTGGCTCACACAATGATAGAAAAGAACATACACTATATGGACAAAAGTATTGGGATGCCCGTTTTTTCAGGGTTTGGTCTAGGCCCCTTACTTCCAGCGAAGGACAATCTCAATGCTCCAACAGACCAAGACATGTTGGACAACACCATGCTTCCAACTTTGTGGACCCAGTTTGGGAAAGAACCTTTTCTGTTTCAGCATGACTGTGTACCAGTGCACAAAGCGGGTGCCATAAAGACACAGCGGGATGGCCACACCCCATCCTCAACACACCAACCCCATCCAGCACCTCTGGGATGAACTGGAAGGGAGATTATGATCCAGACCTTCTCGTCCAACATCAGTGTCTGACCTCATCAATGTTTTACAGAATAAATGGACACAAATTCACACAGAAACTCTTGTGGAAAGCCTTCCAAGAAGAGTGAAAGCTGCTACAGCTGCAAAGAGGGGCCGACTCCATATTAAAGTCTATGGATTTGTATTGAAGTCCCTGTTGGTGGAATGGTCAGACGTCCCAATACTATTGTCCACGTGGCGTACATAATAAAGCATAGCATCTCCTCGGTGACGTCATGTTAATGGTTGTCATGAACGTACCCGGAACGTCTGCGCTTCACTAGCTTTGCTCGGCGATTGTTTCCGAATAGTAAACCAAGAAACATGATATGCATCCTCTCTGGAGCGGAGCTCCGAAATGGAATTATCCCTGCATGAATAACATTTATGGAGTAATTGGCTGAGCGAAAAGCAGAGGCCTGGCCATTGATCGCCATGTCTCACTGCAGTAGTGGATCAATTAGAGAGGATGAGGCCATTAGTGAGAGGAGGATGAGCAGCCACTCTGCCAAGCAGTCAGAGAACGACTGTAAATGGATTAATATGAGCTTGATTACGTTACTGTGGCCACAACTAGCTGATGAAACGTTAAAACTCAATATCAAACCTTTGTTTTGCGCCTCAAAAACACAAACTGTGTGTACCGTCGTGAAGAATTCCCCATCTTATCATGTATATTCAGTCCGATCTTGGACCGCAGTGTATGAAACAGCTTTATGCATCATTGACTGTCTTGGTGCCGCAACAGTCAACAAACGTACAAGGAGGAGCGTCGCCTCTGGGGAAGCACATGTGTCTAAAAGGTCAATATGCCAAATGAGTGAATGGAATTGAACGGTATTGATTAGAGTCTTTGTTACTATTCAGCTCACTTAAAACGTTTCACACTGAGTTCTTGTAGTTCTGTAGCTCGGACAAGCTGAACTTCCAGGCCTGTGGTGGCGCTAAGAAAGCCTTTTATTACTCTTCTCCTATGTTTAGTTGGAATTCTAGTCATTCAGAAAGGCTACAGGATGCACTCTTACACTGAAAAGGTGTGAGTCAAGAGTGTCGGTCAGTTGTGGCTGCGGGGACTGAGCATTTCTTGCAGAACTGCAAATAATATTGTACATTAAATAATAAACAATAATGCATTTTGTGCATGAGAACTACTGAGGATGTCTGTAAAGAGCAGCATGAAATACATTGGAAAGTCACTTCATCAGGTATACCTGACCATCACTGTCCATTTTAACAACTGGTATTCATGCCGGGCTCGAGGCCTTTTCACGATATGAACACAAAATGTGCCTGTTTAAAACTGAAACTACTATGAACCAGAACGAGAATCTGAAAATGTAACTGATCCTGACAAGAACAAGAACAAGAACAATATAAAGGATGCAAGAAAATTAAAATAAAACTGGAAATAAATGGAAAATAAATATTATAATAACTGCTGAGGTGTTACATGGGAGGTGCATTATTCTCAGCAAAGCAGTGACATGGTAGTGTGCGTGCGTGCGTGCGTGCGTGCGTGTGTTGCATAGTGTGGATCACACATAACAATGCTTTTTTTAGTATCACTGCTGCACTGTGAAAAGTCCACCAACCAAAAATATCCAGCCAACAGCATCCTGTGGCCAGAAACTGACCACTGAAAAAGAACTAGAGGACTAACACCCGCTCTGCAGCACCATCAGTATCTACGCTACCAGTCAAAGGTCTTCACACACTCCTGGCTTTTACCACTAATCCATTTATTTCATAATCTGCAGGCTTTTAAGTGTTTTTGTTAAGTGTTAAAAAGTTATTGTGTGAACAGCTCTAAATGAAAACATAAATAAAGCCAGTTTCCTTTCTAAGATGAGAGAATCTGTAACAGTGCAGGTCTGACTCCTATTAACTGGTTGTTGGTGATACAGAGTCAAACTCTAGACTGTCCTTTAACTTTAAATGCACTCGTTACTGTTTCAGCACTTAATAGCTCCTTAGATATCTAACACTGGTCTGGGGATCCACATAATTTATTTTTTTATAGGTCAGTAGTAATAAATAATTTTAAAAAATTCTGGCTGTTAAAGGAACTCAGAAGGTGAAAATACTGTACATTTATATTGAGTGTAAATATTAGGGCAGTAATGTGCAAAAGTAGAAAAACTCAGTGTGTGCCAAAACAAGGTGGACCAACAGGTTAGATGTGTCTAATAAAGAGGAAACTATGTGGATAAACTCCAGCAGCACACACACACACACACACACACATGCTCACTGGTGGACCAGAGCATTGATGAACTGATTAGAGTGGTCAAACAAATGATGCAGAGAAACTGCAAATGATGGACAGTCTGTAATTGAAACTACCTATATGGAGAGCAGAAGTCGGGTACACTATATGGAAAAAAGTATTGGGACACACCTGTTGTTCAGGGGTTGGGCTTGACCCATTATTTCCAATGAAGGGTAATCTCAATGCTTCAGCAGGCCTAAGACTGCGATCCAGACCTTCTCATCCAACAAAGAGTGGAAGCTGTTATAGCTGCAAAGGGGAAACGACTCCATATTAAAGTATATGGGTTTGAATGCAGTGTCATTGCTGGTGTAGTGGTCAGGCTACACTTCTGTCCGTAGAGTGCCTGTCGCTCTGGATAAGAGTGTCTATCAAAAGCTGTAAATGTAAACGTGACTGTAAAACAGGGACCGATTTCAGTACAGTGGAGTCCTGGGGCTCTTTCAGCACTTACAAAAGGGAACAGAGGGATGACCGGCGGTCCACAGTGACCACACGCGCCTCCCTCCGCTTATTTTACTGCGTTTACACGCGCTCTGCAGTGGGTGTCAGGCACGCCTGGCTTCTCTTCCACAAATACTACAGAGGGACGTGTTCTTAACATAATCTCGGCCACTGACATTTTAATTCCTGAAAAGACTCTTCTGTGCCACTGAGCCAGAAAGCGCGCTCCTTTTGGCTTCAGATCCCTGTGGGTAACATTCCTGCGCTGTCACATCACACACACACACACACACACCCTCCCCCCATCACTCGCTCTCTTATTCTGTCTTTCACACTCCCCCCTCTGTTTCCTGCACACCCTGCACACTCAGCTCAGAACATAGCTCTTTTGTTTCAAAAAAATCTCGCCAGTCTTCCCTCCAGGGGTTGATCTTTGTGATATTCTAATTGCTTTCCACTATTTTCAGTAACCCCCCACCCGGTCCTATCCCATCCCATCCCCCTTCTCTCTCTCACCACCACGCCCCAGGCCCTCGCAGGCACGCCGGCAGAAATAGCGTCCAGCGATTCTATCTGTGCCTTTCGAGAAAGAAAAATGAAGCGTTGGGAAGAAAGCAGATTACTCAGTTCTCTCTGACCCCGTCCCACGCCAGGCCACCCACGGCCAGACGCCTAATCAGCAGGCCTGGACTTCGGTTTCTCTCTTTAAAGAGATACGCAGCACTTTTTTGGGGTGTTTTCAGTTGGTTAGTAGTTTAGTCCGACCCACCAGATGAGTCTGAAGCGCAGTGAGAGTGGCCGTAAAGGGCAGATGTGTCTGGGTGCACTTTAAGGCATTAGGTGTCTCCTGGCAGGCGGCTTGCAGAGACATCAGACTCCATAGGCAGGTGTCACCCAATCCTTTCAGTGGGGGGGGGGGGGGGGGGGGGGAGGGAGGTTGAGGAGGAGGTAGCTGCTAATTTAGTTGCACGCTGTTAAGCCAGCCCAGCAAAGCCACGGCTACAGCAGCGGCTGCCGAACATTATCTCTTCGCAAAACTCTCGCTGCACCGCCAGGTGCTGACTCGGACGAGACCCCGGCGAGGTTAGACCCCCCCAACACCGTGCCAATCAAACTTTAAACGTCTGTTTGTACTTTTTTTCTAACACTAGGCTTGTAACTCTGAGAACAAAACCTCATCTCTGTAACTTTTCAAGAGTCTCAGCTCTTAATCAGAATTAGAACCCTTTACTGATTCTGGAGGAAAACGTTACGGCACAGACTCACAGAGTCTATAGTTAAAGTCTTAAATAAAATACAATAAATCAAATGTGGTGTAAGTTAATGTTAAAAGATCTTGTAAATCACTTTCATTATGTGTATCACTGTGTGTGCTATTATCTTACTATGATGTGCAGTAGTCTACCATGTGCAATGCGGTATAGTGTTTAATGCTAATCATTATTCAATAAGACTAGTCTTAACATGAGAAACATCACTATGAATGTTGATAGTACTGATCTACGACTGATCGTGAGCACTGATGTACGTCGCTCTGGATAAGAGCGTCACCCAAATGCCGTAAATGTAAATGAAAATGTAAATGATCTCTATTACAGCAATAACAGACCCCTAACCACTATTAGCCTTACCAGAACTTCACTTAAATTATTTATCTGTAGTATTTACACCCAGCCTTTCTGTAGATTTCACACTGGGTATTTTCTGCAGTTTTTTATTGGACTATTTTAGACTTCATGGGTTGGTTTCCCAGACAGGGATTCAGCCTAGTCTTGTACTACCCTTTCTTTTTCAATGGAAATTCGCTATTCACAGCACTGCATAATCCAGGACTAGGCTTAATCCCTGTCTGGGAAACCCTATATGTTTTGTGGTTTGTGTATCTGTGCAGTCTTAACAAGTTCCTCCGGGATCAAAACGTTTTCTGATTCGGATGTAGTTTAGGTCTGATGGGGAAAATGCTATCACAGCTGTAAAGAAAGGTGATCAGGTGAAAGGTCCCACATCTGTCTGAGGTTCTGGTCTACAGCCATCTTTGGTACAAACAAGGCCAATCAAACATGCCCTTCCCAACCATCCCCAGGCACCGGATTAAAAAATAACCACCACAACAGGGCACAGGGGCCCATTAAGCACCCTTGCTCATTTATCATGGCAACAACAGAAGCAGCTGGGTACTCAGGCACACACACACACACACACACACACATATCCATCAGCAACATGTGATAATGGCCACGGCGATTACTAAACCACGCGCAGAGAGGGTGGACAGGCAGGGCCAGGGGAGAAAGATGATCTTATTAAGTGTCAGTGTGGCAGGGGAGCTGTCTGTGAGGTGTCTGACACATTCTGGGAATGGCTTGCATTGTGTCCTTGCTGAGTGATAGGTATAATCATAAGTATGCCAACAACACAAGCTCCTCTCCGAGACGGGCTACCTGACAAGAAGCCCTTTCTGGGGAGATGATACATTTCCATTACAAAGAAAATCGAATAGACTGTGATGAAAATTTGAAATGTGGCCATCCCGTCCACCTCAACCCATTTCCTGCAGGCTGGTGTGTGTTAGACTGAACTCTTCAAGGACCGTTTGTGTTCTCCTTTCTCCCACCTCCATTCCCCACGGGCAGACGTTTTGCACCTTTAATTACGCAGTGTCTCCTCTTTAGAGCAGCAGTGAACGCGCACAGCTGCCGGAGGCTGTTCTGGGGGTCTTAAAAAAGGCAGCACTGCCAGGTTTTGCTGTAACATTTTTGGAACTGCATAACTGTAAGCCCCAAGCTATTGATAGCTTGGCTTTCTGTAATGTCACAAGCTCCATGGCAGGTGCCTTTTGATCTCAGAGGCTTCCAGCCACCACGAGCTGGAGGTCCCACTATAAGCAGAATGAGAAATTAGGCCTTACTGTACGTCTCCTCCTCTAAAAAGAAAGAAAGAAAAAAAAAAATACAATTACGTGTTTGCCTCCCTCCTAAGAGATCCTCACGTCAGTCCCCTGCCTGCAGCGTAGCCACATGATGTGCTCTGCTGAGCTTCAAGACGATCCTTCAGAGTCTGCCGGAACAGGGAGAACACAGCCACCCATGGGACTGGAATTTACGGTTGCTAGGAGATTTCCTAAAACATAAATATCTGAAGCCTGAACGCTAGGCGAAAATGGGATGCACATATATCTCCCTTAATACCGCGGGTCAGTCGCGCGTGACCGGCCTCCCTGCTCGGCTCTTCAGGTTTGTTTGCATTGAAAATGAGCCCAAGAGCCGTTTCTCCAACTCCAACATCACCCCACACTTGATTACTTCAAAAGGCCCGGTCAGGCGGCACCGTTTACGCACGCCTGCGACAACCACACACTCGGGCGATGTGTTTGTCTCTGTGGTCTCAAAGTACACCCAGCAGCACAGGAAAGCCTGGCTGATTTTCTACAGCCCCTTTTAAGGAGATGGTGCAGCTGGGCAGCAGCGCTCAACAGGGCGGCCCAAATACGAAAACTCTCCCTGGAAATCAAAGTCATGCTCAGCCTCATTTAAAAAAAAAAAATGTAATGAAAAGAAGTTAATTAAGTAAAAAGTGTCCTATCTACTCATCATTTCATGTCTGTAAACACACCTAAGGCCTACAAATGCTCCTATTACTCGATGCAAGTTGTTTACTAAATATTTATTGGAACGAAGGTGCTCCCATGTCCTAGACAGTAAACTCAATCTGCCAAAAACAAGTGTGTGTCATTTAAAACTATGAACAGTAGGAGTAGATGTACTTTTTACCACAGAAAATGGGTGCTGCATTTGAGACAGAGGCAAAGTTTTGCTCAGGAAATGACATTAAGTATTAAAAGTATAAAAATAACTTTCAAGTAACTGCCTAACCCAAAGGTTGCTCATCCAAATAACATAAAAAGCCATTTAGTTTTGGGATAAATTGTTCATTTTATTGGAAAACAAATATACAACTTGGAATGGATTCTTTGAGGCATGGCTGTGCCATAAGCAGTTAAAAAAGAAAAAGTGACTAATTAGAAAGCATAGTAATAACCTGGAGAACAGAACAAATACAAAAAAAGACTAGTGTACGAGTACCTGCCGATAAACCCGTTAGTATTTAATTCACTGACGTTGCAATAGTGCAATGCTGATCTTGTTTTTTTTTTTTTCCCCCACGCATATGTACTTAGTCCTTTGTCCATGCAGAGTAGCTCCTCCACATAAATCAAAAAGAACAAAAAAAAATGAGGGGCATAAAAAGAAAAGTCAGATGGACCCTCAGTATCTCCATTTATGAGGCAGGCAGGCAGCAAAAAGCACAAAAAGGAAGGAAGGTAGTGCGAACCAGCACGTGTGCCTATACCCATCACCTGGTCCTGCTACTGCTCATCAGACCCAAAAGAAACGATGACATGAGGAGGAAAAAAAATAAAATAAAAAGGAAGAAATTATACATGCAGTTCCTTTGGACAGCAGGAGAAGATGGGAAGAATTTAAATGAAACATTTTACAGAAATTACAAAGAAAAGGCAAATAGTTTATACAAGAAATTCTGTACAAGGCCTTCACTTTGCTGTCATCATCTGTACAAATTCTATAGAGAGAGGGAGAGAAAGAAAGTGTGTTAATTAAGTGATTTCTCCATAGACTTCCATACCATAAATCTTTGTGCAGTTAATAATACACTGTCTTTGGGACTCCTTACCTTCATAGTTGACCTGGCCGTCACCGTCGATATCTGCTTCTCTGATCATTTCATCTACTTCCTCGTCTGTTAACTTCTCCCCCAAGTTTGTCATCACGTGGCGCAGCTCAGCCGCACTGATGTACCCATTTCCATCCTGAAAACATTTACATCATTATATAACAGAGCAACTAAAAAAAGCAAATGAGCATTGTGTCATCAGTAGGGAGTAAACATGTCTCTCTATTCATCCATCTATTTCCATGTGTATCTATACTTCTACCATCTATCTGTACCTCTATTCATCTATATAAAAATCAAACCATACCTTGTCAAAGACACGAAAAGCTTCCCTGATTTCCTCCTCACTGTCTGTGTCTTTCATCTTCCTCGCCATCATGGTCAAGAACTCGGGAAAGTCTATTGTACCATTACCTGAGTGGAACAAAGTGTTTCGTCACATTGTTGGACTCGGCCACAGTGGAGAGACTAGATAGTTTAAAACACTTGGACATATTCCCACAGTAACTGTACTCATTAGCATTTCTCATTAAAAAAGACATTATTATTGAAAATGACCACAAATGAAATCATGTGTTCTCACCATCTGCATCCACTTCATTGATCATATCCTGAAGCTCTGCCTCTGTTGGGTTCTGGCCAAGAGAACGCATCACTGTACCCAGCTCTTTGGTGGTTATGGTGCCATCTCCATCTTTGTCGAATAGTGAGAAAGCCTCTTTGAATTCTGTGAAGACAAGAATGGAGTCGATTCACCAAATCAGAATCACGTGGCACTGCAAGACATTGACAGTATTTACACACATTCCATGTTATTCCGGTATTATGCCCACCAAATACTATTCAACACTCCAAAAGAGTATTTCCAGTATTCTGGTTCTGTACCAAAGTATCCATTTTTAACACTGACACTAAAATACGTAAAGTCCCAACTAAAGCACAGCACATAAGTGTCAAGACTACAAAATCATAACAAAAACACTGGGAAAGTAATGCATTTCCATGTTCCTGTAGCTGAAGCAGATACCAGTTTTTTGTATCCAAGTGCTCTAAATGAAGACCAACACAAAGAAATAGTTCTAAAATCCCAACAGCTCTTTCATACTAAAGACAGAAGCTTACTTAGCACAACTGGAAGTTTTCTTAACCAGTTGCTATGACAGTCACCAACAATCTTTAAACAAAAGCTTCTGGGGCAGGAAAGACCTGTGGCATATACACAAATGAACCCGAGCCTTGGCAACACTGACCCAACCCAACCAGTTCCAGACCATGTTAATGATGTCAAGCGGGATCTGTAAACATCATCAAATTACTGGAGCAGAAACTACAAAACGCCCTGATTATCCATTGCTGTCCAATAGAACCGGGTCCATCGCTGTGAGTAAGGCAGGTAGGTGGGTGTGCAAGTGGAGTAGGTGGAAATGGCATGCATTCCAAGTATGACTTCTAAAGCACACATTTACACAGAGCTCTCCAAAGACACAAAATAAAAGCTCAAACAAACTGCACTGGGCATGACAGAGGCCTGAAACCAAAACACAGGAAGAATAAACCACAGAAGGTCTGATCATATGGGACCTAAAGGGTATAAATAGCTCGCAGGAGCTTCAAAATAATTCCCAAAATGAGTGAGTCTTTCCCTCTGATCCCAGGCTCTGGGTTTTCTTTCCTTCATAGCAGCTTTAAGGAAGTAGTCTTGATGCAGTGGGCCGGCCCATTCATGCACACAGGGAGATAAATACATGGGCTTGTCTTAAGAACCCGCCTTAAAAGGCAACAAACGAGCTGACACCCCAAACAACAAGGGGAGTTGACAGCAAGCAAAAAATAAAAAAGGAATGTGCAAAGGTTGAAAAAGACAGAACTGGGAGTTTATGAGCTCACCTGCAATCTGCTCTTCTGTCAGCTGATCGGCCTGGAAAGGGAAATGACAAGTAGAAGATGAGTTTGAGGAGTTTAAAAACTCCTAGTGTTTCAAAATGAGCTATTTAATATATTTGAAAGTCATTTTTAATGGAGATTCAAGTGCCACCCTAACAGCCCGCCTTTTTTACGTTGAACAAAGAGAACCCCCTCCCTCCCTCCTCCGACCATCTACTGCTATAGGGGAGACCATGGATCACAACTCTTCTCATCGACCAGATTCAGATTTCAAAATACAGGCGACTAAACCAGTTTACAGACTGGTCTCTTACTCCTTTCCTGATGGGCCAGGTCATAATACAGATAGCACCATAAACTGCCTTTCTATGGTAATATTTAAGTTAGACGCATGTTACGGGCAGCAACATGACGTTTTCTGAGGTAAAAAAAAAAACTCAAATAATGCAACTGAGATGATCCAACACCTTCTGAACTGAACCACATGAGCTAGAATCACAGAACCCAACATTAACTGGCTAGTCTAACTCATTTATTCGTGTATAATAAGCGAATTCTGCTTGATTCAGGGTATAAATTCAAATCGAGTTGGGTAAACAGCTACCTTACTAGAAAACACAGGTTTTAGTAGTTATAATCGGGCACTCTGAAGTACATCTGTAGTTTAAAATTAGATTAAATTACTTCCTCAAATGAATGAATGTACACTGATGAAGAATTGAGATAACCAAAGAGGGAAAAAGAAGAGTACAATCATCCAGGAAAGAAATTCCAGCATGAAAAGCAAACTTTATACCTCATTTACCATTTTATGCATTTCTGAAATCAACTGAACTGTTTCTAAAGCAAACGGAGATTTTCTAACTTTACCCTAACTTACCGCAGATCACTAAGGTAGCTGACAAGCTAGAGAAACGAAAGCAACAACATATGAACGTCTAAAAACCCTCTACAGGCAAAATGAAGCGTTAATTCGCATCGTGTGCACATCTTAATTCTCAAAATTCAACAGTCGTCCTGCTGAACAGGCGGAGCAGGGAACGAAAGACGAAAAACCCACAAAACACGGAAAATAATGTAAACCTTTCCTACATTTTCAGTATTTGCGTCTTGGCACTATGAATAGTCGTTCTATTATGAAAAAACGCAGAAAAAAGAGCAACTACTTACCATTTTTGCTATTTTATTGAGCCTCCCTCCTTCAGAGTTCCCTTCGCTAGTGAAGAATATTCAGTACAGCCTATAGACCCGCCTTGACGGTTGTACATAAACGCCTCCCCTACGTTTGTGTCCTTCCGCCCGCTCATCTGCATTCTGGCCGGGAGCCTTTTAAAAATGACGTAGAATTCCTCGCTAAAACGTGAATAGAAATAATACAAAATGCTTGTAAAATCATAAAGTGTCAATTATGCTCTCAGTTGTGCCCTAATAAAATATATATTTGCCAAAAAGACGCGGGGACTAGCTATCGGCGGAGGGTTACCGTGCGAGGTGCGGTCGTGCGGATGCTTCTGATTGGTCCGTTCGTACCTGCAATGCGTCACTCCCTTGGTCACACTGTGTAGTGGTGAGGTGGTCATAAATGTGTAGGAACCTAAGTCACCTGAGCTGTCCCAGACTTATACTAATGACACACAAGTAAAATGAGACTTTTTGTGTGTGTTTAAATGCATACATTTGTAATACACCATGTGGACAAAAGTATAGAGACACTTGACGATTGCACCAACAGGGTTTTTCTAATCATAAACCTTAATATGCAGTTAGTCCCAACTTAGCAGCGATAACAGCTTCCAGTCTTCTTGGAAGGCTTTCCACAAGATTTTGGAGTTTCTGTGCCCATTTATTCAGTACAGCATTTGTTGGACGAGACGGCCTGGCTTGCGATTTCCATTCCAGTTCATCCCAAAGGTTTTGGATAGGGTTGAAGTACAGGCCAGTCAAGTTCTTCCATCCAGCCATGTCTTTATGGAGCTTGCTTTGTGCATGCTGGAATAGAAAACGGCCTTCCCAAAAACTGTGTCCACGAACTTGGAAGCATGACGTTGTCCATATTCCCGTTGTCCAGCCTTCCCTGGAAGTTAGGTGCCACCTGAATTCAGTCATTAAGAATCCCTGATAATCGGTGCCTGACCTCATAAACGCTCTACAGAATGAATCTGCACAAATCCCCACAGAATCCCATCTCTGAAATCTCCTGGAAAGCCTTCCAAGAAGAGTGGAAGCTGTTACAGCTACAAAGGGGGCACCAATTCCATATTAAAGTCTATGTGGCAGACGCCCTTATCCAGAGCTATGTATCTGAATGCAGTGTCATTTAAGCCCGTGTTGGTGTAATGGTCAGGCGTCCAATACTTTTGTCCATGTAGCGTAATTTAGATCTTGGATTCCTGCATCTGTTGCTGATAATAATCTAGTTTTGGCCATTTTTGGTCACTTATTCAGGCAAGAAATCCCCAGACATTTGAAAAGGTGCCAAAACTTTTTTTTTACATAATGTCCTTCACTAACTGCATGCATTATTGCATAAGAGTGGGCACACAGATCAGTTTTTACAATGTGAGTGCAGTTGTGCAATATTAGCCTGGCACCTTAGACCCTTATAGAGGCCAAGCAGGACCTGTAATGAAAAGGGTTTCAGTTCTTGTGCCTAGGTGGCTGAAAAAATACCCTGAGGACTGAAAAACAAGTAGAGATGCATTGACAGATTAGTACAGACGTGCTTGACTGATGCAGATCTCTCGTGGTTCAATCTTATGTTCTTATTATGACTACAGTTCGGTCTGTTTCGCTTTGGTTAATTTATGTTGTCTGAACAGGAAGCAGGAGACGATACCAGGGCTGTTGGTGTACAGGGTGATCTTGCATTTCCTATGCTGTCTGACACTTCTGTAAAGAACGTCTGGGGCCGTGTGAGAGTTTAACTCTGGTTTGTCGAAAACTCCTCCGCCCGAAATGGTGAGGCAGGGTGGGTCCCTTATATTTCCCCTTCCAGTGCTTGTAAAAGAAGAAAACATTGGGAAATAGTGAATCACTCAGCATCTGGGCCCACAGCACAAGCACAGAGGCCTTATTACCTCTTCTAGTTCCACTCTTGTTATAGAGAAATCCAGAATTCAAATGTACTATTACCTCTATGAGACTGTGCTCACCTTTAATGAAGTGCAAAATAAAGAAACTGTTCTTTAATGAGGAATTTGTTCTCCAATGAAAGATAACACAAGTGGCACTATAGGGTCCTTCATAGTCTTTTTTATTCAAGGCAGTGCAAGGAGCACAATGTCTCTTAATGCACATGGGAGAAAGGACAAAGAACAAGGTAGTAAGTTTATAGCCAAGTGAACGCATGCCTTTTGCACTGCACAGTTCCTGAGGCATGACAGTTCTCTTCCTCTGATAACAAGCAAGGAGGGATGGGTCTGTTAATATCACACACCCAAGAATAGTTCACAAATGTGGGCCAATTGTCCAGACACGGATTAAAGCTCAGTTCTAGACAAAAAAAAAAGGCTTTTCATTTGAGAATTCCCATCATCAACATCATTTAGTCCGATTAGCCTGTATTTCTGTCCAAGAAATAAGCATTAGCATTCATGACATGGAAAAAAAAAACCCCAAATAAATGTCCTTGGTTTGCTTAACCACATTATCTTATGTTTCTTTGATCATTGTGCTTTTGTTTTTCCTTCTCTAAAAACAGATCTGCAAAAAAACAGGTCTGCAAATAAAGCTTTTTATGTGGTGAACCAGGGCTAGGAGATACATCGACTATACTATTACACAATATTAACACAATGTGATATTGCTTTTCAGTTTTTTACGATATATTTAATAGATATTGAGCATTATGTTCATGTCATAATGGCCATAAACTCAATTTAGCTCAATTTTGGGCATTTCATTCATATTTCCAGGCCTCTGCATTGTGGGCAGTATGCTTGTTTTGAAAGAACAATCCAAAAAATCCAAGAAATAATGTGCTTTCTGTGTGGTTAACCCTTACAGTACTGTGTTATATCCCCTATGGTTTCATTTTAAGAGAAGAAAACAGGCACTCAGGAAGAATGTCTTGATTAATCTTACTATGTGTATCCCGTTATACCATGATATGTTTGGAAAATATCATTGAGTTTGATCACCCACTCCTGTTGTAAAGTGTATTGGTCCATCAAACCTGGTATCTAGAGTAACTAAAAAGTTCGAATCCAGTTCATAACACTGGATGGCAAGCAGAACTAAAAACAAAATCAAAAGTCATTAATGAAATGCACATTGAAAACAGTCTGTTGTTTGTCACAATCATTTATTTTTGGATGAACGGCGTTGAGAGATCGAGTGGCATTGGCTACAGTCGCTCCAAAACCCAGGGTAATACGATGCCAGGGTCTGTCGACGGGTAATTGAGGAAATAAAAAGCCACATGAGATACAGGTGGGTGATAATCGCAAGTATAAAGAGACCCTGACCACTCAGGTGTTTACCAGGAGTGAGAGCTGTGAAACTGAAGACCTATTCATTCTTAATGCACCTTGAGGCCTTGAAATGCTCTGCAGCACCAGGATCACGTTTCCCACAGTGTGTGCAAGAGTGGACAAACACACACAAGAGAAGAAAAGTTCATCTTCTGCTTGGATCCAATGTTTCCCTCCCTCTTCTGTCATATAACTCACTATAACGATCGGCAACCAGGCTATGGACAGGCCGGAAAGCAGCGTTTGGTTGCTTAAATGTAATCACCCTGCAGATAGATAAATCTGATAGATGAATCTGAGAGTATCACCCATCCCACCCACCAAAGCTGGCCCTGGAAGCGCAGGGCTAAAGCTGATTAAAAGAGATTTGTGTCCACATAATCTATGTGCTCTTTTGCCATTTAAAATAAAAAATAATTGAAAATGATTACCAAATGGGAAGAGTTCCCGTGGACGCCTCATGGCAAACGCAGCCTTCCAGTTCATGAAAGCTTAGAGAGATCAGTGACAAGGGATATTTCGGATTTAATTACAGATGGCTTTCGCCCCTGAATGCACTGATCTAACTGTCCGCCTAATTCTAATCAATTTATGCAGTCTAATCTATTGACATAGGGGGTCTCTGTATAGAAATTTCACAGCGCTCAGAAATGGCCCACATTGCACATCAGAAGAAAATACAATATAAACTAGTAGAAGTAATTATCCCAAGAGCTAACGCAGTACCTGACCTCATACTGATATGGTGATTTTACCAGAAAGTGACCGTTGCAAAACCAGAAAGTGACCGTTGCACGGTTCATAAGTACTACCTTTTAAAGCTAAGCTATAAAGAGCTTTTATTGTTGTGAACCATCAACAGGAGGCTGAAGTCCAACTGCTGCAAGAGAGATTTTGCAAGAAATGATATCAGTTGTTGAAATATTAAGCACAAAAGAGCAAGGCTTTTCATGTAAAGTCAAGCCTTACACAAATCCATTCTCTGACACCGCTGTCGGCGGAGAACGACTTCTATACTTGACGGATAGCGTATGTATCCAATACTGTGAAACGCTAACTGTAATTTAAGAACAGCTCAGGCTTCAGCTGTGCATACTGGGCGACATCAATATTTCAGCAAGTATTTAGAAGGACCTACCCAACATAGCCAGGCCCTGCCGGCTAATTAACACACTGAAACTGAATGGAACCTTCTAAATGACACAGCCATGCACACGATATGCTGTAAATACGGAGTATCAGTGCTTCCACTCGTCACGCGGCTCAGTTTTAGATGAGCGTTATGTGAAATCTACTACCAATGTTCTTTTCCAAGGAATTTTCTTGGAATACGGGGCTTTTTTGAGGTATTGTTTTGCCTGGTGCAGGGATCGTTTTACCTAGGGTTGGAATCCTTTTGTCTAGTTTTGCCAAACCTGTTTGTTGTTTTAAACCTTTGTCTATCAGAGCTTTAGGGATTTGCATGTCGCTTTTATCTAAAAACACAAAGTGCTTACTGCTCAGTGCTGGCCCTGCACAGATGACGACTTTAGTTAAAAGATAACGAAGTGATGACTAATTTGCTGCTGACAGGAATGATTTTGCACAAACGTCTGGGTAAACTACAAAGTAACAATGAGAGGTATTGGATTAGCACTCATACTGCCCAGGCCTAGATACATTTTATTGCCATTTACTCATGGTTCCAGGGTTTATGTGGCATGTTTAATTAGTGAAAGTGTAAAGGCAGTAGAATTCCTACTTGCCAGAGTATCGACAGTCCTTTAATAGTCCCGCAAGACCACCAGGGAGCAGGTATTACTTGGGTGGTGGATCATTCTCAGCCCTGCAGTGACAGTGAGGTGTTTTAAAAAAAACCCAGCAGCACTGCTGTGTGTGTCTCTCTCTCACACACACACACACACACACATACTGCTACCATCTCAGCACAGCAGTGACACTGACACACACACACACACACACACACACACACACACACACTCTAACATGCTGGTCCCATGTCAGTGTCACTGCTGTGCTGAGAATAATCCACCATCCAAATAATACCTTCTCATTGGGGGTCCTGTGGGTGTCTTTCTCAATTTTGAATGGGATAAAGGGGGCGAACAAGGATGCAGAGAAATAGATGGACTTCAGTCTGTTATTGTAAACTCTAGTTAGTCCGCTTATGAGGTAAGTGGAGCTGAAAAACCACGGATAATGAGTATGATGTATAGTATGATGAGATGATGTCTCTATCTATTGATCTATAAAGTAACCCCCCAGTTTTACACGGATCAGGAGTCGCGGATTCAGTCACATGCAGATCCCCAGAATAACGCGGCAACTGCAAATATCCTTCACCTATTTTTGCTTTTTTTGTGGCACTATATATATATTTTCTGGATGTTTTCACACAAGGGGATACACCAGGGTTCGTGGTGCAAGCACTCAGAAATTTCAAACTCCACAGCTCACTTGATCTCCAGGAGACCCTTCAACAAGCCCCCATTTGTATTTTTAGCTCAAGTAGATTAGGTTTTATTCATTGAAAACCATTCACTTCGTCGTGGTGTCCCAATACTTTTGTCCCACAACCTTCCGAGTTGCATATCTCGGAGGGGAATTTAAATTAAAAGAGGCGAATAAGGGTTTACCTTTACATTTTCTTTAGGGGTAATGCATTAAACTGAGTTTAAAATGAAATTAAAGTGTTCTGGGAGCAGATTTGGGGACAGATTTAGGGTTTACATTATAAAAATAGACATTTTTTTTAACCAAAGCACAACAACTATATGCGTGTGCTCTTGGAACGTAACTCCTGTGAAAGCGGGGGATTACTGTATGGCATATTTTATTTGGCAAATTGAATGATATATATGCCAAAGTTCTTGATTTGTTTATAAAGTCACCTGCCAAGATTAGGAGGTGAAGTCCACCTCCTCACCTGACTCCCAGCACTAAAACACACACTGTCAAACTCACTCTTTATTTAAACATCCCCTCTAGTGAAGTAGAGATCATCTCATTGTCTGCAGCCCTGAGGAACGTTCTCCTCCCCGGGCGCAGCCCTGAGCAACAGAGCTGTCTTGGTTAAGAAAAAAGCCTAAACCTCTGGAGATGGGGGTGTGAGGAAGACAGAGAGAGCAAGAGAGATCTTCATTCTCTCAGGAATCCGAGCACTCTGTGATGTGTAGAATGCATTATACACAGCCTCAAGAACACAGAACACCAACTGAAATACAAGCTACAGCAGGCAGAGGCGTGAGAATCAAATTAGACCTGCTTTGTGCTTGTCTGTGATGTGTTTCATACAAAGTCCCTGTGCAGGGTTAGTTCTGCTGTTTAAGAAAGGACTTCCTTCTCCTCCTCCCTTTACCAGGCTCTACAGGCCGATTAAAAAGGCCCTTTCCTCCTTTTCTTCCCTTTTATTTCATCCATTTACTACAACCATGTTGTTTTATGCTGTTTATCCAGCTGTTAGCAATTGAAACTAAAAGCTCTTCTCTTCAAAAGTCTGGCTCTGAGTGCAAACTCTTATGCAGCAGCTACCTGTCTCCAGATTTTAATAGAAAAAAGACTGGCCAATGAACTCGCTCACTCGTGGTGATTAGAATCCCTTTCTGCCAACAGAAGGGAGCTTAGAGGGAGAACATGTATGTCATGAGGAAGCTGGACCATTAAAATATGTGATCATCAGGGCCTTCGGCCATAAAGTGTTAAAGAGCTTATCTGCAATCTGCTGTCACATCCATGTTCCATGTACACTAGATTATATGAGACATGAACGGATCTGCAGTGTTTATTACATGCATCTCCAGTTTCTTGTCATCTTCACCAAGACCTACTTGTACTCATCTGGTCCCAGATCCACACTCCTTTATTAGCCAAATGAAGCTAATAAAGATGAGGTCTGAAAAACCACACTGTGGCCTGTTGGTTAGGGAGCTGCTCCTGCGATCAGAAGGTTGTGGGTTCAAATCCCAAGACCGCCAGCGGCACCACTGATGTACCATTGAGTACCATCCCCCGCACACACTGCTTCCTGGGCGCTGAGTTCCTGACTGCCCCCCCTGCCCACTTGGTGTATGGGTTGAATGGGTTGAATGGGTTAAATGAGTTAAATGGGGTAAATGAGTTAAATGGGTTTAAAAAGTTAAATGGGTTAAATGGGTTAAATGGGTCAAATGGGTTAAATGCAGAGAAAGAATTCCATTCTGCTCGCACTGTGTGCTGTGGTGTGTTCACATATGACAGAAGGTCACTTTGGCTTCACCTTCCATCTAGCAGGAAAAGAGGGAAGAGGGACACATCAGAGAGGATGTAACTACAGTCACAGAGACAGAGAGTAGTTTTAACGGTGTAACCGTAACTGTAGTGACTGTAGTGACATTGTTAACACTGATCGATGACAATCTAGCAATTTCATCTTCAATAAAAAGATCTTACTCCCTCATACAAGTATGCACATGTCCTCGCATACACATGCAGTCCCCACTGATTCATCAGATTTTGGGGATTCTGGGGATTTCTTCCATGATTATGTCACAACCGCCAATTTACATTTGGATGGACCGCCAATTTACATGTGGATCTTGTGCTTGCTACACTGATTTGGTCAGTAAATATTTTTCCCTTCCACATACTGTTTTGCTGTCTTGTTATAATTCACCCCCAGGTTTACGTGCTAGCTATTTAGGAACAACATTAGCTTAGCTTTTCTATCGCCAGCACCATACAGCTCCTGCTGCACCTTGGTAAAAATTTCCACTCAAGACTTTAACAACTTTATGTATTCTTTTTACTTTTTGGTGAAAATTGACATTCTAGGTTCAAAATAAGAAAACAATAAAGTGGCTCCTTATAGTCACATGTGAACAATATGAAATTCTTTCTCTGTATTTAACCCATTCACCAAATGAAGCAGGGGGCTGCCACCAATGAGGAGCACCCAGGGAGTAGTGTGTGGGGACGGTACCTTCATCAAGGGTACCTCAGTGACGACACTAGCAGTCCTGGGATTTGAACCCACAACTTTCCCACAACATCCCAACCATTAAGCCACCAGCTGCCCCAATTAATCATCAAGAATTTAACAGTTAGTTTTGAAAAGTGCCAAAGCATACAGACAGCCTTCTAATTGCTGTAGTAGGTCTGTAACTACTGCACATGTTCTGAAAAGAAAGAATTCATCATTACCACTTAAAGCTGGGTCCCACACTCGAATATCACCTCTCCCTGTCATATTGCCTGCGGGCAAGTGACGCACTTACAGTAATACTACAGACATTTTATTTGTTACTTGGAAGTTTATTAACAAAGGGAAACTATATTCAAACGAGTCTGGGAAAGTCTAGGTTGTGCTGACAATCCAGGGTCTCCAAGATTGCCATTCGGCGGCAGGTGGTGGCAAAGAGCCTGCCCTGAGCAACTCGGGGGTGGCGTGCTGGCACAATAACTACTCAGGTTATTGTGTGGCCTCTCCTGTACGCATTCCCACGTGCAAGACCAGGCGTTCACCTGAGGGACCTTAGTGGGTGCCTGATCCCATGGATTCATTGGGGGGTTAACGCCCAAGTACACTTATGGCTTTTAGCAGATGCTTTTATCCAAAGCGATTTCCACTCCCCAACTACAAGGGGCAGTCTCCCTGAAGCAACTTGAGGTTAAGGGTCTTACTCAGGAAGGTGTCCGACCAGTTGCGGACTAGTGCAAAAAGACCAAGAACTCCAAGAACTGCTGCTGACTATGGTAAGAAATCTCTCGATTTCTTCAACAGTACCTTCAACCTGACGTCAGGTTATCACCCCAGTCTAGTGATGGTGACCCCCAGCTTGTTGTGAAGAGTCTTTCACACTTTAGAAATAAACTGGGGACCATGATCTCAGGATATCCTTCGGGATGCCATATACGTGACACATAAACTGATACAGAGCCTGTAGGGCAGACAGAAGAGGTGTAAAAGGGTTTAAATCGACAGCCCCTCGAAAAACGGTTCACCACCGGCAGGACAGTAGTGTATCCATCTGATAAAAGCAGATCCATGACAAAGTCCACAGCAATGTAGGACCATTGTCACGGACGTGGGGGCTAGCCCCCCTCGACCGTGAGCTACCTCGGGGTCCGTGAATCCATTTCTGTGTTTTTATTTAAAGCAAACAAAAACAGGGAAACAAAACCTGGCTCAGTGGCCGTTACTAGAACATGAACGTGAGAAACGAGATGCAGGTTGCAAACCAGATAAATGAGGCGATGGACTGACAAGGAGTGTAACACAAACAGAAACTCAAATACCCACAGAAATCAGGGAAAGAAACGCAACACAGGTGGGACCAGAAAACAGGCAGGGAAAACAGAACGGGATATCAAAATAAAAGTCACAGAACATCGACACAAAAGCAGCGGCCTCTAGCGGCCACTGACCCAACCGTAACAACCATGATCTGTTTGGTATAGACAAAGGGCTTTAATTTCCCTGCAGGAAAATTGTGTGGAGTTTTGGTAGTTGCACTGATAGTGGTTTTTACATCGTTAGTGCTGGGGGCCACCGATATTTTCTTTGAGTAATTTCTAATGTGCACACAAACCACAGGTGTCCTGTGCCTGGATTTGTATGGGCTCATTCTACCACATGCCTGTGCCATGGCCTCCAAAACAATTTATCTGGAGAACAGCCATCTGGCCAGATGGCTGTAATGTGTAATTTCTTTTCCTTTGTCTCAGGAAACTGGAGCCACTATCATGGATTTGGGCACAATAGGCTCTGGATGCGCCCGAGTTGAGTCCAATGGAAATTAACCGGCGAGAGCATGGGCTTTCCCATTTTTTTTAACCCGGTCCGTCTGTGATTCTGAAATTGAACAACAGAAAGAAAAGTAACAACTGAGGATGTCTTCAGTTAAGACGTTTGGCCGGCCAAATGTACTCCAAATTCTGGAGGTCAGTGAGCACCAGAAAAGGACGTGCCACACTGCTCGAACGGCACTGGGACGGTGAGTGACCTGCGATTACCTTCTTCATATATTTCGCTCTGTCTCCCTTAACTGCCTGGATAAAAAGGCGATGGAATTTACTGAGACTACGTGATGCTTCGATTACACAGCCCCCAACTTGACCCCCGAAGCATCTATTTCCACCATGAAGGGAAGATCCGGATCTGGGATTTTAAGAACAATAGCCATAGTGAATTATTTGACAAAGGCTTCTTGGGCCATGGGAGTGAATTGCAATATTTTTGGTTTAGAGAGGGATATTTCTACCAAGCTGAAGACCCCAATAAACCTGCTATAAAAAGGGGCAAACCCCAGACAATGCTGCATTTTCTTACATGTCCAGGGCTATTCACATCCTGCTCATGCTGACCCCTGCCGGCCCAATGTGATTATCAAAAAAAAATAGATTTCTGAGATTAATTCTCAGCTATTAACCATGATCCACACTCAAGCAGGTCAGAGAGGGCCTGCCTAGCAGGTCAGTGATGTGCTCTGCAAAGGATCTTGAATACACAAGGACATCATAGATATACACAATAACAAACATGTCAGGAAACATGTCTTCACCAAGGAAGTTCACCAGCCCATAGGTGATACATGTCATGGCCAGACATGTGAGAACAGTTGAGAACACTGTCTATCATTCGTCCTGCCAGATTATATCCACTCTGCAGATACACTTGAGTAAAAATCTTGTCTTCACAGAGCTGATCAATGGCTGACAGGATCAGAGAGAATGCTTGTGGATATCTCACTGTAATAACACTGAGCCTCTGGGAGTCGATGCAGGGTCAGTGTCCTCCATCCTCCTTCTCCAGCTGATCAGCTAATGAACCCCTGCCTGAATGCCTCGGCCACACACTCCTCCATCACTTTGGTCTCAGGTCCTGACAGATGGTAGACACATGGCCAAGGGGGGCATGGTCCGAGGCAGGAGCTTGATAGCTCAATCTCAAGGTGAGAGGGTTACAGGCCACCCAGGATGTGCAGTGTATCCAGGCGAAATGTTTAAAGGGAGGAGTAAAAGGGAACTTTCAATTGAGGTGAAGTGTGACAGCATTTCCTTAATGCAACATGATGAGTAACAGTGTGGTGACAGAACTGAATCAATATTCCAATCAAAAACCAGACTGTGTTTACATAAACATGGCAGGCCTGGTGGATGTTGAGACTGTGGGAGTATCAGAAACTGTGTATGTTGGGGTTCTACGCGCAAACAAATTGGTTTGGTAAAGTCAGAAACTGGGGAACTGCTGACCGGATTAAGGTCCAGGGCTTTAACTAGGACAGGCTGTGTCAAGGCACCCAAGAAAATAGTGACAGAGGAAATTAAGTTGATAGCCGACCTGGAATCTAAGAGGCTGGACACACGGATGGGGTGATTATTGACATCTACACCAACAGGAACTACCAGTTGTCATCCAGGCAATATGATAGACCAACTCACCCTGGGTTCAGGGCCATGTGATATACAGCAGGAGAGCAGCCTCATTCCACCCACTGTCTGCTGCCAGAATCCTAAAGGTAATGGAAAAATCAGTGACAGACTGGCTCCCCTGGCACAGGTGTAAAAGTCTGTCATTGCAGGACTGCTCCTGGGCCAGATGGTCAAATGCATGAACTAGAGGTAGCTTTTCAGTATCAAGCTGCCACAACACCTGATGGCTGCGGCCCAATCCTGAGCCCACCCGGTGAGACGCTGGATAAAGGTGCTGATGTACCAACCATGACACGCCACTGCCTTCAAAAGAAATGTACAGTTGTCCCCACTTATCGCGGGGTTACGTTCCAAGAGCACCTGTGTATAGTGAAAAACTGCATTGTTGTGGTAAAAAAAAATGTTGGAAAATGCTTGTTTTATAGTGTAAACCCTAAATCTGCCCCAAATCTGCTCCCAGAACACTTTAATTTCATTTTAAACTCAGTTTAAACATTAGCCTTAAAGAAAATGTAAAGGTAAATAAATAATCTGAAAACTTTAGTGCTTAAAAAACGTTAGCATTAACGGTTAGCATTAGCAGCATGCAAAGACACAATAGAAAGGTTGAAATAACACTCTCTACCCACATGTTTAGACAGGGCACAACTTACTAATACTAAATAAACTGAGAGAACTGTTGAAAATTTGGGGGAAAAATTTAAAACACTAAAATACGAGGACAAGACACGGAGCAGTCATACTACATGCTACAGCTTCTTCTTCTTTTTCTTCTTCTTCTTCTTCTTTTTATGGCGGTTGACAACTTTTCAGTGTATTACTGGTAATGCAGTTCAGCTCTCAGAAGAAAATCTGTGTTAGACTGAATCCATGACTGCTGATCCGCGTAATTACTGTATATGCATATTTGCAAATTTAAATCTTTTATTGCAT
>JBBPDB010000108.1:36986181-36997242 GCA_037974465.1 Brachypetersius altus
GGATCGGCTACAAACAAGTAAGTCAACTTAACGCTGTATAATTTTGTTGCTTTGGTGTATATTATTACAGAGCTTTTTACCCTTAGAATGTGGCTGAAACGTTAGCTCTGCGGCTAACAGCCCGTTAGCAGGCTACTGTCGCAAATGTAAAGGTAGACAGCATCAGGTATGTGTGTGAGTGGTGTGTGAATACACACGTTAACTCGAATATTGTACTTCTTTGTTATTTGGACAACCGTGCTGCTGTTAGTGTTATGGCACGCATGATGTATGCCTTTCCCCTCATTGAAATGACTGAGCACCCTTGCAAACCCGGGTGATTAGATGAGAATGGGCAAAATTTGTCTTACAGCAGCGGGGCTGTAGAAACTGATCCCAACTGCTTGGATATGAAGGAAATGTCCCGCGTCCCACTACAGACCAGTACCACTTTTACCAGCTACGTGACCACAGAAGCCATCACTATACACTGTAAACATTAGCGCATGGTACCGTGGCCTCAAACTGGCCCCGCCCCTCTCCAACTTATTATCATTTAAAGCTACAGACACTGAAACAGAGCATCCTAGGGAAATCTTATTTTGGGACTGTCTAAGTAATTCTGCACCAAGGCTGAGTTTCAGAAAGAGACTTCAGATACAGTTTTAGGGGACCACTAAGACCTATATAAAAGCATACAAATCTGCATTATAATTGGGGACATTTTTGTCAACAAACTCTTTTACTCAGTGACTTGACTTTAGGGTCGATTTTTAACGATCCATTTCCAATTCTGCAGGTCGTTCTAATAGATTAGTGTTCCCTCCCTCTCTTATCCAAGCTCCCTCCAGCCTCTGCTCTTCCTCCTGTCAATGGTATGCTTCAATTATTCAGAGGCCTCTAGCAGATCACTTGAAACCCATAACCCACTTTCTATTTATACCCGACATCAAAAGGAGCACACAGTAAAATAGGGGACCCGAGCCAACCTGGGTCCAGGCCATCATCTGGTCCCCAGACCCCGAGCTGCTGGAGGGTTCAGTCTAGATCCTCTGCTTCTTCTCATCGGGACGAGGGAAGGGGCAGACGAGGTCATGCGGGGCCGAGCGCCTCACTCCTTTACAGTGACATGTAGGTCACCGAGCCTATAAATCCAAACCTCAGGCCGGCATTCAGGGTTCATGTCAGGTGTGTGAGACGGACCAAAATATAATCTCAAACGAAACCGGAGTGAAGCAGACCACACGTAACAAGTTTCATTTATTTATTTATTTTTTTTAATATTAAGACGATGAAGCATAAGCCAAGAGCACCGAGAGTGACAGCTACTGGTGGGAGAGGAACACTGCCCTTCTGCCCCCAAACAGCGTACTGTGACCTCAAGTCAAACGAAAATAATACGACAGAGCAACTTAGTAACATAGCCTGAAGTAAGGACCGTTAACTGTACATAATATAGACAGAGAGAGGAAGAGAGAGAGAGAGAGAGAGAGAGAGAGAGAACACAGAACAGAGAAAGGGGTGAGTGATTACACTGTACAGTACAACTATTGGGCAGTGTAAAAAAAATATATAGAATAGTAAAAATGACAAACTCAAATCGAAGGTGAGAAAGAGAGTGATCTACTCGTAGTTCAAGACGGCCCATGTTGGTTTGGTGGGCAAGTGCTTCGAGGGGCTTTTTTGGCAGTCTAATCAATAAAGTGGGGGGCGGTGGCGGGTGGTACAAGTCGTCTCCATCACGTCCAAATGTTACTTCAAGTACTGTCACCATGGTGCCCAGGCCACGCCCCCCACCTTCAATGCCCTTCCTTCCGCCCCCTGAACGAAATGTGCATATACAGCATTAAAGTGACAGAGTTGTAATCATGGTGATGTTCATGATCCATTGCATCTCAAACAAAGGACTCATTCTCTTTTTTTTTATTATTATTATTTTCTCCTTACTGTAAATATAGAGTTCAAACAACAACAAAAAAGTCAGTCAGAGAACCAGTAAATCTTTGAATTCACTTTTTTTTTTTCTGCCTATGCATTGCTATACTCAACCTTCCTATCCTATGTGTACAGAAAAACATGCCGGGTAATGTTTGAACAGGACACAGTCTCTCCTATGGTAAGTGCGCGAGGTTCCTCGTGAAATGGCTTTAAAAAATTTTTCCCTTAAGTCTGGAACTGCAGTGTCGTCATATCAAAGGAAAACAATTGTAATAAAGTGAAGCACAACCTGGCAAGATTTACCCACACGCTCGTGACCAGGCGACCATAAACGTCAGTTCACATACCGTTCAGAATCAAGTAAACAACCTAAACCTCTCAAGATCAGTGTCAACACTAGGCTCACGAAAGGTCATCTGGCAGCCTGAGAGAATGTAGACCTGTCCATGCAGCTTCTCGTTCTTCTATGTATCTATTTATTTTTAAAGGAAGGCATCGAGTCAAACATACACCAGGCGGCCTGTAAATATCAACAGTAAAATTGTACCATAAGATAGTGAGCAGGTAAAGGGGGCCAAAAAAATAAAAAAAAAAGAGAGGCTAGACTAGAACAAAATCAGGTGCTAAAATATGGAGGAGTCTCAAGCCTTTGTTTTCTTGCACTAATCCTTATGGCATCATCCCCTTTCAGCACATACATATCTACACACACTCTAATACATGTTTTTTAAATCTTTCATACATAACTACTGTAATGTTTTAACTACATAATGGGACATGTCACTTCAAATGATTGCAAGCTGTCAGGACACCGACCGAAGTTGAAATATCTGGTAGTTTGAAGGTCTATAGAAGGGAAAGGCACTTTTGAAAGTCATACGACAAGAGAGCTGATCAGCACCTACTGGGTCTCACAACAGGCTTCTCTGCGTCTCTGAAATGTTTCACCTGTAAAATGTTCACTGTATTCACTCAGAGGGAGATGGGAGAAGCCCATCACTTCTCTGGTCAATGGATTGATCTGGATCTGCTACGGTCAAAACCAGAACCTTTGGTCACTTTGATACATACCTTCTATTATTATTATACACATTTATTTCACCAGTTTGCCTTGTTTCTAGAAGCGAACTGGATAATCTCCACTTCATTATGTCATAAGGAGAACTCCTCTCACTCATAAGGAGAACTCCTCTCCTTGTTGGGTCATCATGGTAGCCCAACGACTTATTGCCTTTCGTTACGATTACTAATAAAAATATTTTAAAATCTACATCAATACACCAATCCAGCATCTCTCTAGTAAAACAAGGAGAGAAAGGAGGCGTATCAGGGAGTCCACACAACCTCCTTCACACCAATCCCTCCCTGTCCCTCCCATGCCACCCCGGCATCAACTGTGGCCCTGATAAATGTATACACACACGTCAAGTTTAATGAGATAGTATCTGGAGCGGAGCCAAGCAAGACACACCTTTACAGGCAGGCAATGAGAGGGACAGTCAAGACCTTCTCAAAAGACCACTGTTTTTCAGTGAGCCAGCCCGGCTGCCACCACTCCTGCTCAGGGGAGGAGAATCATTTAGTGCACCAGGCCTCAAAACCCCAATAACTCGCCACTAAACCCTCTGAGCACTTGTCTTTTTGTATCTCACCCTTTTGGTCGGAGTTGGTTTTGCCAATGGCTAAAAATGAAAGACATTTTCAAAAGTCACCATCACACCCTGTGCTCATCAAAAAAGGGTCCTATACATTTTTACCTAATCGTTCCTGGGTCCATAAAACCGTGCACCTTTAATAAAATACCCTGTGCCGACCAGAAAGCTTTGTCAAGTGTAGTTTAATGGCTTTGGCAGTAGTGCCCTGTGAGCAGCTGGTGAGTGTTAAAGTATAGCATGTATAGCAACATCAAGGAGTATTTCTATGCATGTAGGATGTACGCAGTAATATTCCTATTTTGACTTTTAATTTGTAATGCAGAGCACCCATGAAAACTGTATGCATATCAGCTTTGTAGCTCCCCCCCCCCCCCCCACATAGTGTTATAGCAGTATTTGTTGGAAATGTAATTCATTTTATTCCATAGGCAAAACCAGCTTATATCTAAAATATATTACTTGAAGACAATATAGCCTCAGAGGTCTACACCCTTGACTTGACATCCACCCCTCTGCAGCAGGAAAGCTCAGTGGGATCATGTGGGAAGACTTGAACAGGGTTGCTATGGTGCAGTACTGTATATGAGGAGTCAACTGGAGCTCTGAACTGAGCTTAGCCAAGCAGTTGTAGACTGAAATGTCTACTTGAACCAATTACAGCACATAAAAAGAGAGAGTGGGGGGTGAGGTGGGGTTGGGGAGTGTGATTCTCAAAGGATAGACACCATGAGGAGATCAAAACACTCCTCTTTTCTAGTGTACTGTAAGCACACAGTACGGTATATGATGGAACTGATTTTTATACCCAGTAGGTCACTGTGATCGTAATGAAGACGCACGCATTATGCAAAGTCTAAACCAAGACACGCCGCCTAGATTACAAGCCTAGGATATTTAGACATTAAATGCGAACATACAGGAGTTACAACGTTTGGATCATGGACAAAGGAAAACATGAACTGCATCAGTGACAGTGTTTCTTATTTACTCTACCTGCCACTCTGTTAGGGTGAGCCGCTTTAAAATGCATTCTTTTCAGTCAAATAATCAAATAACATGTTTAATTGTTAAAACGGGCCTGACTGATCTGCACTTGGTGCAATAGTCCAGCTCGGCCTTTGAGGCTGCAACACTGCAGTTTGAGTAGAAATCTGAATCTGTAATGTAACTTGCACATTACTTACATTTCAAAATCCATTAAAAATATATATATACACATCACTAAACCAAGCAAGCCTCATGCACAGATTACGTGCAATGGCACCCACTGGGGTCACCGTAACACTAAGTCTTCATTCCTGCCTAGAGCAATGATCAGACATGGTAAGCTTAGAGAGTCTGGGTATGTATATGGATGTATGTGTGTATGTATGTATGTATAACAATGGTCCCAGTGTTGCAGGATTATATATTGCCTCTGCTGCTCCCACTAACATAAGCACATTAGAGTTAAAGTGCCCTTCATCAGTGCCTTCTGTTACAGCACTGATAGTCCATTCACAACATAAAAAAAAGACAACACAGAATCTGAATTATCACCTCCTGTGCAATTAGTGGTAGGAATTAATGATTACAAAACATACCGATAGCTAACAGAACGTTTGAAAGCAGAGCAAGTTTGTTTCTTGAAATCCAGGCACACTCACATCACATGACACAAATCAACACTGTAGCCTCATTATGCATCATCGTCCACAGTCACTTCTTGGAAGTGAAAAGAAGCAGAATGTCACAGAGCCCTTCTACTGACAACGGGCCTTCTGACAGCTGTCTGGACACACAGTTCTAAATCAATCCATCGTTCACGGACCTCACTCTGTTGTTCTCTGTGAATGGGGTAAATCCCCTTTTCTGTTTCCCGCTCTCCAATATCTACTCCACTTTTCCCAACAGAGCGTTACTGTGGAAACTGCTAACAGAGCACCACGAAAGCAAAGGATTATGGGTAAACGTAACAACTTGATCACAGCTCAGTCTTTCCGACACCCCACCCGACCCCACCCTCGCCCAAACTGTCCATGATATGACCTTAAAAACGTTTTTGAAGAAAGTAAGGAAGTGAACGGCTGCACAACTGTATACTGGTGTGTGAAACAGAGCCAACACAGTGAAAAGACTAAAAACTGTAGTCAAGCAGTGAGAGAGTGAGGTGCATGAGCATATCCTTTACAAGTGCAACCCCGCCAGAGGAGGCTAAGGGGTGGTGGGGGTGGGAAAGTGAAACTAAGGCCCCCCACTGCTTCAGTCTACAAGTCCAGAAGTTATAGGGCGAGTGTCCACTGGAGAGCCACTTAAGCTGTGAAACCTATGCATTTTTGGTGTTAAGTAATAAAAAATAAACATAAAGAAAGTTGCAGAAGCTTATACATTGTGTTCAGGGTGAGGCCCCCTTGCTCCCTCCCAAGATTTCCCTCCTCACACCGTAAAAGCCTTTTTCCCCAACAAAAGAACCTAAATCCTCCAACTCTGCAAAGTGCTGAATGGACTGCGCTTCTGGGAGACTTTCCCTAACGCCCTGCTGCTCGATACACAGTGTAAACTCCTTTCTTAGTCTAGCACTAGTAGAGTTCTGGGTCAGTTCCATCTCACTTGGCCTTGAGCGGTTCTCGCTCCAGCCAGCGCACACGCACCCTCTGTTTATAGTGATACTCCCTGAGGTAGTCTTGCAGCGCTGGCGGTAAAGGCAGTGCTGCAATGCCGTCGTAGGTGGTCCCGCGGCAGATAACGGCCCGCGCCAGGCTCTGCAGGCCGAACGGAAAGGTCCGGTGGAGGGGTGAGGTGAGCAGGGGCTCAAAGAACATGCAGGCACTAGGGTCCTTGTAGTGCTCCAGCAGCGCTGTGACCGTGGCTGCGTGAAACACGCAGGGGTCGTGGGCATCAAAGCTGAAGTTGTGGTTCCACTGCTCGATGCGTGCATGCAGCGAGCGGCCATAGCGACGGAAGCTAACGGAGAACAGGTAGTCTTCCTGGGCCGAATCTCGCAAGAGGAAAGTGCCCTCCGGCCGGCCATCCAGCAGCGCCTCGGCCTCATAGCGGTCCATCACTCCCCAGTAGCATGGCAGCGCCATGATCTGCAGCAGATCCGGCACCAGGCAGTGGATGTAATCGATCTGCGTGTGCACCTTCCATGGCCCTGCTTGCTTGCCTCCCAGGTGACCTTCTGCAGACAAATTACGTTGCTTGGGCCGACGGGCCTGCAGGCAAAGGGTGGTGGCATCATCATCTTCGGAGTCGCAGTCAGCTGCTGCCGCCCCACGGCTCTCGCTCAGGGGCTCCCCCATCCCGGGGGCCAGTTTGGGTCCCAACTTGTAGATGGAGGCCAAGGGAGCTGTGATGGCCTCCACTGTATGTATTTGGGCGTCTGGTGGTGGGTCCACGCCCTCTTCGATACTGAGCCTCCGTCGCTCACGCAGCCGCTCCTCCTCATCCTCTGGAGATGTACGAGCAGCATCTGTGCCTTCCGTAGAGCAGTCCACAGTCATGCCGGTAATTGGTGCCGTATGCTGTTTGATGAGGTGCCATTTGCGGGCAAGGTCTGAGCCTGGTGGGAAGGGGCACGTCTCCAACATAAGCTCTGTGATCTGGATCTTGCGCTTGGGTGCCCGTGAGTTGGTGCTGCGTGAAGAGGAACGCAGAGGGAGGCAGAGACCCATGGTGTCATGGAATTGCTGCCGCAGGGAACGTGATGCTCCTGGATCCAGCTCCTCCCTGGTGCTGCTACATGTTCCATGCCTACGACGGGAGCGGCCACTCCGCCGCTCGGTGATCTCCAGGGAGCTCTGTGCCTTGGTGGAACACGAGTGCCTCTTCTTGCCACTCCAAGGAGCATGGCGTGAATAAGAATCTCTGCGGGCACCAAGTGGGACACGTCCATCCTCTGTGTCCTGCTCTACTGTGATCTCCAAAATCTGGGGAACATCCGCCACACAGTTATGACCCCGGCGTGCCACAGTGCCATTAACCCTCCGGGACGTCTGAGGGAGTGATGACCGGCTGTAAGATGGACTGGCTGGTGCTGGTGTGCTCTCTCGCTCGGCCTGGCTCACACTCTGACAAGACGTTTCTGGGTGCGCCTGGGACAGGACCTCCCCACGGGAACCTCCATCTGGGTGGAGCAGAGACTGACATCCCCTCTTCAGGTTGCTCCACACCTTGCCTACCTTCTCCATGTGATGAAGGCACCTGTACCTGAAACAAGAGAGAAAGGTACATCATTGTTTGCACACAAAAACCTTTATCTGTAAGTCAAGTTCAGACAGAAAATGTATAAGAAGCAAGAGAACACGATGAGACTGCCGAGCATTTGTTGAGTGAAGAGCAAGACTGTTAAGTGACTGAGTGATTAAAGAGTTGCCAGGCAGACTCGCAGGGACTCAAGGCTGGTGCTAAAAATGAACTCATGGATATGCTCCCTGTCAACCTGCTGCCATGGGCCGAGTTACAATGCCAATCTCGGCATGTTTCTCTCTGATCGGTCCCATAACCCACCAGCCAATTGTTAGCAATATGTCTGAATTTAATGAATTTACTGACTCTAAAAGGCAATGACGGCAAATGCATGACTGTGCTGTGGCATGACTGGGCTATCCTTGAGAAATCTCCACGAACAAGCAGTAATAGTTAATGTTTTTAAAGGGATTAAAGGGATTTCTTCTCTGGCCTTGCTTGCTTTTCAGGTCTCCCAGTGGCAATTATTAATGTGTGTCAGGTAATCCCGTCTGCATTCTGAATGCACCACCAGTCTCCTTTGGCTCCGCACAGTAAAGCAAGTCGTTATATGAGTCATCAAAAATAAAGTCGCCCACACCATTGAGTGATCTCCCATAAGGTGTAGCCTGAGCCTTAGTACTCCAAGTGCCGCTCATAAGTGGCTCTTTATTGAGCATCTGTACTCTGGCTGACCTCCCCCTTTCCAAACGATGAACTTTTCTCTAGTTCAAACACTAAGCAATCACCCAAAATCCAGGTCTCTGTCACAAGACATCTATAAACAAAACAATTTGTGATCATTATGTAACAAATTTGATTGGTTTGGTTTGTTTTTACAACATTTCACTGAAGGCCTCATACATCTGAGGACCACTGTGGCAAATCTCTGCACATCACTTGCCAGGATTATAAGTTATTCAACATAAAATATGTCAACACAAGACTGAATGAAAGAGAAACTGACACAAACGTTTAGTCTACTGCTCCAAAAAAGGTTATAATAAATACTCATCCAAGAAAGCTTAAAGAATTGATCAAGATTAAAGTACATTCAAACAACGAATTAGAAAAATATCACCCCCCCCCACACACACACAATGACCTCAAATGTTGAATGTGTATTTGGTGTATACACATTATTAGACAAATTCTGTGTAGTCCAATATTAGGCTTAATCCCTGTCTGGGAAACGGGTCCAATGAGTTCATTTCAAACTCTAATCCTAGATAATAATACTAGATAATACTATAGTGCTTCAGGATTAAAGTTACTCTACTGAACTGTGCAGTTTATGTTTACTGGGAAACTCTGGACTGTAACTTTAACAGTTTTATTTCTGTTTTTAATAGGAAATTGTATGTCCATGACAAGCCTCAGCTGACATAAATACAAACCAACCAGTTTCAGAGAAAATTCTGCATGGATGCATCACAAATATCTCCTGATGGTGTGCTCCAATTGACCTATGTTTGAGGAGGCCCTGGTTTAATTTAAAAAAAATTGTCCAAGAATGAATTCAATATGTAGATATGCCTGTACAACAACATGTTACAGTCCTTTTAGCATCTTTTGTCAAAACCATAGCACATTACATATCTCCAATAACATTTCAGGTAGTATTTCTTCATATGAAGCCCCAGGACTGATTTGTAAAAAAAAATCCTTCTTTCAACTTTGAAAGCACGAATCTCCTTCACCATTACATTTACGACATTTAGCAGACGCATTCGTCCAGAGCCACTTCCAAACCCTAACTACAGGGGGCAGTCTCCCCGGTGCGACTTGGGGTTAAGGGTCTTGCTCAGGAGCCCAGTGGTGGTTTGCTGAAGGTAGGATTTGAACCACTTGGTCCAGAGACAAGTATCCAGAGAGAAGTATCCACTAGACCCCCACCACACATTACTGTTGATCTCAGTTTTTAGTAAGCTGCCATCCCATCTGAGTCACGTCTTCATGGTGAATGTTATGGATTGATCTCTGTCTAAATTAGAAACGTTGGTTCCAGCCAAATGTGTTAACGTCCTCCCTGCCTGTTAACAAATGAGCACTTTCAAGAGAGCTGAAGATTTTCGTGACAGTCCTTGGTGCAGTCGACCACGCCCCTATCCCCAGGCATGCCCCCCAAACTAAAATACAAAGCACAGCTATAAATCAGAGCTCAGATATGTCTGTGCAGTTATGATGACAACATGCTTGGAAGCCCAAGAGCTTGACTTTTCTCCTAACTCAACCTTCCACCACTTCACAGTAGACTTGCACAGCTGAACAATGTGGGAAGGCATGTTCACATGATGGAGAGATCTGTCAGCGGTTCAGCCGTGCCGGCCTCTCATGTGTTTGAGTGCAAACTGGTCAAATCAGTACATACGAACAGTCAATTAATAAATCACCACTAATTACAAAATCACTGATGGTGCAATTAGTCTTATTAAAACAACAACCCCATCGTCTTGCATTAACCTTCTTTCAAAAGGATTTCAACACTATAGAAGTGCTGAACAACACGGCTGTTCATTTTATGTTTCAGAGTGTGTAATTAGAGCTCTGCAGAAACAAGACCCTTTAACAGAAGATCAAAAATCCAATTAAATCCTGATATCAGACTAGAAAATCATACCAAATCTGAAAATACCTTTAAATACCCCTCAGCTACCATGCAACACAGAGGAGGCTTTTGATTGGTTGTACGGTTGGTTAGTAGACAAAACCCCACCCCAGAGACAAAAAAATGTCCAAAAGAAGAAGTGACTGTTATTAATGCTTGGGAGTAAAATAACTAACCTCACGAATTATGCGAATAATGTCCACGTTAATAAATATAGGCTACAATTCACTGTCCCATATATTGTCCAGAGATAGAAAGACAATGAAGGCCAGAAGGACAGGGCTGGCTGTGCTGTCCCTCAGGGACACTGAGCAGAAACACAAATGTCACACCTTAAGTGGGACACAGTGAAAGGCTCAGGACAAACTTTTAGCCACTAAAAAGAGAGCCTGACTGAAGCTCTTCATTAATTGGTGGTGTAGTGGGCTCAGTGAAGCAAATCTCTCTCCGCACAGAGATAAAATGATTTACGCAAAGTCTGAAAGCCTGCGAGGTGTTAAGAGTCCGCAGACGTCTGACAAAGCAATTTTCCAGACAGCGCTGCCATGTGGTCCGCCTGTCAGAACAGGGCTATAGGATAAGAGTGTAATTAATCTGTTCGTTAGCTAATTTGAAGAACAGTTAAAGCTTGTGTTTGTGTTCCTAATCCATTATGTGTACTAGCTGTAGGAACAC
>JBBPDB010000108.1:37047122-37058196 GCA_037974465.1 Brachypetersius altus
TATGGAGCTCGCTTTGTGCACTGGGACACAGTCATGCTGGAATAGAAATGGTTCTTCCCCAAACTGGGTCCACAGAGTTGGAAGCATAGCGCTGTCCAAAATGTCTTGGTCTCCTGAAGCATTAGGATTGTGCTTCACTGAAAGGCCTAAATCCTGAAAAACAGGAGTGTCCCAATACTTTTGACCCAGTCCAGCACTCACACACCAGTCCAGCAGGTGGCGATAACACACATTTCAATAAGATTTCAGTGGCTACAAAAAACTGAAGTTTTTTTCTGAACGGATCCTAAATTTGAACAGCGTATCCTTAGATTTTGTTTCCTTTCCTGGTCCGAGGCAGAGATTTGAGAATGTCAAACATATTCAGCAAATTAGATGACCTTCATTACTTCAGCTGTCACTTTCATGTCCTGTTGTCCTCAGGCTCTTCACATCAGTGTGCTTTATTGAAATTCAAACACATCCATAATGTAATTACATTTAATCTCCCTTTTTGCTGTATCCTTCCATGGATTTTAATTATCCAGTAAAAGTGTGGAGGCAGAGTAATTGCACTATGTCACATGCTTTAATTAGTTTTCTCTATAAGATGCATGTGTACACCAAACAACCATAAAAACACCCATGGAATATTGCGTAGGTCCTCCTCAACCAAAACAGGTCTGAATCACAAGACTCTGAAGGTGTGTTGTCTGCATAGAGATGTAAGCAACAGATTCTTTAAGCCCTGCAAGCTGCAAGATGGGGTCTCCATCGATCAGTTTGTCCAGCACGTCCCTCGGATGAGTCGCCGTCATGCACTGACGCTGTCAGGAGGTAATACTGTTGCCATGAAGGGGTGTACTTGGTCAATGTTTAGGTAGATGCTCCACGTCAAAGTAACATCCACATGAATGCAGGACACACAGTTTCCCAGCGGATCATTTCCCTGAGCATCACACTTCCTTCTCCTGGTGCATCTCTTTCACCGGGTAAGTGATGTACACACACCTGGCTGTCCGTGGATTTGATTCTGCTTCCACCCTGTTTTTGTATTGGATGATTAAAGTTAATGGTAGGGTACTGCAAAATGATGATGTACTAGAACCACTGAAAAATGAAGCAGTGAAAGAAAGTGGGGTCAAAGAGGGGCTGAGCGAGTCAATGGGCTGCCCCCAGTTCTAAGAATAGAATATCAATTTGTGGTGGTCAATGTTGAAAGTGTGACGGGAAACAAATCAATCAATGTATGGGAAACACCGGTATAAATCTGTTTTCTTATCCTAGGTGACGCCCATCCCACTTGCAGGGTGGATACAGTACTTGGTCTGCAGAAATGTGTAGGTAGATGGTAAAAGAAATGTGATCAAATTTGGCCACTTTCTTCTGATGCTCCATTATCCAGGTCTGATGAATATCCAGCGTAGACTCTTCTGATGGTAGATACCTTTCTATCATAGCTGGCATTAACATTTTCAGCAATTTGTGCTAGAGCAGATATTCTGTGGAATTGGACTGCATGTCTCACTCCCCATGCGCTCCACACTGCAGTCAGTGGTTGTCCTTCCTTGGGGCAGTTTTGTAAGTATAAACCAGTAAACAGTAACCAGTGAAAACCCCATAATCCCTGCTGTTTTGAGATGTTCTTACCCAATTGTCTTCCAACATGACCTTCAAGAACTGACTGTTCACTTCACTTGCTGTTAGCCACCACTGATTCCATTCACCTGTAAGTGGCACTCACTGATTCCTCTGATGTTAAAAGAACTAATGTGTTCTTACAGTGGGTGGACTCAACCTGATCTCTCTCTCTCACACACACACACACACACACACACACACACACACACAGACCTTCTGATGACAAACTACATATGTACACATATGTATTTATATAAACAGAAGGCTGTATGTAAATGTACTTTTGTTTTTCTGAGGACATCTGATCTGTTTGATGATGTAATTTTCTTTTTTTATTCAGTTTCGATATCAATATATTTATTTAATTCACAATAAAGCCCTGTAGGAAGAATCACTAAATGACTTTAGCTTTCTCTTCTCTAACCCGGATTTGATTCTGCTTCCACCCTGTGTTTGTATTGGATGATTAAAGTTAATGGTAGGGTACTGCAAAATGATGATGTACTAGAACCACTGAAAAATGAAGCAATGAATGAAAGTGGGCTCAAAGAGGGGCTGAGTGAGTCAATGGGCTGCCCCCAGCTCTAAGAATAGAATATCAATATGTGGCGGTCAATGTTGAAATCGTGGCGCAGCACAAATCAATCAATGCATGGGAAACACTGTAATAAATCAGTCTGTTTTCTGATCCTAGCTGAAACCCATCCCAGCGGTCAGTCGCAGGGTGGACACAAACACACCTGGGGGCAATTTAGCACCACCACTTCACCCGATGCATTATGTTCTTAAACCAATTTGCTCTCGGATATCATATTCCAGTCATTACCTGTTTTGCTGTTTGAATCGTGAATATTAGACATGGTACACTTTTTAAAGTCAGTTTTAGGGAAAACTGCGAGTGGCAGATTTTTCCAGAGACTGCCCAAATTTTTGCCTAAGAATATAGTTTTGGACCGCATAGAACCAAGCAAGTTTCACACCCTGTCTGAGATCATGATAAAACCATTTTACAGAATGTAAATAACATATGCCTTTAGTGATGTCTATTATTTACTTTACAGAACATGGTCTATTCTGAACATTTGCTTCAGATCTCATTTACACTTGTAACGTTTATTTGAATATATTTTTTAACATAATTTTTATTACTTCTGACCTTTTATTATCTCTTTAATTTATGGAAACCATATTGTACAGCCGGATGGACATTTCAGGGGCTCATTTCACTACATAGTGTACTTGTATAACTATGTGTGACAAATAAAGAATAGTGAATCCAGGCACAACTGTTAAAAAGCTACTAATAACTGCACTATTCTGCTGTGCCTTCTTTTAAATGTCAGCACTTGCACTTTCAGTCTTCTTGTATTGATTTCCAATTAACTCTTTTATTTGTTTTATTCTTTTCTTTTATTCTATTTGAATTTTATTTGGTTCCTGTAAAGCACATTCACTGGCCTTCGTGTACGATAATGTGCTTCTATAACTAAACTTGACCTTTTGACAGAAACACGCCAAAATCTTATGTCTTCCAAGAAGAGTGGAAGCTGGTATAGCTGCAAAACTCCATATTAAAGTCAAAGGGTTTGAATGCAATGTCATTAAAGTCCCTGTTGGAGTAATGGTCAGGCGTCCCAATACTTTTGTCCATACAGTGTAGCTTGTATAGTCTCTATGGAATGCCAGTGTTAATGGAATGGAGCTGCTGCACATGAACAGTCACAGTTCCCAATTCCAAGCGTGGGCTAGAGATTATAAAGCCCTGCAGCACTGAGCTGTGATGGATCATCCTGCGATGAAGCTGACGTGGCCAGAACTAATCAAAAACATCAGCACCTGACTTTCCTAATACTGCTGCAGCTGAATCATCACAGAAATCTGTACTAAAGTTTTCCTTGCAGTAAAGTGGGACAAACATCTGTTTAATTCCCTTGTAAGAGCAGATGTACAAATTTTGGACACTTTATGCACTCACTAACACTATTACCTTATTCTATTGCTATTGGAAATGGGCCCCTGGGTGGAGTCAGAAGTTAAACCTGTGTTGGGTAGAAGATATGAATATGAATGTATGACGGATTAGGAGATGGAAAAATTCAATTTGATGATGGTGAGAAACACACCGAAACATTTATTTCACTGTGGAGAAGGTTTTACATTCACAGACTGTTAGCAGTCATTCAGAGGTGATCAGACTGGTTATTTATACACAAGCTCAGGAAGGAAACTATAAGAATAACAGGTTTCAGCCAATTTACTGATGCAGTGTGTAGAAAACAGTATCCTGTAGAATAAGTAGGAATACAGAATCATCATGTACTACACATGTTGGGTACACTAGGGAGGAACTCTCTATGGACGAGAGTATTGGGACACACCTGTTTTTCAGGGTCTGGGACCCTTACTTCCAGTGAAGGACAATCTTAATGCCACAGCAGACTAAGTAAGAGGTGGGGGCTCATCCGGGATATTTCCCTTCAAATTATTAATGTACGGACATTGGGGTGGATATGGAGCAATTTACAGTGAAAAGGTTTTTGGACAATCTGTCCGTGGAAGTTTTGCACACGTGTAGAAAGGGCGAGTTGCTACTGTTAGCGGAACACTTAGGAGTCACGGGTGTGAGGTATAAAAAGAAATCTGAGATTAAATTGACTTTGATTGACGTTTTAGAGAGTATGGAGTTGCTGAAACCTGTGGTGTTACCGGATTCTGGTACTGCTGTGTTGCATGAATCCACTGTTGTTGCAGAAGATGCCCACCAGGTGGACTCTGGCAGTGAGCGAAGCAGGTTGGAGGACGACGGGACGGAAGCTCCGCCTGTTCCTCCGGCTCTTTCTCCGTTCTCCTGGGTCGGGAAATACCAAAATGTGTGTTTGTTTGGCTCGCATACGGGCGGAAGCTCGGGAGAAAGAGCAACAACGTGACTATGATTTCCGTTTGGAAGTCAGGCGGATGGAGTTGGGAACGGACAAAGCGGTCCGTATTCGCCAGTTGGAGTTGGACGCTGAAAGGTAGGCTTTTGTTTTGTTCATTTCTTTGGGGTTATTATCAGTCCCACTCCTGTAAGTGTTGTCTCTTGTTTTCTTGTTGTAAATATTGTAAATATCTTTCTGGTGTATATATTTGTGTAAATACAATCTGTACATAGCTTCCTATCCTTGCCTCCTGTCCGTAATTATCCATTTACCATAAATACTGTAATACCTGATACCTCACATTTTACCTTTCATTTATCCATTTACATCTAAAACCGTTACGAGCCAGTCCCGGGTCGTAAGAGGTGGGGGCTCGTCCGGGATTTGAACCCGGGACCAAACTAGGTTCTAACTCTGTGAACCTAGTTTGAGGGAGAACCTTTTCTATTCCAGCATGACTGTGTCCCAGTGCACAAAGTGAACTCCATAAAGACATTCTGGAGGAGTTCAGTGTGGAAGAACCTGACTGGCCACACAGAGCCCTGACCTCAACCTGCTCAGGACAAGAAGGCTCTGTAGAGGGTGGTGAAAACGGCCCAGAGGATCTCAGGCACTCCACTCCCTGCAATAACTGACATTTACAGTTTGCACTGTCTCAGAAAAACCTAAGCGCACCACGAAGGACCCCAGCCACCCTACCCTGCCACTTTTTACTTTCCTGCCATCTGGCAGGAGACTCAGGACAATTCACAAAAGCACAGCATGATTCAGGAACAGATTTTATCCCAGTGCCATCAGACTATTCAACAAACAGTAACTGTGGTTCTCTCTCTCTGTTCTTCATTCCATGTGATATACAGTGAAATACTGTAGCACACAACACTTTACACTGCACTGACACTTTACTGAAAATTTACACTTTACACTGCACTGACACCTTACACTTTCCTGAAGATTTACACTGTGCTGACACTTTACACTGCACTGACATTTTACACTTAACACTGCACTGACACTTCACATTGCACTGACTCTTTACACCTTACACTGCACTGACACTTTACACTGCACTGACACTTGACACTACACTTACACTTTACACTGCACTGACACTTTGCACTGCACACACATTTTGCACGGCACTTTACACTGCACCCACACTTTACACTGCACTCACACTTTACATGTTACACTGCACTTATACATTACACTTTACACTGCACAGACACTTTACACCACAATGACACTTTACACTGCACTGACATTTCACATTATGCAACTTAGCCGGTGATTACTTATTGTTGCTGCACTGCTTTGCCTTTTATGTCCTGTCCGCGAAGACAGTTTTCAAGTAAGCATTTCATTGTGCTCTGTACACTGTACATATGAAGTTTGAAATAAACTTCACTTCAAACCCCATCCAGCACCTTTGGGATGAACTGGAACAGAGATTGTGATCCAGACCTTCTTGTCCAAAATCAGTGTCTAACCCCATAAATGCTAGAGAATGAATGAACACAAATTTCCCAGAAACTCCAGAATCTTGTGGAAAGTCTTCCAAGAAGAGTGGAAGCTGTTAGAGCTGCAAAGGGGGACCGACTCCATATTAAAGTCAATGGGTTTGAATGCAGTGTCATTAAAGTCCCTGTTGGTGTAATGGTCAGGTGTTCCAATACTTTCCCATATACTGTAAGTTCAAATAGAGTTTCTATCAGACGAGGAATTCACAGTGGAAATGATGGTAATCTGTTTCTCACATCAAACAATGAGAGACTGGTGAACTTACATCACCAAACACACTTCTGGGGGAAGATTCATTAGAGAAAATTGCATTTGACGTAGCGGAGAAGGGAGAAAGAGGAGATTTCAGTTGAGTGTGTCACATCATGTTAACAAATCTGACCACAGTTTAAGAATTAATTGAGATTAAATCATTTCTTCACTAAAACATTTGCTTACAAGAAACTGACCAGATGTAAAATTGGGCTCACATCTGATCTCATACTAAAAAACTGCAGACATCCTGTGCAATCCTCATCTAAACAATTATCATTATCGTATGCAGTATTACTTTACTATTTTACTATTATGTGCAATAGTTCACCACATGAACTACCAAGTCCCGTTTTATTATCGGATGATAAATCATCATATCTTATTATCATGTGCAATAGTCTTACTGTGTGAAATACCACTAGTGTTTACTGATCTACTATTTGTCACGGTCGCACACGTCTGCTCCCGTCTGCCCCGCTCCAGTTCCCCAGAATATTAGTTTCCCCGTGTCTGCCCTTCCCTTCCTCCCTTGTTCCCTGCAGAGTCCCCCAGCACCATTTGTATCACTCCCCATCCTGATTTGCGTTCCACCTGTTTCCCCTCATGATTTGGCCCACCTGTTTCCCCTTCCCGAGTACTATATGTAAGCCAGTCCGACCCCGGATCTGCATGCCAGTATTGGCTTCATTTTGTGCGTGTGTGTTTCGCTATTGTATGCTTTTCGTGTCTCTTGTTCTCCCCTGTCTGTGTTACTGTACTGTCTGTTACAGGCTCGCACTGGTCTCCCCTGATTTTCCCCACGTTTCGCCTTGAAGTGGCTGGTTTTCTGTTCCCCTGTTTCCACGTAGACGGCCTGGAGGTTTTCTGTTCTGAGTTTTCCCCCCACCAGCGCGAGTCCTGCTGTTGTGTTTGCTGTGTCTGTTGTTTTGCTTCTGTTTCCCCTGTTTATCATTAAACCCTGTTTCTGTTTTCATTCAGTTCGGCGTCCTTCCCCTTCCCTCCTCACACACACGCCCGTAACACTACTGATCTTTATTACAGTAATAACAGACTCCAAACCACTATTAGTGTTACTAGTAATTCACTGAACTGTAATTTATTTATCTATAGTATTTATACCCCAGCGTTTGTGTAGTGTATTGGTTTTCTTATGTAGTATTTTCATTGGGGTTTCATTGGGAGTTTTATGGGATTTATTTTAAACTATTTTATATTGTTCTTGTCTCTGTGTCTGTTCAGTCGTGACTGAAACAGTTTTAATCGGGATCTATAAAGTTTTCTGATCTAATTTTAAATATTACATTCCCAGATGCCTAAGACTTTTGCACAGTGCTGCATTACAGAGAGATGTTTTGATTGTTCTTTCTCTCCTGGATTAATGCAGCTGAAGTATCTTCAGATCATTCGTAATCCTGTCCGAAGACTTTTCAACGGCATTTTCCCAAAAGCACAGTAGCTCAAATGTATATCTAAGAAATGTTTGCTTCTTTCTAAGGTTTTCTTGTAACGTTTACTCTTGAGCTACAAGTAAACAGGTGAAATTTCACACATGCAAGGGGAGAATAGTCAAAATTAGATATTTGACCATCAAATCTTTCCAACCTCTTGTCTTGTTCGCTCTCTGACCTGTTGAATGAAGTCTATATGAATCTATTCACTGGATGTTGGTCATATTTGTATGCCATTCCAGTGCTGCTCGGAAGGTGGCGCTGTTGACCAGCAGCTCAGTGCCTTGGGATTTAGAAGGAAAATCTGCAAGGTTTGGAACATCTTGCATCATTATAAAATGGATCCTTCAGCATTTCTGTACATTTCTGAGGAAGAAAGTTTGAGAAAGCAAGAAAACTGACTTCCCATAAGATTAGCTTTGATATGGATTCAGTGGCCAAAACCAGCATTAAAACCAGCTTTGCAGAGTCTGTTGGGTCCCTTTGGGGAGCTTCTGCTGCTGCTGCTGATTCAGAGGGGTCTCTGTAGCACATGTAGAGATCTGGGAGGTGTGTGGAGCTGCAGGCAGCCTGAGAGTGTGTGGTGAGTACAAGACCTGATCAATAATGCATGCATCACTGAAACATGGCCTTTCCTCTTCTGTGTGATGTAATTGGTTGCCTGAGGCCTGCGAGTCCAGTGTCAGCCCAGAACTCATCTCAGACTGTCTAGCTTCTCACTCTTCTCTCATAAAAACGAAGCCTCCTTAATGTTTCCTGGCTTGGGAGTCGGGTTCTACGGGAAAGCCTTCAAGTCCAACATTGCAAGGAATCTCTTAAAAGGTCATTAACCTTCATGTCTCATTTACAGCGGTGGTTCTGTAAAACTGTCAAAGCTTATTTTGGTTCTTCTGCGTCTTTATTTCTCGAGAGTGTACACATCTCTGCTCCTCACTTTCCGGGCTCTCCTCCTCCCTGCTTGCTCTCCACTGTAATCGAGTTCCCTTTGTTTCCCTCCCTCCCTCCACTCCAGTTTTTTTGTCATCTCTTTTCTGACACTTGTGGAGAACAAAAGAGAGGGAGAGAGAGACGAGGTAAAAGGGGCGACCGGGGCACTCTCTAGACTTCACTGAGTGCCACTTGCCCTTTAAACAACAGATGGATGTGTCTCTGTGTGTGTGTGTGTGTGTTTATTACTGCAAATCTCCCTAGACAGTGGTCAAGTGTGGACCCAAGGCTTTGTTTCTCTCTCACATGTTTATTAATGAGGACTGAGAGCAACAGGCTTGTTTTCTCCAAACACCCCAAAGTAGGGCTGTTAAAGCAGTGCCTTCTGTAAATATCGCCCCCTATTTGAGCAAAGTGTGCTTTAAAATCTCCTTGTTCCTCTAACCTTTATTGAAAGGAAAGTGATTGAAAGAAAATGAACTAAATCTTATCTAATGTTCTTCTGAAATATGTGTATGCCTCAGCAGGTATCATCCTTTCATTTAGTACTTTATTCTAGGGCATTAACAACTCTTTTTCAACTCGACTAGTCGTTTGATGACGTCACACACACAGCGGTGGAACACAGGCGTCCAACACTGAGACACTTTTATTAAAGTTCTCTGTAACATTAACAGTCAACATGACAATTAAACACAACAAAACAAAGACTGATACCTTGAATTTTCTGGCAAAAAAAAAATTCAAGGTTCCATGTGATGGAAGTTTATTAGAAACAGACACAGACTCTACATACGAACTCAAAACAGGGGTACGAGGACCTTTAACACACGAAACAAAACTACATAGAAGACGCATAAGGCTCAGGGAAGGTGAGGGTCATAGTGAGGTTTGACCAGCAACTGACATACACACACATAGAACTTAAATACCAAACCCTACTCAAACATAAACCAATGGCAAAACACAATCACATACAGACAACACAGGACACCTGAAACTGGGACTCATGACACAAACATACACTGATATCAAAATAAGAGTCCCAGACCTAAAACCCACAACAGTGACCTCTTCTGGCCACTGGACAAGATATTACAGTTAAACTGTATGTTCTGATCAACAGTGTCGCTCCGTCCCTCCACCCATCCATCCCAGCATCCACCGTCAAACGCTGCTACACCACCAGTCAAAATGTTTAGCACACACTGAGATTTTCTACATTTCTGCTTGTTACTCAGTTAATATTTACCAACAATACTCTCAATATTCTTTACTAACAGTATGCTCACCATTTGAGTTCCTTTATTATTGTCATTTTCTGCTCATCATTACTGTCCTTTAAAGAAAAGATATTTATGTTGGAAAGTGTGTATCATGGCAGTAAGGTTTATTACACTGTGGTTAATTATCTCATTAGTGTGCGTCTATACTAAAGAGAACTGTCCGTCTTTATATACTCGCCCCTTTATATACTCAGTCACTGGTATGTTTTCTATAAAGCCATTCTGGGAAGAATTCTTTGAATATGGAAGCGAGGAGGTCATAATCTCTGTTCAGTGGACATTGTAAGAACTGAACAGGGAATGAAAGCTTTTAGGTTTTTGTGCACCTGACGTTAGGAATAATCTAAAACTCATTTGCAAAACAGAGTTCCTGAATGGTTTTAAGGCTCAGGTGAAAACAGGCATTCTGTATAAAAGTGTTTTATGTAAGTATGCTTTGTTTTCTACTGTGTCACTGCGATCCAATGGGACAAACCTCCATAAATAAAGGTTAAAATTAAGGAGCTATTAAGTGCTGAAACAGTAACAAGTGTTATTTAATTTAATAAGAATAAAAGTCTGCCACTTTATGAAATACATCTATAAAAACTTGTGGCGTGTAAAAACTTTTGACTGGTAGTGTGAGTTAGATTACATTAATGCTGCACCACATTTCAACATGAACCAGTCAAGAAACGGTACCAGTTTAAGACAAACCTTAACACAAGTGGGAAATTAAAATTGCTATGGCAGAAAGTGGACAGAACAAAGGTAAAGCAGAAAAACAATAGATTCAAATTTAAATTCTGTTTTATTCTATTTTATTCTGTTGTCTCTCTACAGATAAAAGGGTCATTAGTGCCACTTCAGTAGGTTCAGTGTCCCAAGATGTAATGCTGCTACAACTGCTGCTAATAACATTCATAAATCTACATTTGAACTGCAACATTTCAAATTATTACATGTTTTTTGATAATTAGCAGAGAAAAAATTATAATGACATTCATTTCAACCTTTATATTTGTGTTTTTCCAAAGTGTACAAAGAATTTTGCCTGTCCCCATTGTCCATCATACCAACAGCATGGTCAATTCTGAGTTAATAATGTTAAATAATAATA
>JBBPDB010000108.1:37064268-37074886 GCA_037974465.1 Brachypetersius altus
TGATCAGGCGGTGATCAGGTGGTGCTGAATGCTGAGTGGGTGGAGCTCCTTTATCTAGGCTCCTTGTATCTTTGGGCTCTTTGCAGCCAGACACAGTAAAACATTTGTTCACATTTCTTTCATTTAATTTACTCAGTGTGACAAAGATAAGACAGTTTGACAGACTGAAAGTAGCACACTTGCACCAACAATGTGATTCAAAAGAAAAGATAAATAAATGAGAGATTGCTCAAGGAGTTGCACAGGACTGTACATATGGCATTTACAATCAGTGCAAACTCATTCTACTTCCTAAACCACAGACATTCCAAGTGCTCAAAAAAATGAGCAAAATAACAGCTTGAGAGGAAATGTGACTATAAATTACGTTCAAGAGGACTTAGAATAGCAATATTCCTGCAGAATTGTTGGCCTCGGTTTGCCTTGTGACAGAAAAAGCAGGGGAGGCAGTCTGAAGGCACCTTGATTGTGCATATTTTGGGTCAAATAAACTCCAGTGGACTCCAGTGATCAGGCTCCTTGGGGAGGTGCTGGTAGAGACCTCTCCACAGTGCCGGTTTGATTGGCAATAAAACCTTTCCTCCAAGATATAACGATCCTGTTCCATCTCAGTGCGTCTGTGATAGTGTAAGGCAGGGCTGAAAGCATCCAAAGAGTTTCAGTTAAGTGTCCAAGTGGCTCAGAACAGACTGTGAGCTCCGGGGTAATCACACCGTTCAGTGTCTCTCAAACACAGTCTCCAAAAACATTCTGAGAAAATACTACAGCAGTAATCCATATTTTTACAAAAGGGACTGAAAAGTACAGACAAATGCTATTGATGTACTGAGATTACATAGAGCTTGCTTTCTCTCTCTCTCTCTCTCTCTCTCTCTCTCTCATTCTCTCTCTCTTTCATTCACTCCCTCTCTCTCGTTCTCTCTCTCATTCTCTCCCTCCCTCTCTTCCTCTCTCTCTGTCTCTCATTCTCTCTTTGTCTCTCTCTTTCATTCACTCCCTCTCTCTCATTTCCTCTCTCTTTCTCTCTCTCTCTCTCGCTCTCATTCGCGCTCTCTCTCCCTCTCTCTCTCTCTCCCTCTCTCTCGCTCTCGCTCCTTTCTCCTTCTGTCTTTCTCTTTTCACACATTCTCATTCTTCTGCCTCCCCCTCTTACTATGTTTTCTTCCCCTCTCTCTCTCTCTCTCCCTCTCTCTCTTTCTCTCTCTCTCTCACTCCTTTCTTCTTCTGTCTTTCTCGTTTCACACATTCTCATTCTTCTGCCTCCCCCTCTTACTATGTTTTCTATGTCCCCCCTCTCTCTCTCTCTTTCTCTCTCTCTCCCTCTCTCTCTTTCTCTCTTTCTCATTTGAAATGAAGTGTGCTGAGCTCCAAACAGCTCCCATCAGAGCCCCTATCATCTGTCTGTTGAATCAGAAACTTAAATCCGCACCTTGCTGCACCGAGCAGGTTATTGCTCAGACATATGGGCCGCGCTGCATCGCCACCGGCCCGACGCCTTCGGCCCTGCGTGACCGAAATGAAATAATGAGAGGTCAGCGGGGGGTGAGCGGCCTGATATATTTCCAAATGTGATCTTTTCTCAAATATTAAGTTACAAAAGATAGTAGGACGAAGTGCTATTCCAGGAGTTTGCCGAGCTGTTTATGGCCCAAAAAAACAACAAAAAAACCCAACAACAATAATAAAAAACAACAGACAGAATAAAACCTGCACAATGAAAAACCAATAACACTCGTGAAAAAGGGAGAAAAGCAATGTTTTTTCTTGAGCCGAAGATGAGTACATAGATATTTGTCCCTTAAAGCACTTTAATTACATTGATTCCTCTGCATGTCAAGGTCCCTGGTGCCTCTGTGGCTATAAACTCAAAGGGAAGGGCCGCTAATTGTCTGCTGTTGGTGTGTGTATCCGTTTTTGATGGCATTATTAATCTGTTTACTTTTTGTGAAGAAAAGTTTACTTTTCATTTCGTGCCCGAGAAGCTTCCGCACAGAAGGAGGCTCTTAACGACTCTTTGCGCTTTTCATAAATGATGCAGCTGTGTGTGTGTGTGTGTGTGTGTGTGTCAGTCAATATTTGGTATGCTCTTTTTCTAATCTTGACCATGCACCCTGACGGCCCTCGGCTGAGGCAGTAAGCCGGTAATTTCCTGGAACTAAACTCCCCTGAGTTCCCTGGACATGCACATGGCACCAACTCGCTGACCCTTATTAAATAATGCCCTGCTGGGTGCAGGCCAGCCTTCAGGCTTTAATGTGGGCACCTAAAGCACCCAGACCTACTGAGATGGAAACGTTACAGTGATCATGAAGCTTATGAAGCTCTCTGATTAACCATCTACAGTTTAAAGCAAGCATTGCAGAAATACATGTAGTATATTAATATATATATATATGCATTTTCAAATTATCAGCATATATCCATCTATCTATCAATACATCTATATCTTTATCTATATCACTATATGTATGTATGTATATATAGAGATAGATTGTTAAACTGTTAATTATAGTACTTCCCATTTTGTGGCCAAATGGAGAGACAGGAGTTCATTTTCATTTTATTGAGTTTGTTAAGTTTGTTTTCTTCTGTCTGCTGATTTTTATAATGTTTAGTCTAACAGTGGTGTGCATGTTGTATCACTTTAATTATTTTAATCTGAACACGAAAAGACAACAGATAATTATAGAATACAAAAATAATTCAGTAAATGTCTTTATATTTTCTCTTCATTGTCATATTTGCACTTTTTTGTCAATGTTTTCCGTGCACACAGCAAAAGGAGAAAACATGACATGAAATCTCTGAGTTTCTCTGTCCAGTGTGAAAAACTTCCATTAAACATGAGATTATCTGAAGTATGAGTGTCCATTGCTTTGTAGCCATTAGTTCTTTAAACTATGGTGGTTTCCTAAATGTATTTTAAGAAAAAACTGTAAGTTGAGTAAAATAATCTAATAATAATGTTTGTTGGCACCTGATTGTTTCTGCTACCATAGTAGTGATATGGAAAGCTGGATTAGTTTCAGTAGTAAACACATAACACTACCTCCATCATATTTTCTACAAATAAAACATGATGGAGGTAGTGTTAAGGTTAAGGTTAAGGTTAGAATTAGGGTTAGGGTTAAGTTTAGGGTTAAGGTTAGGGTTAGGGAATCAACTTATTATTCTCTCCTCCTTTCCCTCAGTCTCCAGTTACTGCAGGCACTGGCGATGTTACACAGTGCACATTAAAACACAGGGTAGTTTTTTAGTTTTGTTTTCGTTGTCCTAAAAAAAGCCCTAAATTGTGATCGCAGCACGTATTTTAATTAAATTGTATTTCTTGATGGCTGCACAAATACTCGTGAGACCCGGCTCGGTGGAGCTGTGCAACAAATAAACATAAATACAAAGATGTGGCAGCTCGTGGTTTGAAATGTAGCCAATTTCCAACTAATCAGAGGTAGGATGTCATTTTAACAAGCTATTTTTTTTATTGTACCTCTGACATGGTTCATTTTGTTGTTATGTCTCGGCCAGCGGCCGGAAGAAGCCGCTGTTTAGTTTTGTTATAGAGACTTTTATTTTGAAACGGGTGTATGTTTGTGTCTTAAGTCTCTGTCACTGTGTTTACACACTATTGTGTAATGTGACTGGTTTCTGTCCTCGTCTGTTAAGTACCTAATTTCCAAGAGTTTTGTATTCAGTCGCTGGTCAACCCTCACATTTACCCCCCATTTGTCTTAAAATCCTAACAAAATTCAAATGATCTTTTTTCACCTGTTGACGCGGTCAAACCTCTTATTTGTAAAGTGGCCTTTTATAGTCACGCATGAACTCACCGCAGCACACTGTGTGTCTGAAACAGTCTGAAATCCTTTCTCTGCATTTAACCCATCCAAGTGAAGCAGGGGGCTGCCACCTTGCTCAAGGGTACATCAGTGATGACACTAGCAGTCCCACAACCTTCTGATTGCAGGGGCAACTCCCTAACCACTAGCTTGTCCATTCTGCTTGGACCCTGCTGATCACCACTTATCCTACCAACTTCTGTGGCAGTCCTCTCATGCACCGCAATGCGGTATGGTTTTATTTTCAACTTTGGATTTTTATTTCCGTTGTATTTTCCTCTTTTCAAATTGAGAACATTACAGAGGCAAACAGTCGATGTTATGTGCCTCTGCTGGGGCCTGACTGTGTTTCATTAAAACAGTTACTGCTGACTTTAATGGTCTTGGAGGAAGGCCACGTCTCTGAAGTGGAAAGTAGGTACTCCCGACTTGGCGATTTTATCTACAGACACACACTGGGCTCTGAGCTTGCAGAGGCAGATGGCTCCCCCCTCACTCATGTCAGTTTCACACAGCACTGTCAATCCTGAGAAGCTGTCGGCACGAAACCACTCCAAGCCTCACTGGTCCTAGAGCAGTCAGTGTAGCCGCGGTTACACTGCACAGGTTACGTCTTTGGCAGGGACGGTCCGATGGCGACTGTTTCTAGAACAGTCTGCTAAGGGCCTGGCTTGCTGCGTGGTGGTGGGTGTCTCTCCGTAGAACAGTTGGCGTGGCTCTAGGCCAGTACAAATGCTGCGCCGCTCTCTCCTGCCACTTTTTGTGGAGAACTTTACGGAGACGAAAGCTATTTCTGAACGCCTTTCGGTCATCGCGCACTTCTACTTGTCTACAGTCTAATGAATGAATGAATGAAGGACTGTGGGTTAATGTACCGAAAAATATCTAATATGTGAAAAACATGCATTTCTAAGTACTTCCCATTTTGTGGAATCCTGCCTAGTTTATTTTTATCTTACTGTATTAGTTACTTTCCTTCTGTCTCTTTTGTTCACTGGTGTCACTTGTGCTATTTCTGAACGTGTTTCCTTCATAACGCACTTCTACTTTTCTACTGTCTAATGAATGAATGAATGAATGAATGAAAGACGATAGGTTAATTTAATTAATTTAAGTAAACATATAAAAGTTGGATGAAAAATTGGTTCACGCCTTTTAAAGTGTGATGCTCAGTAATTCTAAAGTGAACTCAAATATCCTCAGTCCACTCAATGTCTAATCTGCTTCAAAAGCAAGATGCCAGTGTAACATAACAATAATGACACCTTTATGTGTCATGTATTTATCCACATTTAGTGTGAAAAGGTTTGAAAAGCTGTTAGCTTCATGCTTTGAATGGCGCTTTATATGTCTCAAGCAAATCTGTCAGTTTGAAGCTTCTTCAGTAGCTATAATACAATAGAGAACATTTAAATTGGCAAAGAACTTCTTGCCACTTACATTTTATATCTTTGTGGCTTTGATAGCTACTTTTCAAACACCTAAAGGGAAAAAGAAACACTGTGATTATTACATTATCATCTCAGTGGGGATCCTGCTAGTTCTCTGAAGATCTGCTCAAAACAACAGGAGGTGGCCAGCAAAGGAAAACGGGCAAAATTCCTCAGACATGCCGTTTTTTGGGCAGAATTTGCTCTTGATGAAGCGTAAAATTTAGACATTACAAGAACTACACTATATAGACAAAAGTATTGGGACGCCTGACCATTACACCGACTGGGACTTTGATGACTGCATTCAAACCCATAGACTTTAATATGGGTTTGGTCCCTCTTTACAGCTATAACAGCTTCCACGCTTCTTGGAAGACTTCACTAGATTTTGGAGTTTCTGTAGGAATTGGTGTCCATTCAGTCTGTAGAGCATTTATGAGGTCACTGATGTTGGATGAGAAGGTCTGGATCACAATCTCCGTTCCAGTTCATCCCAAAGGTGCTGGATGGGGTTGAGGTCAGGACTCTTTGTGGCCAGTCAAGTTCTTCCACACTGAACTCCTCCAGCATGTCTTTATGGAGCTCGCTTTATGCACTGGGACACAGTCATGCTGTAATAGAAAAGGTTCTTCCCCAAACTGGGTCCACAGAGTTGGAAGTATGGTGTTGTCCAGAATGTCTTGGTCTCCAGAAGCATTAGGATTGTCCTTCACTGGAATTAAGGGGACACCTGAATTCATAATGTTACACATTAATTATGCACATTAATAATGGGGTGATTGTGGAATATGGCGTTTTGCGAACAGCATGGAAAGACAAAATCTTTAATTGACTCTGAAGTAGCAGGTAATCAGGGCGCTGAAGAAAGGAGGAAGACCTTTTCCTGGCAATCAAACATAATCCAGAAGTGCATTCTGAGAAGATCTACACAACCACAAAAATAATTGTGTACGGACTTCAATTAATCTGTTTCTCATCAAAGCAGGGGCTGAATTACTTCATCACTCATTAGAATGTGATCAGATTAGAGGGCACGGGTGAGGGGGAGAATGCATCACGCTGAAAGGAAGGGAACGTGTACATGAATGGATGAGGGGTGTTTAGTGATGTGCATTGTTATGAGGGAAGCACAGGAACCAATTTGACTGATGAAATGTTAAACAATCAAATCATCAAAGCTCATTGTCTGAGACTGCACACAGTGTGGTCTCGCATCACATCAGGGGTTATTATTCATCCGCTGACTATTTTCATGAAGTAATTATTCATTTATTTATTTAATATCGTATGAAAATGTTGCAAGATATATAAATTTAACCATTATTATGGCCAGATGATACTGTAAACATTCCCATTCGTACAGTCAATAATGGGGGGGGGTTTGCCACTGGTTTTTAGTCTCATTCCTGAAGAAACCACTGACAGAAAAGGTTGTCGAAGTGGAAAAGGCCGCTGCAGATTCTCCATCCAGGCAGAAACTCCACTACTGTGTCAATAACAAGCAAGCATTTAATTGTAGTATCACATCACACTGCAATGCTTTCACATCCTCTACACTGGAAATGTAGTCCAAATGTAAACAAACTATAGACTTATCAACAAATAACTTGCATAAACTGCTAAATTACTGTGAATAGAGTAAGTCTATTTCTTACTCAAATACGCTTTTAGCTACATATTGTACAATTACAAAACATCAGAGAATAGTTATTTAAACACATTCTTGGAGATAGCTTTATTTATTTTTTTATAATTCCTTGCCTACTTTTTTTCTACTACTAAAGTAAAGGATTCTTTGAGAACCATTTTGGCTCCCTGAAATTCCCTGAAAGTCATGCAAGGGTATGAAGAACTTTCATCTGATATAAACATCCTTTGCCGATTTAAGGGTTTCCCAAAATTTTTATGTGAAGATTCTTTAAATGAAACAACCTCTTTCAAAAAGTAATATCTTTTTTTCTACGACATCATGCAAAGAACCCTTTATGGCATCTTCATTTTGAGAATGTGACCCTTATCGTCTAGATGTTTTTCTTCACCAAACAAACAAACAAACAAACAAACAAAGACCAGTTGGCGGTGTGGATCTACGAGCACACGGCGTGGATTCGTTCTCGCTGCCTCCATATAAATCCCAGGAAATTTGTGGTTGCCTTCGACCTCCCAGGCCATCATGAGCTTTCAGTGGGGCAGAGATGTACTACACTTGGAACTGCCCTTGATTAAACCGGGAGAAAAATGCGGGAAAAAAATGCACTGAAAACACACTCGGCCCCAAGTGGAGCGAGAGCAAGCCAGCCGGAGCCAAGAGAGCAGCAGGGCTGCAGATGGAGAAGAGTGATGGCTCTTCTTCTCTCCCTCAGGTCCACAGGCTGGGGGTCTCACACCAATCACATACACTCCCACCTCACCGCTCCCCCGCAATGTCTGCTCTTTCCCTGCTGATTCTTATTCTCCTGATGAATTTGAGTTCCATAGGTAACCCCATACCTATTAGTGCGGCCGCGGTTGGAGGCCGTCAGTCACGCAGTGCTTAACTAAGTCAGCTTTCTGAAGGTTCTGCCAAGGCCTGTGATGGATCACCTCTCGTTTGTGCGGTTTCTGAAACTGTATTACACTGCTCTATAAAACAAACAGAACTACAGCCGTGAAAAAAATATCTTTCACCCCAAAATGTCTGTACATTTGTCCAGAAGCTTTGTTTCATTTGTTGGTCTGTTCCTACAGTGGAGGATGTATAATACAGTACAGCACAAAAAGACAGAAACTGTTCAGTTTCTCAGGTTTTATCTTTTCTAGCTGTTTTTAAGAACCGCTGACGATATTTCTCCTCATTTCCAAATAAAAAGTTTGTTCTTTAAAGCAGAATTTGATGACAAAACAGAATAAGAGAAAGGATGCAGCGTTTACAGAACTTGAACAAATCTCTCATTTTCTCTTAAACAAAATGGCAATAATGAGCTTTGAGGAACTTCTAGTAGTGCTTCACCATCCAACTGGTCTCACTGTGAGAGGAGAGTCGATTACAGCAGTGTTTTATACTTTTCCTCATTAAATAGGATGTGATTCAGCTGATCCCTAATCAGTCCCTCATAAAGCAGAATGAGGTGTTTGTGTAGGTATTTAACAGACACCGGACTGGAATGGGTTCACACTCATAGAGATGCTGATTTAAAAACACATTGCAGTGCTCTCTTATTTTTTTCCTGAGCTGTATATACTGAACTGCCTCGGGCCTTCGGAAACACTGCTTATCTGTCAGAAAACATTTATTTAATAAAAAAGAAAAACAAACAAAAACATAAATATTAGAATAACGATTAACATGCATTCATCATTTACAGTGTATTGTTTATCTATAGTATTTATTGCCATTTCTCTTGCATAAACAATGTATTGTTCATTAATTTATAATGTTTATATCCACTTCTCTTACTGACCTCAGCACTTTGTATAAGTAACACAGTGTATTTAATACTAAGCATTTTCTGAGTTATATTGCGACTTTTGTTTTGAATTATATATTATATTTTATATTGGGTTTTTTTTCTGTGTGTCTGTGCAGTCATAACATAATCAATTTCCCCGGGATCAATACAGTTTTCTGATTCAAACCTCTCCACAGCAGTAGCCCGTAATTACATTTACCACGCAACACCCACTTAAGTTAATCAATCCTTCATGAAAAATAGATCATGCTATGAATTGATCAGATTCAGGCATTGAGTCTTTGTGAATATATTTATGTTTCAATAAGTCACTGCTGAAGCAGTTATTAATCATTTATTTCGCCTACTTTGTTACATATTTGTTACTGTCCAGTGAAAAACAGTCCTCCCTCAAATGAGACTTTACACGTTCTTTACTTGTGATGCAAGTTGCAATAAAGCAGTGGTTCGTTCTTCCAGAAAGATTCAGGCCATGTAAATGGCAGCTGTTGTGCTCAAATAACGTAGGACATTAATGACTAAAAATACGTGGTAGAAATACGTGGTTTTCCTTGGCCAGCGACAGTATAGAAAGAAAAAAAAACGAGTACTGATATTATTCAGTGTGCTATGCACTGAATAATTGGCACCAGATCAATTTCCTCCTCACTCTGTAACATGTACGTTAACGGTGGCGGGCTGCAAATTGGTGGAGATGTAAAAATCCACATCAATGGCGAAGTCATTTGTCGTATTAGTGTTAACAGGTTCACTGGAAGGCTGAGCACACATGGAAAGAGTCCTTCGCTTCCAGAACTGTCTCACGTTTCTGCCTCCAACTGAAGATTAACATTGATTGTCATGGAATAAAGTCCTCTGTAGCCCACTAGCCAACACCGCAACCTGCAAAGTGTTTATTGATTTACATTTAACCGTCCATGTGACTATTATGGTCCCGCTGCCATTCAATGGGGCGACTGGTGTTTCATTTTTCATGCCCTCAGCCCGTGAGTGTGTCTCTCAGTGCAACTGGTTAGTTGGAGTGGAGCTTTTAGGCTTCTGCGATGGATCATTTCAGCTGGTGGTGACTGTGTCTAGGGGTTGGGAGAAATGTTCTTTCATTACCATAGACGTCAACCCATAGCAAATGAATCATCGCCTCTCATTGTCATAGATTGTCGCGCCTTGCTTTGTGCTCTGACAGCCTATCAAACGCCAAACAACGGTCACACGATCTGTCAGTTTCATATCTTATTATCGCCAGCGACTGCAAAGAAATTCGCGAAAATAAGATACAGAGGAGCACTCGTCCACATTGGCACCAAGAGTAAACCAAGCAGAATTTCCCCTCGTTTAGATTGGAAAAAAAGAGGCAGATTCAAAAGGCTTTTGTTTGTCACTAGAGTCTTTTCTGCAAATGTGTTTCATATCCTCGTTGCCATGCGAACAACCAGAGTGGCAGAATCAGGGGCTCAATCAAAACACCCCAGGGGTCTCATTTATAACCGTTGTGTACGGACAAAACGGGACCTAAAAGATGCGTACGCCTCTTTCTACGCAAACGTTGCGATCTATAGAAAAACACTTGACGGCAGAATGTGCGCAAATGTTCGCCAACTTTGACCCATGCGTACGAACATTTTGGAGAAAGAAAATACAATCGCGGGTGGGTAATCAGCAATGTGTGTGGCTTCAGTACATAAATAATAATTCCTTGCGGTAGTGTACATACACTGTACATTTTATTCCACTTATTCAGTCACATTTGTGACTTTGTAATAGTAAATAGATATTTAAGGTGTAGACACACACACACACACATATATATATATATATATATATATACTGCTCACAAAAATTAAAGGAACACTTTAAAGAAACACATTAGATACATCAGATCTCAATATGAAGTTGGATATCT
>JBBPDB010000108.1:37096371-37114101 GCA_037974465.1 Brachypetersius altus
TGAACAGCACGAAATTCAACCTCTGCATTTAACCCATTCACCAAGTGAAGCAGGGGGCAGCCATGAACACGGCGCCCTGGGAGCAGTGTGGTCTAGCGGTCGCGGGAATCAAACCTGGTCTTTCTGATCGCAGGGCGAATGCCCGAACCACTAGGCTACCAGCTGCCCCAGCATCTTGGGGCTGCATTATTTAATTTACTTAATATTTAAAATTAAACTAAAAATTGAGAGGCTGCATTGACTATCGGATGATAAACGAATGCGCCGGTGAGATTTGGTGGAGATTAAACACTCCCAAACTCCATCAAGCTCAAGTGTCCATAAACTCCTGCCTGTGTCCTCTATACTCTTGCACTTGAGCTTGATGGAGAAATTGGTCATGTTCTTGGACTGAGCTCTGCCGTAGTTCAGCTGTAAGGGGGTCTGATTCACTGCACTAGTAAAGAAATAGTGGTGTTTATCATCTGTGTGTAACATTTAGGGTTGTCAAAAGATTCTCAGATACTAATCAATACTAAAAGTTAGTATCGAGTTCAGTATTAATTAGCACTGGTATTGATACTTAAATGGCAGTTTTGCTGGCTTCACGGAAATCGGCAGCAGACTACCATAATTTTCTACAGGCATTGCAGCAGGCAGCCCCTCCCCCGGCTACCTGCAGGATCCAATGTTTACGTTACAGTCCCGTAAACAACCTAGCACTGCAAAATTTTACACGGACCCTCAGCTCCCCCGGGCCTATCAAACGTAGCCGGTGCCGAAGCTCGCCTCCCCACAAAACCATGGCATTTCCGAGTTGTGACATGGCAGAAGATCTCTGTGAGACCTTTCCAACAAGCCTTTGTTTGGCCCCTATCCCACATTTGAGTTATTCACCCAAAACCTTCCCCCATTGATCTCTATGGAGGAAAAAAAGTGCCGTGCACCTTTAAATGCAATGCCAAGTTCTGAGTCTGCTAATAATAATAATAATACATTTAATTTATAAAGCGCTTTTCAAAATACAGAAATACGCGGTACAATTGTGAGTAAACAATGAAAACTGAGCATTTTGAGAACCGGGACAATGGCCCCAGAGCACACTTAAATGTTTTTTATTAAAAGGTTCCAGTATTGGTTTTTTCTCTCCCTATAGAATCGAGTATCATCCTTAATGTCTGTATCAAGTTTGAAATTTCAGTATCATGACAAGCCTAGTAACATTTTGTTTACAGGTACAACCTAAAGTTATGCTTTTGCGTTTTGCACCGATAAGCAGGCTGCACAAAATGAAATGCCTTCTCTTTTTTTTTTTGTTGCAGATTATGTTTTTTTTGAGAATTCTTCAAGCAACCCTTATCTGATCCGGAGAATAGAGGAGCTGAACAAGGTACGGTTCTGTGGTGAGGGAAGGAGATGTGGTTTGTCTTTAGAGGTGAACTAGGACAGATGGAAAGCAGAGCACTTCACCACTCGGAAAATGACCAGTGTCTTTGAATATTAAGACTGTATAAGAACAGTCAGGAAAAGTGTTGGAAACGGTATGAACTGTATAACTGGATAAATAACAAACTCAGAACAGTTTGTGTACATTTTTCACGCTGTATTTTTGATGACACATTAGTATGGTTGCTCCAGTGTAAAACTAATGAAGTTATGATTTAAAAAAAAAAAGGAATGACCAGAGTAATTTCCCCCCAGTGCGTGTTCATGTTTGTGTCAGAAATCCCTGTAATGTGATATGTGGTGACAGGTGTTAAAACCGTAGTTTCTACAGCAACAGAAAGGTTACCTGGTGCACACCTGTGCCTTGCCTGTAGCTGTATGTGCACAGTATAATTATTCCACTTAGTCTGATTTTTTCCTTTATGCTGGTGGTGTAACTGTAATGCACAGTTCACAAAAAAGGTGTTGCCAAGTATTTCTAACCTCCTAATAGCAAACTCACAGCTGTGTCATTGCAGAATGCACCTATAAATAAAGTCAAGAAGGTTTATTGTCATTTCAACTACACGGTACACAGTGAAACCAAATAACATTCCTCCAGGAGCATGGAGCAACACGACAGAACAAAAACGCCACGACTACACAAGAAGAAAGCGCAAGACAATAAAACACAAGCGCAGTAGTAACTGCACTAGTGTGAATGAAAAAGTATAATGACTTTTAACAGAATTAGAAATAGTCGAAATAGCAAAGAAGAATTATGCAAAAATAATAGCCATAATATTTCAATGGGTTCAGTGAATCTGTAAGTATATACTGACATCATTAATTCAGCGTCCAACACAGCAAATCAGTCAGTCCAGTCTTTTAATGTGACTTTTATCCTTTCGTGAAATGAAGGATCCGCTGGTTCAGCAGGTGTAATTAACTGGCAGTGCAGGCTGTAACTATGGTTTTGCTTGGGCTAGTCTGTATGCAATCATTCGTCCGTGGTGTTGTGATGACCTAGGTCTTAATTGGCAAAGTCACGAATCATCATCTTTGATTGATCAGGCTTCAGTTATCCAGCTAGAGGACGCTGTATTAACCCTGTTGTTCTCATTAGGGATTAGTGCAATCTCAGCTAAAGGGCTCCTAACCTGTGCAAGCTTTCTCTCATGGGAAATTAAACACATGACAGACAAGTCTTTTTTTTTATGACCTCAAACTACACTATTTGAACAAAAGTTTGGGTCACACCTCTGTTTCAGCCTTTTACTTCAAGTGAAGGACAGTCTTAATGCTACAGCAGACCAAGACATTTTGGACAACGCCATGCTTCCAACTCTGTGGACTCTGTTTGTGGAAGAACCTTTTCTATTCCAGCATAACTGTGTCCCAGAGCACAAAGCAAGCTCCATAAAGACATGCTGGAGGAGTTCAGTTTGGAAGAACTTGACTGGCCACACAGAGCCCTGACCTCAACCACATCCAGCACCTTTGGGATGAACTGGAATAGAGATTGTGATCCAGACCGTCTCATCCAACATCAGTGTCTGGCCTCTAAAATGCTCTACAGAATGAATGGACACAATTTCCCACAGAAACTCCAAAATTTTGTGGAAAGCCTTCCAAGAAGCGTGGAGACTGTTACAGCTCCAAAGGGGGACCAACTTCATATTAAAGTCTATGTATTTGAATGCAACGTCCCTGCTAGTGTAATGATCAGGTGTACCAATACTTTTGTCCATATAGTATACTACCAGCCTGTCCTGTCATACCAGACGACATGATTCACGCCTGGGTGCTCTGGGGAGTGTTTTTTTCCCCTTCGATCAGTAAAACGTGTCACTAAGAGATCAATGTGCTTATATACTTTGAGCCTATTGAAATTGGATAGCAGGTCCCTGGCTTGGTCTGTAAGACAAGTTCCCTTTAAAAATGTTTGTATTTGCCCCATTATGCTCCAAAGGCTGTCCCCAGATAGCCTGGTCTATAAAGTTTTCTGCAGTAACAAGCAGTCTGGGTTATTAGGCATGCCTTTTGGGTATTTTATGTTTGTAGACATTTATAAGTTAAGTGTCCCTCACTGTGGTATAAGATACACGGTTAACATATTTTGTTTAGCAGGGTACTACCGGTTAACTGTAATGTGCTCGTCACCTTTGTACTGTTAGATTTTGCGTGCTGGACAGTGGTTGGCGTTCTGGTGCTGATGACGCTGGTGTAAGGAATGAGGCTATTTTATGTGTAATGCGGTGACCTGCTGGTGACCCTGTGTCTCACTGTTTTCAGACGGCGAGTGGCAATGTGGAGGCGAAGGTGGTCTGTTTCTACCGGAGAAGGGACATCTCACAAAGCCTCATCCAGCTGGCAGACAAGCACGCGAGTGAGTGAGAGTGTGTGAAACTGAGTGCTGTTGGGACGGCCGTGTATAAGCATACGTTTTAACAGAACAAGGAGCATGAATTAACAGAATCAACACTGTTCTGTCTATTAGGTTGTCAGTTTGGTAAGGATGTTTGTGTGTATGAGTGTGTGTATATACACACACAAATATTGTACACATATTGTACATACATATGTATTGATATGTAATGTGTTTGTGTGCGCATGTATTTTTGTATATGTGTTTATATGTGTGTCCTGCCTGTGTTGAGAATCTGTGTGGGTCAACAGGGGTCCTGTTAGAGCTGGGCGATTTGGCTAAAATCAAAATCTCGATTAATTGAACATTTTAACTCGATTACGATTATTTTATTTATTTATTTTTTACCCTCATAGTTCACTGACAAGTTGCTCAGTTGTCTGTGTTTAAGCTCTCCATGCTCGACATGTCGGCGGAATAACGTAACATAAAGGAGTTGGGTCACGTGACTCCACACGCGGTAGTGTTTTTAAAGTAAAAATAATCGACCTGGAAAATTTTGATCGATTATAGTTTCTGAATGTCGATTTCGATTACTCTTTGATTAATCGCCCAGCCCTAGGTCCTGTGATCTTACCACACAGCCATAATTGGTTGCTGGGGTTTCCTAATCCATGTTTCAGGGACCCAGAACAGCTTAAACATGGATGTGGTTGAGTCAGACTGAGTTCTTTGCTTTGTTCTGGAATGATCAGTTTTGAAATGTTTCGTTTAAAAGCGTGCTTCGTCTGACATTTTCTCAATGTTTTGCTTTTGATATAAGATTTAACGGACTAATGTATTCACTGCCAAAGTTTAACTCTGCTCTATTTGAATTCTAAGTATAAGTTTACGTTCAAAAAACCACACTAGATGTGTGATGGTATAGAGATATTTCCATGGTACCACCGTATCAGACACTGACCAAATGATAGGCTTGAGTTCAAGGATTAGTTGTTGCTTTTACTGGTAATTGGGTTGATTGGATTTCCTGCCAGTCTAAAACAGGCTTTTACCTCATTTACACCGAATTTATGACCACAAACATCCATACATTTGTGAGATTTTTCTCTTCCAGGAAAGGGTTTTTGCCGTTTTTCATGGAAAAGGTTCTCATCTGATTATGCAAATATATATGGTTATCCAAACTCCTCTCTGTATTCCTTTTACCTTATTGGTTATTTTGCCACGTACATTTGCACCATGTATTTGTGTTTGTTTGGCTTTTCATCTTACGGGTGAAGCTGAGGCTCAATTATCAAAGCATCTGGACTGCTGGCTTAAATATTCTCTTTGTTGCATTGAATGTTTTTCAGATAGCAGCCTTAAAATGAATGGTTTGATCTTACAAAATAGTCTGTGATATTAATCAATCATTTTGTTTGGAGGAGAGTGTCTGCATTGCCTGCCTTTTATGAGAACCGTACATGACTTACAGCACTTACTGATGAATAAACTTCATATGTGATGTTTTACCTTGTTTAATGCAGTGTGTGTGTGTGTGTGTGTGTGTTTGCAGAGGACTTGGAGGAAGAGAAAGAGTCTCCTTCAGAGCCAGAGCTCAGTGAGAAACAGAAACACCAGCTCAGACACAGAGAACTCTTTCTGTCGCGCCAGTATGAATCGCTTCCCGCCACACACATCAGGTATACACAGATTCACTCCAGTCCATCTCTAGAGACCATATGCATTGACACCATATAGCCAGTAGAATTGCCATAAGCCATAAATGCATTTTCAAGGGAAAATGCGAAGTGCATTACATGGTTGCTATAGAGCCAGTGTTTCAAAACAAAACAAAAAAAAGTGTGTGTGAAAAAAATGGTCCCCATGCCGCCTTGAACATGAGATGTTCTGGTCCAGAAACTGGTGCTTTGTGTGCTACACTATTAGGGCGAGGGCAGAGGCGGTGGCTCTTACCAAGCCATTTTTAGGAACGGCTGAACGCAGAGCAGCATTCACAAGATTTATTTTTAAAGAAACCACAGCAAACTGTCACACTTGTCTTTTTTTTTTTTTTATATCTGACCTGGAAGTCTGCTTTATGAGTGTGCTGTGTGTTTTGCTCTGTTTTTCTTTGCATTTTGTTTTTTTGGCTTTAGTACACATCATGCCAGCGCCTCTCATCACACTGATCTAAAACGGGGCTCAACCCTCACCTATCTCTCCCATTCACTACAGACAAGACTTGACCCCAAAATTATTTTTTTTAAACGATCAGTTCTTGGCTTTTGATCATGCGATTAATGGTTTACAAGCACAATACACCAGATTTGGCATTAGAGCCATGCTCATGTTTTGAAAGCTCTAAAAGCAGAGGGCGGCTCCAAAAAACTTGTGGAATATAAATTATAACGCAATCACACTAATTAAGTTTGGGCCAGCTGAGCGAAACTGCCTGTGTTAACACACCACCTATGGGCTCCCCAGAGCTTTATGCTTTCTGGTCTCCAGCTGCTCGCACTTCTTCTGTTGTGCAGAAGGTCTCTTTCAGACTTCAGTGATAAATGCATTAGCGAGGTGGTGCTAGGCTTGGGCTTTTAATCAAGAGGCAGGCAGAGGGGGCTGGATGAGGTTAGCTGAGAAACACTGGGTTAGCCCAGTATGGCATTGCCCTCTAAAGAAAGGCAAATGTCACCGTTATTTTTCCTTCTCTTTCTTCTGGGATTGTTATTTTTTCATGTGGAAAATTGAGTTGTTGTGGCTCACCATTGTCTGTGAATTGGACTAGTGGCCATCTAATGGGCAGCCAAAAATCCACAGGGCCATTACACACACACACACATACTCGAATGCAAACACACACGCATCTCCCCAAAGCAGAATGGGCTTATCCCTGTGTTCTTGTGCTATCTGACAATAGCATCCCACAGCTCTTTTCACTCACCATCCTCCCCATCAGTGCTAATTTCTTGTCTCACCCATTCCCATATCACCTCTCACCTCTTTCTTTTTTTCTCGCCTTTTCCGCTCTGATCTTGTCCCTTTCACACACACATACACACACACACTCATATCCTTTGGTAATATTGCACCTCTCCTGTCACCCTCCACCCCCTGCCGTGCTGTGGCCTGCAGTGAAGGCCTCCAGGGAGAAATAGGGCTTTGTGTAGAATAGAGAAGTTCAGTGCATGTGTCGATCTTATTCTGAAAATAAATGCATGTCTATTTTTTTTCTTTCTAAGGGGAAAGTGCAGCGTGGCTCTCCTCAATGAGACTGAATCAGTGCTCTCCTATCTGGACAAAGAGGTAACTAAGCATTGGCTTTTGAGGCAGGCTTTGTGTGTGTGTCTGTGTGTGTCTAATATACTGCAGAACTTTTAGGTGCCAAATAAAAATCTAAAGATTAAATACAAATGACACTATACAGTAAACAGTGATGTTCAGTATATCAGTGAGTTCTTATGGAAGAACAGGATCACTGGTTTGACTCGATCAGTCCTTCATTAAATTAAATCAGGAGCTGCTGATGGAGTTTCACGGTCCAAACATTGGCTGGAGGAACTGAGGAAGAATTTTTTTTTACAAAGTAACCTAATCTTGATACATTTTACTGCTTGTTTGTTTGCATTCATTGTGATGCTAACTTTGCTGGCAGAAAGACAGAAGAAAGAAAAATGGCTTTAAAGTGTTTGCGAGACTTTTTCACTCTGGTGTGTGTGTGTATATATATTTGAAGTCATTTATATCAGCTGTGGGCTTCTTTCTGCCAACAAAAGCAGCTGAATATTAGAATAATTGCAAACAAACAAGAAATCAGTTAATATTAAATTAGTTAATATTCTGTGAGCTGGTTAGAACAACACAGGTTTGAATACAGGTTTCTGCTCAGGGCCTCCAGTCATTGGGCGAATGAATAAAATTCCATAATCACTTAATTTAATCTACTGCAGTAAAAAGAGCCAAACCAGGGATTTGATGGAGCTGCAGGAAAACTGGGCTTCCATGAGGAAAGAGGTCTGGAAATGGTTTGCCACACATAAAACCCAGTAAAAAATATTTACTGTATTAATGTTTTGTATTTCTTGTAATTGAAGTGTTTTAACACTAATCGTGTGTGTGTGTGTGTGTGTGTGTGTGTGTGTGTGTATATATATATATATATAAACTTATTCCTGTTTTTAATGCCGCTATCAACAAAACAGATGAAACCAATTGCTGCTGTGTTTCCTGTTTTTCTCTCTCTCTTGCTGCACCTTTTCTTTCTCTCTGTCTCTCAGGACACCTTTTTCTACTCTCTGGTGTACGACCCCACACAGAAGACCCTGCTGGCAGACAAGGGGGAGATTCGTGTCGGCCCCCGCTTTCAGGCTGATGTCCCTGAAATGCTACAGGAAGGTTAGCGGAGCACACACACACTGCCCATCCATGTCTGTTAATGTTTAGTTTCATGCTTTTAACTTCAAGCATGTCATTTTTCCCCTTTTACATTTTTTTTCTCTTTGTAAAGAAATAAGATTAGGTCTTCACATTATTTAAAATGAACCCAAACTGCTGAAACAGTTTTTGCTGTGAAAGACAGATGACTTGAGTTGTACAGTTATTGGAATGTCTTCCCTGGTACTGACAGGGGGTTTGAGGGTGTATTTGCCACTTCAAAATGTCACAGATAAGCTTGATTTGTGGCCATTGGTGCATCACAAAAGGAGCAGTGTAGATTCCAGTATCAGCAGCTACGATCACTCAAGTGTGAAATTGCTGTTCTGTCAGTTGTTGACTTCACCTCCCCAATTTAAAGCCACAGTTTCTTACACTATATTCTCAACAACTTTTAGACTCTCCTCTTAAACATCTGCTTTAGACCCTGTTTTAGATGACCAAGCATTTAAAATGAACAAATATTGCTGCTAACCTCACTGTCCTCAAATCCAAACTGAGATACAGTGCTATTAATGACACTGAATTGCTTTGCAAATCAGATGTTGCCCTCAATTTTATTTGATGTGACAGAAATTGAATAGAGGTGTGACTGATTTATGGTTGTGTATATCTTGTTTAGCTACTGCCTGGTGTTTTTGTTCTCTAATCTTGCCAGGTTCTGTACACATCAGAGCGTTTCGTTGCTGTATTAGCAGCCCATTTACTGCCAGCCTTATACGTTGATAAATATTCTTGACAAGTCTCATTTATCATGAGGCCAGCGCTTACTTGTGGATCCTGAACAGTTTCTCTGTGGAATCGATGAGAACTGTGTTAGGTTACATAAACCAAGCATGAAAACGTTCACTAAATCTCCCTATGTGTTGTTTTTGTAGTGGAATGATCTGCTAAAAGGAATTGACTGCCTTGTATTCTGAACACGCCACCTTCTCTTAAATGAAAGGGCTCCTGCTGTAGGCTGCGTAGAAATGCTGTGACAAAAATAGGATTTTCTGGACTATGTCTTGGTTTTTATGTTTTATAATATTTTGCAATGCTGGGGGTAGATTTGTTAGTGAAAGAGAGTGACGGACCAACCCAGGTGTAGCTTCACTCTGCCCAGTGGGGTTTAGAAAGCATTGAGGTAATGATGGATAAATTCAGCTGGAAGACAATATTCATGGAATATTTTTTATATGATTTATATGATTATTAGTGGCTGGTTGTCAAATTCTGAAAATTCATAGAAATGCCATTTCCTTCAATAGGAATGTATTTAAAGATGGATTGTGGCTGATTCTTGAATTCTGTTGAAAGACATAATAGATCCCAATAAGAAACTTCATAATTTTTAAATTACTCTTCAACGTGGTGTTGCTTACACTCACCACTGAAATTTGTCATCCTATTAATTTTAAGGATGATGCTGATAAAAGACTTCAACAAAACAGAATTTTAGCTCCCGTTACCCAGTGGCACATCATCCATAATTAGTTACTTTACCCTGTTGCTGTGGTGGATCTGAAGGCATATTTTCTGGCTGGCAGAGGCCTTGTGTGGAACTGCCTGGAGCACATCTACCGCACCTTTGACTGGAAGAGTAAATAATCTATCCTCTCCTCCTCTACCAGCTCTTACATAGTAAAGATTTTCTTAAACCTGAGGATGGAATTCCTCAGTCTCTTTCCATTTGTATAGGTAACGACAGGCAGTATATTATTTCTCAGTATATTATTTCTCGGTATAATTTGTCAAGATGCTTTTCTGATTAGATCTCAGATATTGTCAGTATGTAAACTCTGATGAAGTTCATGTTTCAATACAAAGAGTGCATGATTTATGCTTTTTGTGCGTTTAGTGTATTTTTGTCTTTCACTTTACCAAACCTCTGTAAAACACTATTTCGTGTCACAAATATGTCTTTATGCATCATAATGTTAATTTTTCTCATATCATCCATCTTTTAAGCCGGTTATCGGCCCAAATAATAGGCTGATTGGTGTTTGAGAAGCTAAAGCTAATTTAGGTCATTCTAACTAGAAAATGTGCTCCAGTTCTCACAATACTTAAGTATTTCGAATGACAATGACTCAAAATTGTGATCAATGCTGTTTTACGCTGCTGTTTTTTTGTAATTTCTCAATCCTGAGAAAATATGCTGACACCTGAAATTTCTGGAGATATGAAGTGAATAAATGAAACATTTCTTCTCTTCCAAACAGGGGAGGCAGACGACAGAGACCAGTCGAAGCTGGAAGTGAAGATGTGGGACCCAGAATGCCCTTTGACCAATAAACAGATAGACCAGTTCCTGGTGGTAGCTCGGTATGAATATGCTTTTGGCCCCGTTGCTCCACTAAAGTTGTCGCTGAATATTACCCGAGCTGCTTATATATTCGTTTTACACACTCCCTGATCACTTACCTTATCTACAGCCATTATCCATTTAATCACCTCTACTTATACAAGAAAGTGTTTAATAACTCCAGTAGAGTACCTGTCAGTGCCACCGCTGTACTGATTAATGATTCGCCCAAATAATATCTGCTCTTTAGTGGTCCTGTGGGAATCCTGACGTTCATTTTCTGTTTTAAAAAAGGCCAAATAAACTGATTACTAATGAACCCTGTAATTGTTGAGCTTCAAAGTGCACCCAAGTAGACTTCATTTAAAAGGTCAATCAGTCCAACTACTTAATATGAAGGTGCCAGTGAGTGTGTGTGCTATTGCTGTCATTATGTGCCCTAAGCACTTCAATTTTAGTACAAAAGCTTATGAATATATTTCTGTGCTTCTTAATCCTGCTCCTGGTGACCTAAAGCTTTGCACAGTTTCACTACTCCCCGCCCGAACACTTGTGATCCACTTCATTAGGGCCTCTGTTTATATTTATAATGAGCTGGATCAGATGTGTTAAAGACTTGCAGTGCTGTGGGTCACTGGAAAAAGACTCCACTGGTGATGAAATTCTGCTGTTATTTTTTTCACCATGACTGGGACTGTGTGGGAACAGTGATTGTGAGATGACTAGGTTTATGGATGTTGTATTATTTTGTGTAAAGGGCGGTGGGCACCTTCGCTCGAGCATTGGACTGCAGCAGCTCCGTCAGACAGCCCAGCTTACACATGAGCGCCGCAGCGGCATCGCGGGATATCACACTGGTACCAGCTCCCACTGCACCCTGTCTCACAGTTCTCCTGTTCTGTCTTCTACTATTTCCCAGAAAAGCAGGTACATTTCATTCACTGTGTTCCGTCTGTCTCCTCTCCTTCTGCCATCACATCACGTGTAGTTCCATGCTATGGACACTCTGCACCGGCATGGCTACGACCTGTCAAGCGCGCTGAGCATCCTGGTGCCTCAGGGGGGGCCTGTGCTCTGTAGGGACGAAATGGAGGAGTGGAGCTCCTCAGAGGCCAACCTGTTTGAGGAGGCACTGGAGAAATACGGCAAGGACTTCAATGACATCCGGCAAGACTTTGTGAGTACAGATCATGCACACAGACCAGAATATGTTGACTTAATGCCATATGTTTTAAGCAACCTGAGATATGAAACTATGGACTATCATATAAATATAGGCTGTTAAAAAATATCATTAAATTTGATTAGATATTCAGCTCTTGAACTACTCGTTTTCTGTTGATCAGGCTTTTATTTGTTTTTTCATCTTTTTTTTGGTCATCTTTAGTCTCTGGTTTTTCCTAGTGATGGGTCCTCTGACTCTTAGTCACTCCAGTACTGTTAATAATGGAAAGTCCCAGTGATACTATTTCTAATAATGTTTTCCATGTCTAATATAAACTATTCATGTAACACAAGTATTACTTGTGTTGGCCTGTGTGCTCTAATGCACTTCAGCCTGTTAAGAAATGTACCCTGCGTTCACACTGGCAGCTAGTTGCTGTGGCCAGTCCCCAAGTAGCTGTTACTGGCAGCCAGTTTGTGGGTGTTTGTGGTAAAGGGCTACAAATGTGTTGTCAAGAGATGCATCAGCTAAAAAAAAATACATTAACAAATAATGTTTTGTGTTTATTTTTTATATTTATCTAGTGTATACAATATTCATGTATATTTATAAACAGTTGTTACTCTTTTATATATAGCATCATTTGTTAATACTCATTTGTATAAATTTGAACTCCGCGCAACTTTTTTGTGGCCATGTTGATCAGTGTAGTCCAGCGGCCACTGGAAGTGAATGACTTGCCGCTTGTTGTCACTGCTGGTATGAACACTGGATTAATTGGTAGATGGAGCTGGGATGACTTTAATGTTTCCATGGTTTTGCAGCTAGTGGCTGAATAGGTCATTTTAAATCTACAGTTCATAGCAGCTCAAAGCTGGCAGCAGTCTGTGGTAGTGTCCTCTCTGTACTGCTATGCATTGTTGGCCTATTAGAATCCTTTGATGTTAAATTTATAATAACTAGATATGACCATTGAACCTTTTTCTAATACACTGTTATAAAACATTGTTAGTAATAAACAATGAAACAAGGGAGATATCACTTGTATAGAAATTGTACATGTCTATATTGCATTACTTTATGATCAGCCATATCAGGGATTTTTCTAGGTTTGATGCTCGGAAGCGGTGAGAGGACCTTGTACAGTGGACCAGAGGTCTTTTAAGGTGGGCCCGAGGTCTTTTAAGGTGGACCAGAGGTCTTTTAAGGTACCCCACCTGTACAGATTTGTTAAAACATCCAGATGTACAAACATAAAAAAGCTAAAACTGACAAATTGCTAGAGTATGGCGTTGGCCCTGCAAGGTTGGGATACGAATCCCAACTGCTAGTGTCACCCACACGCTGCTCCCTGGCGCCCCTTGTTGGCAGCAGCCCCCTGTTTCACTTGGCAAATGAGTTAAAATGCAGAAAAAGCATTTCTCATTGTTCACCCTGTGCTGTGGTGTGTCCATGTGTGACTATAAGGGTTAATATATTAAAATAAAAGGAGTAGTAAGGAGACTGCATATTGTTTGAATATTTTTTTGTATTTTGGCATTTTCTCAGTTTTATGCTTTTGAACTTAATTCTATTACATTTTTGGCAGAAAATTTACTCTATGAGCCACACATAGATTTGTAGTTCTGGATTACACTCAGAAGCTAAAGAAACCTGTGAATTCAGAGGCTTGAGAAGTTGTGAAATTGAGGGAAATGAAGCTGTAACAGTAGTGACTGCGGAAGAGATGACAGGCTGTGAAAATGAAGGATGCCCACCTCTGTCTCTCTCTTTGGAAACCAGGTCGATTGAGGGAGGATGACTTTTGATCCAGCAGGTGTGTGTGCGTGAGAGAGAGACAGAGTGTGTGAAAGTCTTACCTTCTGGTGCAATTGCGGCCGTGTCTGCTAAGAGCAGAGCGAAGAACAGTGTTGTAGTGATTTTCTTTACTCAGGAGGGATGACTTATGAAGGGAGAGTGAAATGAAGGTGCCCTTGACCTGAACTGCACTGCAGGGGAGGCCGATGATGGCGGAAAAACAAAAGGTTATTCAGACACACGTTCTAATCATGGTTCAGTAAGTTGGAACAGAAGTCTGAGGGCTGTTCAGAGATAATCCCACTAAGCCCTTTTGGTCTTTGGTGTGAGATGCATGAGACGACCTGTGGGCTCTGGAGCTGAAGAGGAGCAGTGACTTGACTTCTGTTCCCATTGCTTTCCCCCTTTTTTCACTTTTTGTCTCTGGGTGGAGATGAGGAGAGTGCTCTGTTCCCTGGAAAATGTGCTTTAGTGAGTGGCTTGTAGAGAAAGGGGGTGTTATTTTTGACATGCAGGGGTCCTGTGCCTAATCAAGCCTTCAGGCTGATTAGTGAACGACGGATGGCTTCGCTCTCGACATGCACTCTACCAAGTACATCAGCTGTTCTCGATCTAGAGCTGAGGATACAGCGCCTGAGACCTTTTGAGTCAGACTTGGTGACATGATGAAGGTTTGAGCTACTATACCAGCTTTCTTTAGGGCATTGGAGACTAGAGCTTCTGTTTGAGGGTCATAAAAGATGATGACCATTTATCTGACACACGGACAATGTCTTTTTTCCTCCTCAAACGACTGTCAGTAACATGAAAAAGTGAGGAGAAAAACACTTAGGCATCCTGTGCAACAGAAATGTCTTCAGAGGAAACTTCAGTGGGTTCTTTCCTGGGTCCTATTCCTGGGTACCAGCAGTGTGGGTTCAGAGCGTGAGATATTAGGGAATCTTTAACATTCACCGTCCGTGTATCTCCGGTAGGCAGGTGCTCATGAATAAACATGGTCATCTGTATGCAAGGGCAGAAGTGCCATGCTGAAAATAAATGATCAGAATAAATGTATTGAGATGCTACAGACAACGCTGTTCTTGCTGGAGGGGCTGCTGCTAATGAGAGGTAATTGATTAATCTGTTGATTACTGTTTTGATTAATAGAATTATTTGTTTTTATTTTTAAGAATGATTGATTGAAATGTGTCCTCATGTGAAAGATTTTATTCTCTTTAAATTATGCAACGCAATAATGACTAGCTAACAGATGTGGACTTGAGTCAGTGACTCGGACTCTTGAGCTGCATGTTGGCAAACTTGCAAACTGACTCACTACTCCACTCGGACTGGCCCTTAACCGACTCGCCGCTCCACTCGGACTGGCCCTTAACCGACTCGCCGCTCCACTCGGACTGGCCCTTAACACCAGACATTTTGTTTCTCAGCTGTTGTGTGCGAATATGCTTGTTCATATTGCAGTTGCCCTGTGAGGTCAGTTTCCTCTCACACCTGCCTCATTTGATGTAGATCCGATATCAAAAAATTTTGATTGTCAAATTTCAAAAGTTTGAACTTATTTGATGAGATGAAAGAAAGAGCGGGGATGTGAGAGAACGTGAGAGCAGTGCCACCTGAAGGGAAATAAAACACTGTGGCAGCAGCACATAAAGAAAAAGCTGTGCATCAAGAGATGTGAAGGACAGTTGTGAAGTGAAAGCAAAATGAACTGGATCAAATGTAACAAAAACTTCAACCTTTTCAGGTTTGGAAAAGCCTTTACTCACACCTTGTGGGTCCTTTTTTTCCTCAATGTCAAACTAGCTGCAGCCCCAGGCTAGTCCTAAACTGGAGCAACCATTATAGAACAGTGTAGCCTCTATTGCATGTTGTTGAGAGTCAGTGTCATCTCTCTCTTTTTTTTTTCCCTTCTGTTTCAGCTCCCTTGGAAGTCCCTGACTAGCATTATTGAGTATTATTACATGTGGAAAACCACAGACAGATATGTGCAGCAGGTAAGGACAGTAACAAATATAGTTTTAAAAAGCTTGTGTTTTCATGTGTTCTTGGTTGTTCTTGGTGCTTAAAGTGCTGGTGTTTTTTTTTTGTTTTTTTTCCTCCAGAAAAGACTGAAGGCAGCTGAAGCGGAGAGTAAACTGAAGCAGGTCTACATCCCCACATAGTGAGTGAACGTCTTTCTTCTGATCTCTCGTTTTCTCGTGTTTTTTGGCAGCTGGCTCTCTTCAAACAGTAAAATGTTGTGATGATAAAGAATGTCTTCTGACTGTTTTTACTCGACAGTAATAAGCCCAACCCCAACCAGATCTCTGTCAGCAATGGCAAGATGGCCACCGTGAATGGTGCACCGGGACCAGGTGGCTTCCACACGACTGGCTCGGGCCGTGCGTGCGAGAGCTGCTTCGGTGAGTACTTCAGTTCTCGCGTCATCTAGTTATAATCATTAGAGGTTCAAAGAGTTTACAGGGTCATGCTGTGCCTTTCATATGCCTGAAGGCTGTGTCCTGCAATCAGTGGAGAGGGCTGCACCATCCGCTTCTTGTTCATTGCTTAATCTGGTTTACAAGCTAGCAGGCTGTGATACGTACGATCGGTTAGGATTTTAAAAGGATCAATAGTGTCCATTAGGGACTTATTTAAGGTCAGGGAGGTATATGGGGTGTTTCAACATGTAATCTATTGGACCTTTTGATGTTTGTGAAGAGCAGAGGTCTTAAACAACCAGCAGTTTAATTTAGCCTTTCTCATTAACTTGCAATTTCTCCTTATATCCTGCCCACATATATGTTTGTGTGTGTGTGTGTTATTTACAGTGGCTGCTGGTCTGACCTGTAATATAAAACCTTTGGTTAGTAGATTATTAAAGTAATGTTGGAACAGTGCGTGCAAAATAAACTACCAAAATGAATTTATGATTAGTTATAAACTCTGCAAATTGAGTTGACATTGTTATAACAACATTAGTTAAAGTTATGCATATTAGTTATGCATACAAATGCACATTAGTTACATATGCATTTGTAGGTTCAAGCAATTAATATGTAAATGCAGGTACTAAGCAGATCCACTGATTTCATGAATACAGTTGTTAAGAAAATCCACTGATTAGGGAATACAGTTATTAAGCAGATCCACTGAGAAAAAAGAATTAAGTACTCAGTTTTGCTAACACTTGCAGTAAATTGATTAGGAATACTAATTCCATCATAATAAGAGTTCCATATAATTCTAGTGTTAAATGGTCACTGCAAGTCAAACGTTTTAAGATTGTCTACATTTGCCTGTTACTCACTTATGTTTTCTAAAAATACACCCAATATGAAACAAGTGCATTTAAAGTTAAAGGACAGTCTAGAATTTGACTCTGTATCACCAACAACCAGTTAATAGGAGTCTGTTACAGATTCTCTCATCTTTTTTTGATGGCTTTATTTGACACATTTTCATACAGAGTTGTTCACTCGACAACTTTTCACTGTTTAATAAGAATAAAAATCTGTAGTATATGAAATAAATGGAAAAAGTGGTAGTGTGCAACTGCTGCACTACTAACAGTCGGAACGATTATAGTAGTAATTATAGTCTTTGGAGAACTTTGGGAGGAAGAGAGTGGACATGGAAGGGAACAACGGAGAGATAAAAAACTAGTGTATTATTTTCTAATGCTCTCGCTGAGATGTTAGTTTGAGAACGCAAGTCAGTCTCTCTCGTTCTTTCTCTTTTCTATTCAGCTATGCAGTCTGCTCAGTGGTACTCTTGGGGTCCCCCGAACATGCAGTGTCGCCTGTGTGTCTCCTGCTGGATGTACTGGAAGAAGTATGGTGGCCTGAAGATGCCGAGCAGAGCTGAAGGGACAGAAGAGAAAATGCCTCCAAGCCCTGCTTCAAACGTAAGCATCTGCAGTGTCTGATGATCTTGGCATGCAGTCAAGCATTAGACCTTGTTTGAGAAGGTGTGCAGGTAACAGATGTCCATGCACATTATTCTAATTTTTTCCTGTCACACTGCCAAAAATTATTTAGTAAGTGTTTTTCAGGGTGGAATTGAGCGAGTGTTGGCTAAAATGTAGTCTCGCGTAGCCAGAACTTCAGACTGACGGCTGAAGGTCTGGAATTCATAAACACTTTCTTTGGCCAAGGCCCACCCATAAGGCTGTTTGACTGACATGTCAAACAACCAATCACAGTTTGTTTAGTTCAGCGTCACGTTTCGGGGTGTGGAAATGTCCCCGCAACAACAGACCGACGTACAACAGGTCAGTCAGCATAGAAAATTAAAGGAGAAGAAAACAAG
>JBBPDB010000108.1:37116091-37129765 GCA_037974465.1 Brachypetersius altus
TTCTATGCTGACTGACCTGTTGTACGTCGGTCTGTTGCTGCGGGGACATTTCCACGCCCCGAAACGTGACGCTGAACTAAACGAACTGTGATTGGTTGTTTGACATGTCAGTCAAACAGCCTTATTGGGCGGGCCTTGGCCAAAGACAGTGCCTATGAATTCCAGACCTTCAGCCGTCAGTGTGAAGGTCTGGCTACGCGAGACTAGGGTTACGGGGATCTTATCTTCCTCTGAATCCTCTCTTGCTACCTCTGTCCTTTTCTGTCCCACTGATCGTGTTTTCTTCTGCTCTCCCTCTCCTCTCTGTCTTTCTCTCCTGTCTGTAGGAAATGCGTTCCCGCGGCCACACCCAGAGGCAAACGTCCCATCTGGTTCCGATGCGAAACAGTGGCAGCCCCAAATCCTCCATGAAGACCAAGCAGGCATTCCTGCTTCAGGCCACGCGCCTCACCAAGCTGGCGCGTCACATGTGCCGTGACCTCATCAGGCTGCGCCGGGCCGCGCGCCGCCCCTTTGTGCCCATTAACTGTGGTGCCATAAAGGCGGAGTGTAAGAGCTCTTTAAATTCCTAACTTCAGTCTCTCTCTCTCTCTCTCTTTCCCACCCCCTCCTTTCTCTCTCACACACACACACACTTACACACACTTACACACAAAGACAGACACACACTCACGCTCTCGTCACAACACCCTCCAAGCTCCCCGACTCCCACCTCTCCACATCTTGCTGCCATTCCTCCCCTTCATTTCTGTCTTTTACTGTTTTTATTATTGTTATTATATTATTATATTATTTTGTTTTTTGTATTCCCCCACCCCGTTTCCAATAAAGACTGCCTGTCCTCCATAATTTTGGGTTGCAATCATCTTTTCAGTTCAGTTTTGTTTTTGTTTTCCCATTTTGGTTGTAAAAATGATCTGTTCAAGTGAAACATGAGCGCCTCTGAACCATCTCAGTTTAAAAACCAAAAAGGAAGGGTTTGATTACATAAGAGTTGAAAAGGTCACCTGTGTTTAGTCTTCATTTTACTATGGATAGTTGCTACACTTGCAAATACCTATAGAGAAAGCCTTATATTTAGTGAAGCTACAATTAAAGATGGACCTTTTAAATCTATTTTGCCTAAAAGAAACGATATATTTTGCACACCCCTTAAAGATGTATTCTAATTAATCCTCACTGTGAATATTACACTTTTATATTTGAGTGTTTACTGTTTGATCCCCCCCCCCCCTTCCTTGTTAGAGTAGATGATTCATTTTACTGTTGCTCGCTCCATTTCATCCCAAAGGTCATATCCAGCACTCATTTTGTTACAGCATGTTTCTGCATGTTCTGAGTTTAAGTTGATTAGTACTGTAACATTGTGCTCCTGCTTGAGGCGTAATCTTGAATATGGATAAAATAAGGCTTGAGATCAGACTTAAAAACTGGTGCTGATTGTAAAGCGTCTTGACCTGCGTCTTCGTGCAGGTGGTTACGAGAGGATTTGCCAGTTGTAATTCGTGTCCATCAAGGAGTTTACCTTGTGAACGTGTTGTTTACGGGTTCTTTTGAACCAAACGAGTGTCTGTGTGCTTCTGTACTGTGTGTATACAGGAGGTGAAGTGAGTGTAATGAATATTAAGCTTGTCTAATATGCTCCTCTTTCTCTTTCTCAGGTAAGAGGGCTTAAGCACCTTGAGGAAGGCAGTGTAGGAGAGAGCTGAGGCAGGGAAGAGTAAACTAAGGCCAGTCTGTATCAGTCAGGAATATTTTCGTATATGCAAACACTGGACAAACTTAATGCTTTGACAGTTTAGATTTCTACATTGCCAAACTGTTGCTTCCGAACATATAGTACAGTTACCTAAGCCCACCCAAGACTGTTCACTATTTGTCTCAGTTCTTATGGTGGTCTCTTTCCCTTTCAAGTGATGCATCCCTGCATCCCTTTTAAAGTTGCTTTGAAAGGTCGTTATAGAGTGGTTTTGTCACATTTTTCAAATCCGACCGTTTAAGTTATGGATTGTCTACGTAAAGTAAACCTTGTTCTAGACCATACAAATGCGGCAAGCTGTCCTCCTGGTCATGTGACCTTAAATATTGTGTTAAAAAGGGAATTATGCTTCTGTTTACTTCTCAAAACTTGGTAGCCTGGGTCGTTTCAGGCACAGTTTTCAAGATAACATCTAAAAGAAATGTAGTCATTGTGCTCACTGAGTATGCTCTTGTAGTAAATAGCTTCAAGATTGAGATTTTTTTTTCACTCCAACCCAAGCCCATGATTTAAAAAAACACTTAAGAGAGCATTTGTTTCTCCCCTGGAAGATCAAAGGCTAGAAAGTACTTCAATGTAAATAAAATCTTTTATAATCCTAGAGATACATTTATTGAATTGTTGGACCAGTTGAATTACCTTTATACAGCAAACGACTCGCGTAAGGAGAATGCTATTGATAAGATTTTTTTTTTTTTGGTAATTAGGTCATGAATCATCTCAAGACTTCAGTGACTTTGTACTCTCTGGGTGTAGGGTGTGTGGAGTGGGTGTGAATAAGATGCAGCGCTGCTCTGAACCTCCGTTATCTGGAAAAATGGAGAAAAAGAAGTGATGAGACCTTTGATTGGTAGGAGGCTCTAAGTGGTTTAAAATGGTGTTTACTTTAGAATGTGAAAGTGGGTCAGACTTCTTCTTCGCTGTGTTGTAAGAAGGAATGTTTGTTCCTTGATTTGTCCAGCTTTGCTCTTTTGAAGGCGCTAGAAGTTGGAATTTTTTTTTGACAAATGATAAAATAAAGATGAGGAACAGGTTGAAAAGATTTCATTTGTGCTGTAAAGCCTTTGTTAGTGATGTAATGATGCAGTTCGCTTGATTGTAGACTCGTGGTAAGAGTAGCGGTGGGCATTTGGTTTTTGGGCGAAACTCAATGTAGATGAGCATCTTCAAAACGTCTGGTTCTTATGGGAAGCGGTGAATGCTTCGTGCCTCTCCTGAACGTCTTGATCAAATTGCCAGTAAAGTGAACCCTTTAAAGGACTTTGGAGTTCACTCAAATATAGATATTTTCCTTTTGTTCTTTTTTTGAACTTCTGCAAAATGTCATACAGTTTCACAGTGAATCTAACGTGATTGAATTTTTGCCAGTCATTTTGAACAGTCTGTAACTTTTTGAATACGGAACAGGTTAGAACAATTAGAATTTGTGCTTCGCTGTATATTACAAGCAGCAGTTTTCCACATTTCTGTAGAAGTACGGCTCCCAACAGCTTCTTCCAAAACTCTCCGTTGTTAAGAGGACAAGTCCTCACTTTAGGAAATAAATCCCAATCTTGGCAGAGCCTTGCAGATGCCTCGCTCGCTGCCCTACGTCATGGCCTGACCCAGGCTTTACTGCCAAGAGTTTTTTTATTTGTTTTTGTTTGGTTTTTTTGCTTCTCTCATCATATGCAGTTTTCCATTCTATGCTTTCATTCCACTCTTGTTTCCACCCCAGAGGCGTATTTGTGTGTGTCCCACCCATAAGAAGACCTTTTGGCATCTCCATGCTCTAAGGCATGGGGGTGCCCTCGGGGCATGCTCTTTGGTTTGTCTCCTCCTTTTTCTATCCTATCTTTTGTTTTCATTGTGTCAATGTCCTGTGGGCAATCAAAAAACGAAAAATAAAACCATGGCTGAAACCATCTTATCTGAGTCCTTGTAGTTTTCATGTGTCTTGTGTACCTGTCCATCACTGTGCCACACTCACACCGATAGGCCGAGTGGAGCCACGGTCGTTAGGAAATCGGCTTCCGCTGACAGCATGAGCTCTGCTCCTTTGGTTCCTCTCATTCTTTTTCTGTCCATGCCCTCATCAAGCGTGTTACATGTTTCTTTTTACGGTGTGTGAATGTGGATGTGCACACACCCGTTTTATGCATCTCACCCCTATGGCCTGCTGTGTATGCAACTTCACGTTTGAGTTTCTCTCGCCAACCTCGTTGGCTTAATGGCTAATTAGGCTCTTTCGCTTACCTGTCGGCATGTGTCTTTTGAAAATGAGCATTTCTACTGAAATCTGAGGTCTGCAGATTTCTTTACACATCACTACCAGCTCTGGAGGGCCAGAGTCCTGCACAGTTTGGTGATTTAACAGCGTAAATACACTTTACCCAACTCAGTGGTTAGTTTCCAGGTTGGGTGTGTGTGAGCAGAGAAATCACCAACTAGTGCTGGACAATGGCCCTCCAGGACCAAAATCAAATACATGGAAAGGTTTAATAACGCGTCTGCATGTACCATTTTGCTTTCTGCAAATTCAATCACAGGACAATACTAGCATACAAGAACCCAGTAATTGTACAAGAGTCAATTATGCTTGGCAGTGGCTAAATTAAGAGCAGTGGAGGCGATGCGTCTTTCTTAATAAATAAATCCATCAGCACGCTGCTCACGAGTTTGTGATCATCAAAAGAGCAGGAGCGTCCAATCTTATCTGCAATTTTGGCCTTCCATAGGGACATATCTCTGACATTTCATTTATTTTAACTCGTGCAGTTTTTCCTTTGTCATTGCAGTCAACTCCGGAGCGCTCGGCTTAATTGGGTGCATTGTTGCAGAGGAAACGGCCTTGACGACAATCGAGAACACCTTTAAAGTCTTGGTTTGCCAAGGCGACGGGGAGAGAGTCTTGCAGCAGCCTCAGCATCCCTGAAGTTTTAATGAATTTTATAATGAGCTGAAGTTGGTTGGACAGAGTTTGTAATGGGGTGCATTATAGGTAGATCGATGTGATTGAGTTCAGGGAGGGAAAAATGGCCTTTGCCTGAAGAAATGGCTGCACAGACCGAGTGTGATTTGACATTGGATTTCTGTCTGCCTGGTTCTCCTTGCGAGTTGTCTATCAGTCAGAGAGATACCACAGGGTGCGTTTTTGCGAGGACATCCATCAGGCTGATTCAGTACGCGCCGTTCTACTTCTGAGTGTGTGCTTGAGAGTCTCTCTCTTGCTTGCTGCAGCATATTGACTTGGCCCATGTCTCTGTGTGTCCAACGCTGGTGGCTGATGTGTAGATATGATCCGAGCGGCGGAAGGCATGACAGGGCGATCCACTAAGCCCAAACCGTCCCAGAGGAGCACCCTGACCAGCATCCTGCAGTACCTCGGTGAGTAAAACGCAGGGCTGAGAGATACAGCGCTGATTATTTATGCAGCATGTGCAGTCCTGTTTTTCTGGAGCACTGAAACCCAGTGCTCACGTTTGTGCTGTGTTGTTTCAGAGTCTCGCCCAGCGCCCCACATCCAACGCTCTCATCGTACGCCAGGCCTGCAGGTGCAGCCCCCGCGCCGCCTGCTCTCCTCCCTACCTAGCCACGGCCCCCTCAGCATGCTGGGAAAGCGCAGTTACCACCACCACAGCAGGGTGGAGTCCTCCGAGAGGAGAGGGAGCGCACCAGGACAAGGTGACTGCCAAAAAAAACCCCCAAACATACATATTAATAACACAAGAAGTTAAATCGCTAATTAGAAAATGCAAACTGATTTTTTAAATGTATTTTTTGACAGAAAATCAAGGTCATATTGTGGGACCCATTCTGGTAGGTAATCTATACTGCATTTATCACCAGCTCTTTAAATTGGTTGGGTTGGATTGAAGGAATAATGGATAATTCTGCAATGCAGTTTACTCAAACTATTTAATTTACTCAAACTATACAGAATAGTGCAAAACTCGTCTTTTATGCTTGAAATTGTAAAAGGTCATTATGATTGGTCATATATATATGTGTGAGAAAATTGAAAAACAAAAAGAAAACTGGAAAATTAAACATATTTGACACAATTCTGCAGTGTTTCTTTAATGAGGTGGATGAGAAGAGCATGGGTGTTGGTTAACAGCATTACATCTGGATTTTAAACAAGGCACATAATGTCTTTCAAACCATGCAACTGTTCTCATCCTCTTCCAGCTTCACAGTTTGATGGATTTTATTGCTCTTTGTAAAACACTAATACGTTATCAGTTCTTTCTTTAATTACACACTTGCTTGAATTCTCCTGGAGTTGGTATTTTATGGAGCCACCGTTTTATTACTACGGCCATAATTTTAGCACGGGCTCAGAGCCTGACCGAGCAAAAAATACAACGAATTGTAGAGAAACAGGGTGTCCTCAGTGTCTCTGCTCCTCTCCCTTCTCCTGTCATTTCCTTCTCCATCACTCACTGCCTCCTCACTCCTCTCTCAGCAGCATAACGGTCGGAGCAGCAGCGGCTCCAGCCTGCGACCCAGCAACATGATGTTGCGCAAGAGGCGGCCAAACTGGATTGATGCTCCAGATGACAGCTTTTTCCTTGTTTCCAGGGAGACCAGGTACGCCTCACACATGTCCATCACGGCATCTCCTTGTGTGCTTTTTCATTCATGGATCTAAGCTTCAGGACACTGCGTGTGCCAGTGGGTGAACCCATCATACTCCCTCCTAGGCTAGCTCATAGGTAACACAACAGATCAAAAGAACTTCTATATCCTATATTAGAGGTGTAACTTAGACTAAAAACAACACACTACAGGCCAAAGATTGTGTAGAAACCTCTTCTGCTCTTTGGTGACTGTGGTGATTATTGATTGACTTGGCGTGAGCTTTCTCATTTATTTTCCCCACATACAGCCGCAGCCATCAGTTAACAGTCAGTGACGCATTTAAATGACAGGGGCTGCACATGTGTAATTACAGGATTGGTCATACCCAGTACCAGTAATAGCCACGAGGGATCAACTGAAAGTTTGACTGGAAAAAGAAAAAATAAAACACCATGCAGTTTTCAAATGACATGAACTGGAGGCTCCTGTAATTAACAATGCAAATATATTTGTCGCCTTACTTAATTGGTAGGCTTACGACGGCAGCATGGGAAGGGTATGTCCTCATGTCTCTGGAATCTTTTAACAGGATTTGGCTACTGGAAGTCATAAGACTTATAAGAATTCACTTACATTTGCAGTATTAGGGATGTGCTGTACAAGACTCCACAGGTAACCTGCGGGATGGTCATGAACTCGCACCAAAATCCATTAAAAACATTCCGGGAAATAGTTCTGTAAAAGCTCTGAGCAGAACTGAGCATAGTAGAGCCCTTTGGCCTGGTGAAACCGATGAATGGGAAAAATGTCCCTTAATGCACTCTGAATGCTTTTCCCGCCCAAATCCCAGCTTTGGTGTCATCTCTAATATGGAGGCAGTGATAACTTGACCTGTAGTCATTTGTAGTTCATCATCAGTCCATTGAAATCGGGATGGATAGCAGGGATTTCTATTAGCCAGACATGTTTTACAATATCACCTTCCACTTCTGAGCACTGATGATAATTTCCCTGTGTAAAGAACTCCGATCAACACGTCTGACTGCGAGAGATGTGTCCCCAGTTTTTCCAAGGGGGATTATCAGTGAGAAGTCGCTGAGATGCAAAAGAAAATTAACCAGGCTGCAAATTTAATACTGAGATGAATGACCTTCTTTCTTGGTTGGGTGGGGATGTACACTAGAGGAAAAAGAAGATTAAATTTTTTTTATGCCCAATTCACAGTGGGTCACAGTGTGTTTGTGACTTCCTATGATTGACTGGCTGCTTGTCTCATTTCAGTGCTGCAGCCGTTAGACACCTGCTGATGGTAAGACCCTGCCCCACTACTCCATCTACACCTAAACACACGAGCATCCACACGGCACACACGCTGAGGCCGCACCAGCTTAACTGTGGAGTCTGCAGCTCTGAGAATTATTCCAAATCATTACACAACTGAGGAATGTTTGTCTCATCATAGGCGAGACCAGAATGCATTTTGCTTGCTTTCGTTCTGTAATAGCGGATAGTCGTTCCAGGGTTCATCCAGCGAAGTCGCTTTATCCTAAAGTAGGTTTATTTCCTTCCAAACAAAGTGGAGTTTTAGTCTTCTGAGATACTGAGAGCCGGAGCTGGGAGGAAGCTGCTTCTCCATTAATGCCCTGTCCGGATGAGCCATGACTGGCGCAGCTCCGTTCACTCTCATCCCCGGTGCTGGAGCGGATGCCAGGCTAAATTTAGAGGCCCTGCTCTGAAAGATTAGCCTGTAACCGGGCTGAGACAAATGAGAGCCGGTCTGAGGTCGGGCCTGGCACTCATGCCTCACATCGTCATACGGGGTTACGTGCAGAGTTACGGTTGCGAAAATCATATCCTGCATCTAAACCAGTGAAGAAGCATGTGACTATAACCATGAGAGAGTCAGGGTTTCATCTGCAGTACCTGTAAGACATACGCATTCATGATTGGGTATGTTTTATGTCCTGTGTCCACTTATTACTGTTGGCTCTGCACTCATGTCTCTTCTAATTAATTGTTACGTCTTAATTTGTAGTCATTTCACTGGGTGGTTACTTAAAAGAATGTAAACATACGCTCACATGCTTTTATATATTCTTTGTAAGTGCTCGCCATCACACTCCACTCATTGTCGAATCGGCTGGTAGATTGGATGTTTGGAGTCCAGATCATGGTTCCTTCATTAGATCCAATCAGAGGCACAAGGCGCCTGTGAGCCTCATACATTTTGCATGAATATTAGACCCAGGCGCTCATCCATTAGCCTGATTATTGTGGTTATGACCTCGCGCTTGTATTCAATTATGTTTAGATAATCAGGCCACACTGGCTCTTAACGCTCACAAGCACATTCGGGAAGGCTCTGCGCTCAGTCACATGATTACTGTTGCATGATGGAGGATCTGTGGAAAGTCTGTATCTGTGGAAGATGATCCCTAACCCTAACCGCTTTGCATTTGTTTTACTAAACAATATTAACACCAGCAGATATATACTGTATCTTGTTCAACTGTGATTGGAATAATGAATAATTTCATGCTCTTCTGCATCATCTGTTCCTACCGCTCTTCCACTTTGTGTTTGTTTGTGTGCGTGCATGTGCATATGTTCATTAAAGTGCAGGGTTCTCTCAAGGGAGAGCCTGGTAATGAAGTTTTCCGTGGTTTAGACAGACACAAATGTCCCGCGTCACGATAACACAATGCCAACATTAGCTTTGGGTAATACAATAACAGCATGCCAGTTCCAAGAACGATTTATGTGGGTTTTGTCTTTCTCCCAGAGCTGCCACAAGGGTTCAGAAATATCTAGTTAGTCCTTTAGTCACTTCATAACAAACCGGATGCGCGTCTCAGCGGATAAGCTGTCGGCCCGTTAGAGCATCTTGTTTACGATTGGAAGGAGAGACTGTGATATTGATCGGCCAACCTCTTTGATGGTGTTCTTAAGACTACAATCTGCTGCGTATGCGTTTCATAACAGGATGCTTGTCGCATGAGTCTTGGGTTCCAAGATGGCATAAGAAACATTGTGTAAGGATGCTTCCAAACGCTCTGTAGCACTTCTGTTTTTCTGCCGCACTGCTATCTTACACATTTCAGTCTTCACCACAGCTTTGGAAGGTGGGATTTTGTTAAGTGAGCCATCATAATGTCCTGTTTTCTTCTGATCCTAGGAAAGCCAGGAGGCTGCTCTCTCGTTCGCAGTTAAGAAGAGCCTGTAGGCAGCCGTGCGAGCAGATCAACCTGCGCAGGGTCCCCCCGGGACCGGTGCAGGGGCCCGTGCTCGCGCCCCCCCACCCTAGTCTACGGATGCGAGGCCCCATCGTCATCCACGACTGACCCTCGTCCGTTCTGTTTCAACCTCCTGCCCCTTTCTGTCTCTCTTTGAATTCTTTCCCCAAACCCCGCAGCACTCACACACCCTCATGCGGCTCCTTTGGCTTCCAGACCGTGTACAGGACTACAGAAACGGCCCTAACGCATTGCAAGAAGCATTCTCACAACTTAGAGCACCCCTAGTGCTCCCTTGCGTCTCAATTAAGCTTTGCTCTGGTGACTTCTTGCTGATCTACTTCGATAACCCAACACTGTCTGGATCGAGCTAACAGGGTTCTTACAAGGCAGTGTCAGTATTTTCAGACAGAGCCCTCTGAAAAACGAAAAAAAGTATTTGTGTGCTCTTTTGTTTTGTACTTTCATTTTTCGCTGCATCGGAGCCCTTTATTTCTCTTATCTTCTTGTGAGTGTTATGACCGTATGTGCACCAAATTATACAGTTTGAGAGGAGAGGGGCTAGTGTGTCGTACCGGACATTGCCGGAGGACAGTATTATGTGTATAGCATGGCCCTTTTAAGTTCCTGGTCATCCTCCAGTTTAAGTAATAGTCTTATCTGCTGGAGCGCCAACCGATTTGATACATTTCATTATGATCTTGTTTTGTACTTCAGACGATGTAACGTGTTTTCTGATTGTACTGATCGATGGAGGTCCATTTTACTTTTTTGTGACTACTATATATATATGTACATATATACACACATTCAGGAGCACTGACTGGCCAGGAAGATCCACAGTACTAAAATTCTGCCTCAAAAATGTAGTGCCAACGATGTGATTGACAGCTTTGGGCTACTATCATTCACAGTGAATGGTGTTCTCCATAATCCAGAAGAAGTGATTTGCATTTTGACCCAAGTGCATCAATTTGAATGTGCCCTTTCAGGCTGAAAGGAAGAAAAAAACAAAAAAAAATGAAAAGAAAACTAAGAATGGATCTGGAATTTAGTTCTTTGGGCACAACTGTAAGCCTAGTTTCCCTCTAAATGGTCCAATGAGGTTTCAGATCTGAAAACCAGTACAATGAAAGGGTGTCTCTCTAACGGCGATCCAGGCTGTTTAAACCGCATGTGACAGTCATAAGATCAGCTACTTCTTTATTTTTCATTTTTCTGCTTCATTCATTATGTTGTGTTTCCCTCTATGTCACATGTGTTAAGTGAAATATGCTCAATAAAAAAATAGATTGTAAGTTCTTGTATATAATTAGACTCATTCTTTCCCCATCACAATCTCAGCAACTGAAGAAGTACACTTTTAGAAGTGAGATTAGACAAACAAATACGCTGAGGTAATCCTGTATCAGCCCACAGGAAGGAAATCTGCATTGTTACAGCGGAAAGTGGGCAGAACAGGAGAAGAAAGTGGAAGCACCAAAACCTATAGAATGAAAACATTACAACCATTTGGCAGACGATTTTATCCAAAGCGTGTAACAATATACAAAACTATACAATAAATCAGTATAATATAAAAACTGTACACTCGAATATAAATACAGTAGTTAACCAGAGTGAAATAAAGTGAACCCTTACATTATGCATGAAGCACAGCGTGAAATTGTTCTCTGCATTTAACCTGTTTACCCAACCCAGGGATTCAAGCCCATGAGCTGCTGATTTCAGGGCAATTCCCTCACCACCAGCTAAATTAAATAATTAAGTACATTATTAGATCTTGCATGTTGGACTCCTCAAAAGAAGCAAAACTTTAATGATGGCCAGGGGAGCATAACTGGCCTTTCTCTCTTACTCAAGCAAACCCAGTTGTCTGTTGAGCTGCTTGGAACAGTCAAGTTGTGTTAACGACAGTTAAAGGATGCACATACTAGCCCACACACACACACACACACATACATTTTGGGACTCACAAAGCGAGCTCCAAAAAGACATGGCTGGAGGAGTTCAGTGTGGAACAACTTGACTGGCCACACAGTCCTGACCTCAACATAAATGCTCTACAGAATGAATGAACACAAATTACCACAGAAACTCCACAATCTTGTGGAAAGTCTTCCAAGAAGAGTAGAAGCTGTTAATGGCTGCAAAGGGGGACCAACTCCATTATAATGTTGTTTTCTTTTATTGCAATGTACCTGCTGGTGTAATGGCCAGGCGTCCCAATACTTTTGTCCATATAGAGTATACACATGTATGTGTAAACATGACACTCAAACAATACAGATTTAGTTACAGCACAAACACACAGGCTCTGCTTGCCTAGTTACTCATAAATGCTCAGTTGTGTCTTGGTGATCTGGTTTCTTTGATGCTCAGTCTGAACTTGGTAAATCCCGTGAAGTTGGCGGCTCCTTTCAGGGTGTCCCGGAAGCAAACGCTCGATAAGCAGTAGAGGACGGGATCCAGAGCACAGTTTAAAAACGCGAGACATAAAGACACACCATACAGTTTACCTACCGTCTGATATGGGGAGCATGAGGAGACGTCTTTGAGGAAAAGAGCCACCAGGCCTATGATGTAGGTGGGCAAGAAACAGAAAGCAAACATGATGATGACGGTCAGTAGTAAGTACAGGGACCGTTTAACCCTGCGGTGCTTTCTGAGCTGGATGTTGTCACGGAGGTGGTAACAGATGCGTCCGGAACAATAGAGCACCAACACGAAGGCCAGGGCAAACTCCAGGACGTGAAGAGAACTGTGCGCCCTCATTCCTGCCCCAGAGTCTGTCCATGTGTAAATGCTGTGACAGACGGACACGGATGAGTTCTCAGGAGACCTCAGGAGCTGGGTCACCAGCAGCGGGAGGCGAAGGGTCACCACAGCCACCCAGACTCCACTGCTGATCATTACTACGTGCCTAATTTTTAGGTTGCAGATGCAATGGTGTGGATGGACGATCCTGAAAAAGCGGTCCACCACCAAAACGGTCATGAATGCGACGCTCGCTGACTGGTTCACCGACAACATGAAGAGGTGGAGGCGGCAAAAGGCTTCTTGAAAAATCCAGCCCCCGCGGATCACGCTGTCGATGCGGAAAGGAAGGCCGACGAGAAGCAGAACATCAGCCAGCGCCAGATTCAGGAGGTAAACATTGGCCGGCTTCCAGGGAGCCTTGAATCCAAGGAGCCATAAAGCCAGGACATTTCCCGGCAGCCCCAAGACGAAGTCCAAGATCAGCAGGGGTGTAAACACAGAAGCTGCAAGGCCCTCAGCTTCCACACAAGTGGAGATGTTGCTCATGTTGCTCACAGCTCTGGTGACTTCACTTCAAAAGCAGCAGCAGCAGCAGCAGCAGCCTCCAAAGTGCTGAAATGTTAATAAATGCAAAAAATGATCAGCAAAAATGTCACAAACCTTCAAACAAATGTCATTTAGAAGCTGCAAGTGTAATAAGTTCTGCTGACACTTTGTAGCCTGGAGTGATTTCTCAACTTTTAAAGAATTTACCGGAAGAGCATTAAAGGGCTGTGGAAAGTATTGAGTAACCTAACTAAAGTGTGAATGGAGGGCTATCACATGTTCTCAGATAAGATGTGCCACTTTAGCATGTACCTATAGTTAATGGATCCTGTCAGCATTAACAAATATGTTTTAAAAATAAAATGAAAACAAACATGAGAAATATTTACATGCTATATTACAATATATGTATATGTGAAAGGAAATCTTATCATATTGTTGTGGTAAAGATAAAATTGCAGCTGACGTAATTGGTTAGGAAGATTTCACAAGATAAGAAAGCAATCATAGAAAGCAAACACCATTATTTGATACTATACTATCATACTGTTATACTATGATACTATAATAGTATTCCATAATATACTATTTTGTTTTACTATTCGCTTATACAATTATACTATAAATAGGCTCTACTAGGTTCTACTATTCTATTCTATTGTATGATCCATCAGAAAATATAACTTATTCATCCATTTATTGAATTATTTTATCCATTTTAAAGCTGATAAACACTATAATAATAATAATAATAATAATAATAATAATAATAAATTTTATTTGTGGGCGCCTTTCTGAAACCCAAGGTCACCT
>JBBPDB010000108.1:37152492-37163906 GCA_037974465.1 Brachypetersius altus
CTCTCTTTCTCTCTCTTTCTCTTTCTTTCTCTCTCTCTCTCTCTCTCTCTCTCTCCCTCTCTCTCTCTCTCTCTCTCTCTCTATTACAGTCAGTAAGCATTGTGGGGTTGGGAAGCAGGTCAATCACCAAAAGTACAGACAATATATATAAATGTGAAAAAAACTATTTAAACAAAATCTTTCTTGAAACAGGCAAAATAAAAAAGTATTTTCCCCTGGGATCAATAAAGTTTGAAACTTTTCCAGATATCTAGTGTACACCTCAGAAATTTCAAGGGCTCTGAAATTCAAAAGGCTAAAATTTATAAAATCTGTTTTACTTTTGCTTAAGGAACTTTAGTTTCCATTTTATTTTAAATACATAATTTTCTTTCGTAAGTTGTGGATCCCTTGCTGCGTGCAGGGTTAGTTAACGCTGCTGCGTATCGAGCTCTGAGTCGCAGAAAAGCGTGTCGGAGGTCTGCGCCCCACATGCTGAAGGTGGGAAGCAGAGAGGGTCTCTCTGAAACCTCCTGCTTTGAAAAAGGCTCTGAAAGCTCCAGCGGCGCTCAGCAGCGCGACTTTAAAAGATGTGGCACTGCGAGAACACATTGTCCGAATTGAGCGGATCAAATCAAAGCGATAACCTTATACCCATTACAACGCCTGTAAAGCAAACCTAATTTATGAGCAATGCCAGCTCCACTTATAAAAAGCCCCTCTGCATCTGGAAATGATTGTGACCCACACATTCCTGAGTTTAAAAGTGATTTACTGCAGAGACCCATGACTGCTGGTCCGTTCCATCACTTTGACTGATGCAGGTCCATTAGGAGCAAGAGGAGAGAGGTTACAGAATCAGGCAGCGAAATACCATCAGCCGTCAACTCAAAATCTCCTAAAGCTTTTCTACTCAAGTTATTCTACTGATTCTGTTATTCCTAATTGAAACGGGAGTTTTTTGCTGGTTGTATGAGCTCAGTTGGTTGAAGTAGATGAAGCAGTTTATGTTGTCTACTCTCAGCTACCGCAAACATATGAAGAGCGTAGTTGAGCTTAAGGTGCACATTCTTAACATTGAGCCCATCTGCTAGATGTTATGGATCCCACCAGAGCTTGAACGAGAAACAGTTTATTAGCTGTGAAATGCAGGTGAGAAAAGTATTGACGTGAGACGTGACGGCAGTCTTTCATGCTCTTAGGGGAATGCAGCATGTCAAAGGGCCTGGCTGAGTGATGCTATAACCGAAAGCCCATTTTTATTCTCAGAAGCAGGATGTCAGACTCTCAACACCATTCACCAAGTGAAGCAGTGGGCAGCCAGGAACACGGCGCCCGTGGAGCAGTGTGTGGGGACGGTACCTTGCTCAGGGTCCCTCAGAGGTGCCTAGCGGCCTTGGGAATCGAACCCACGACTTCCTGACCACAGGTCAAATGCTCGAATCCCAGGGCTGCCAGTGGCACCACCTTGAGCAAGGTACTGCTGTGTGAGAGAAAGAATTCCACGTTGTTCACTCTTTTGATTATAAAGTCCTTCTCGATATCCCATCCTAACCTTCTGTCCATCATAATGTCAACACTGAAATCACCCCTTCACTCCTCACCCTGTCCAAGGTGGTGAGAAACCTGGGTGTCATGATTGAATACCAGTTGACCTTTCTGACCACATTGCATCTCTCTCTCTCTCTCTCTCTCTCTCTCTCTCTCTCGGTCATGTCACTTCACCTTATACAGCATCAGGAAAATCAGGCCATACCAAACCCAACTCCTGGTACAGGCCATGGTTATTTCTCATCTTGATTACGGCAATGCCCTTCTCGTGGGTCTCCCAGCTTCTACGATAAGAGCATCACAGCTGGCTCAGAACGCAGCGGCTCTCCTTGGTCTTGAACCAACCCAAAAGGTTTCACACCACAGCTGATGGACCTACATCCGGTATCCATGGCTGCTCGAATCAAATTCAAGTTACTTACTCTTGCCTACAGAGTGACATCTGGGGCGGCACTCAGCGATCTTAATTCCATCATTTAGCCTTCATTTGTTCCTACTTGCTCCCTCTACTCCTCTTCCAAGGAACATCGTCTGGCTTTGCCACCCCTACACACAAGGTAAACCCAGTCCAGACTGGTCTTATTCTGGTTCCCCACTGGTGGAATGAGTTGAAATCTGACCAGAGCAGCAGAATCCATCTTCAAAAACCTCCTGAAGACTCATCTGTACAGAGAGCATCTCCTCTCCTGATGATCTATCTGGTTTCTTTCACCTCTTCCTGCACAAGGATTTAGCACTTAGAACTCTACCCTGGTTCTCACCCTGTCCAGAAACAGGGTGTTTCCTCATATTGTAAGTCGCTTTGGATAAAAGTGTCCGCCAGATTAATGCAATGTAATGTAAGTGACCACAAATATGTGTTTGAAGTGACGGCTAAAGAATTTAAGAGATAAATAGATGAGAAGCACACAAAGAAGCTCCCCTCACTACTCCAGTCCCTTGGTTATCAGCCTCCTTCCTCTTTCCTGGGCTGTTATCAGCAATTACTTCTTCTCTTCAGATCCTGACTTTCCATCCTTCAGCACCCTCCTCATCTCCACCTCTCCTTTCTCCATCACTCAGCAGCTTCAGAGGAAGAGATAGACTTTGTCTTCGAGAGGCAGAAGCAGAAGCTGAAGCAAGAACTCACCGGCCACACTCTTGCCGCTGGTAGACCATGTGCAGAGACGTTGTTGATTTGTCTCGGTCAGTTTCATGCATTTCCCTCATGTTATATGATGGGCTTATTAAATTCTGATTCTTGCTGCACAATATGAACGCCTGACTGGGACAAATGTCATCGCCTCATAACAAAACCTCATATAACTTTATAGGAGAAAGGAAAACAACATTATTAACTGTAATGTAAGTTTATGTAATGAGGCTTTATTTGGAATGGAGTGTTTCTCTTGGTCTGTTCTTTGTAAAATGAAATGTAATGGAGAGCTACTGGTTCTGTATAGCACGAAAGAAATGGAGTTTTGATTTGAAGATTCTACTAAACAAACATAGCATCACCGTTCCAAGGCTTTTACCCTCTTTTACAAGAAAATAAAACCTTCTACACACCTTCTATTACATTTACAGTTTAAGGTTTGTATGTGTTTGTACATTAAATGTAGAAGGATAAAACCTTATTCTCAGAGGTGGACGACTGTATACAGGAATGCTTTTGATTTAAATGGGTGGTTTTGCTGGTCTGTTCTTTGTAAAATGAACTGTAATGGAGAGCTGCTGTTTTGGTATAACATAAAAGAATTGGAGTTTTGATTTGACAACGATGACAGGTTTTAGTATGTGATTATACTGGACAAACAACATTACCGTTGGCTCATATGCCCAAATATGAACTTTTACAAGAGGATAAAAGCTTCTACACTTAATTTGCACACATACAAAATCTAAACAGTTAATGCAACAAGTCATTTGGACCATTTCTAGTGATTTGTGCATCAAAAAACATACAGTAATGATAAATGTTCAAAGCACACAAAGCTGAATGAAAAATGCTCCTCAGGTGGAAGACCTTGTGCAGTGATTTTGTTGATCTGGTCTTTGTTAAATGAACTGCAATGGAAAGCATCTGTTTTGATATAAAAGAAATGGAGTTAATTTAGAGATGGATTGTGATGATACTGAACAAACTTAACATCACAATTGGACAGGCTCATATCTCCACAAATGAACTTTTACAAGAGGATAAAGCCTTAATTTAATTTAATCTAGTAATGTAATGTAAACAACTAACGTCAACAAGTCATATCACTAAATGAAACAAGTCAGTTTGGACTGTTTCTATTGATTTGTGCACCAATAAACACACAGTAATGATAAGAAATGTTAAAAACAAACAAAGTAGGCTCCTCGTCCTCAGGGGTGGAGGAGCATGTGCAGGGACGCTGTTGATTTAAATGGAGTGTTTTGCCGTGGTCAGTTTCCTTTATTCCCCCCGCGTGCGGAGTGATGAGGCCAGTGAGGGGAAGTGACCCTGCGCTGATGGCTGTGCTGGTCCTGGCTGTTTCTCAGCAGGGATCTGGGTCTGTCCACCTGGTGGGGCAATGGGGCAGTGGAGGAAGGGTCAGCAGCTCCCCCCCAGCAACAACACACACACACACACACACACACACACACTCTTTGGGCTCCTTCCTGTGACTATAAACATCTGCAGCCCAGCGGGGTTACATCACACAGTTTCCCCCCAAAGAGCCTGCCCCTGACCCCTCATCCTCCAAGCCCTACATCTCCTGAGTCCACTCCAAACCCCCTCTCCCTCCCGCCCCCTTGCCGACCCCACAGATAAACTGTGGCGAGTCAGATTACCCAGAATCCTCACTCCTCTGAAGCAGCCCATTCATGGGCCCCTGGAAGCCGATAAGAGGATGAATCACAGCTCTGTTCGGACGGCTTTGTGGGAGCCGCGCTGCTCCATCTCAGAGGCTCTCTTTGTGTATTGATGCTTCAGCTGTGTGTGTGCGCACGTGTGTGTGTGTGTGGCAGTATATTTGTGTGTCGTCTCGCTACGGTGTGGCCATTTGTGCGTTTTGGTCCTCATGATGAAGAGTGTAAGCGGTGATTTGAGCAGGACTGGCTAGGCCTTTGTATCTTCTGGAGCCACGCTGGCGAAAGAACACACTGTCCTGCTCTTCTGCTCTCCATCCCTATAATCCTCCTGTTTCCCGCTTCATCATTACGTCTAATAAAAGAAAACGAACACAATCAATGGCAGGCCCTTGGAGCTAGCTGGCATACGCTGAGCACACAATTAAAAGGATCAAGGGAGCTTAAAAACCTTCGCTTTTGTCCTTTTATTATATGGCTGGAGATGAAGTTTGGAACTGGTAAAGTGGGTAAAACCAGCCCTTCCAAAACTATGATCTACCTTGAACCTTGTATAACTCTCTTTATCCTTTGTTTTTCCATTACTTGTTTGAAGAAATAGGTCTCAGCCTGGACTCAGGAACGTTTTTTGCAGGTTCTAGCTGCAAAGTATGTACAAAAGTGTGACTTTTTATCACTGAATAAATATAAGAAATGGTAACAGCTCCTAAAGTAGATGCTAACAGAAACTAACATGACATACAGGCAGACACGGGTGGACATTACATTGCTATCTCATCCAGGGAAGCCCATAGTTTACTAATGTGCACTGCGTGATTCTGCCATCATTCATGGGGTTGGTTGTCTAGACAAGACATAATGAGGGCCAACAATAGCATCCATGAGTCAAGATGAAGAATATAAGGGTCAGGGTGGGCAAGAAGTCCAGACAGACGCAGTTATCTCTGCAGCAGGAATGCCAGACTGGTGTGTATATGTATATATAGCTCAAACACAGGGCTTTTACCACCTGTCTTAACCTTGCAAGGCTTTTATGAGTTTCTGTTGTGGCTGCAGGCTGGCAGCTAGCTCTATAAACCAGCAACCTGTTAGACTTTCATGACTTGACAGAGAGATGTGCTGTTAGCTGTCTGTCTGTGGGTCCTCTTATTGGGTTAATAATGTTAAAAATATTCTTTGTATCACCAAAGGGAATCCCGAGGGCCTTCTAGGTCTGGGGACTAAAAAGATATGTGTATAATTCAATAGAACTGTGTTTTTCAAAAAGCTGCGAATAACGTTGAAGTACTTTTATTTCATTTATGGGTTTGCTTAGACACAATAGAATATAATTCTTTAAATGTCTAATGGAGGTTCAGGTACTCATGACCCTGGTGAGGATTAAGTGTAAAGAAGGAAAATGAGAGAGAGAGAGAGAGAGGGAGAGAGAGAGAGAAAATCCCTAATGGAAAATTATCCAATCAGATTTGTTTTTCTGTTAGTTTAGTGTTAACAAACAACTAGAATCTCAAACGTGTGCTAACAGAAATTCGCTTCCTCGTACATTTTTCCTCTTTTTTGGCCGCGTTTTGACGTTTATGGTCTAAACTAAAGGTTCTAATAGCCACAGTGCACCACTGTGTATTCACATTGTGCATTTTTGTCTCTGACTCAGCTCTTGAAGGCTGAACTCTATTAATAACTTGATGGGCTGCTGTTTAGAAAGATGATGAAGTTTGTTCAATACTTTCAGTCCCAAAATTAGTTCAAAAGAGCAAAAAAGTTATGGAAACTGTTGAGGCCCTCCAGTTGTTCCATCCCAGTTCTAGGCACTTTATCCGGCTCGCTGAAAGGTCACAGCTTGTTTGAAAGTCAAACCAGAATTAGACGACAAGCTATCAGCGTTTGTCTTTATCTTATTTTGGTAATGTTCCTCGGCTCTACTTACTTAACTATGGTCTTCATATCCACATCTCTTACTGACCACAGCATTTTGTGTATATAGTTTTATATGTTAACCCTTAGAATGCAAAAAGCATGGATCTGTACCCAAAGCACAACAAATGGTAAATTGTCATCATATGGCTGAACAACTCCTTATATGGAAGCTCCACCGGTGTGTCCGTGCTCAAGGTGTAAGACGTCATTCTGAGCTTTTTTTGCTGTTCCTGTTTCACATAGAACCAGTTAGAAGTAGAAGTAATGAACAAAAATGCCCAAATTTATTTTAGGTCTTATAATCAAAACATGAGATCATTGAACCTGGGAGAACTTTCGAGAAAGTCTCCGCCCACGAGTGAGGGGCTCCAGAGAGCGGCTCAGCTGCGGCGCGCCGCGAGCAAAAGCAGCAAATGGCGAGGTGAACTATGTAGGAGAACAAACACTGGTTCTAGACTGTTTTACACCATTTGTATTTGTCAGTTTTAAGTACAAACCATTTTCTGAGGATTTCTGGGGGATTTGTTTTGACTTTATACTATATTTTACATTGTCCTTGTCTTTATATCTGTGTGTGTGTGTGCAGTCGTAGGCAATTTTCCTCAAAAAAGTTTCCTGAGTCTGATTTATACCTCTGCTCTAAAGCTCTTTACTCCTAAGGTAAGTTATGTTAACCAGGCTGAGTGTGTGCAGGGAGAGGTGAGCTGTAGCAGCGAGCTGCTTTTGGGCCGTTAGTCATGTTGAGGTCCAGGGGGGTGGACTGACCCTGACAGTGTAATGGCTGCTATCAGTAAAGCTCCCTCTTGGCCCTCGTGGTTCATATTCCACGCTTTGTCACACCTGACCCTGAGCTGTCCCCTCTGACGGGCCTGCCCCGGCTCACCCCGCTCACCCACCGAGCTCTCTGTTTGGGCAGCAGGCCGTGGAATTGGCTGTCATCATTCAAAATCAAACACACGAGCCAATGGGAAAAGAGAAACCGTGCCCAAAAGCTTTGGTGGAAAACTTCAAAGCGTGGCGTGAGGGGAGGGAGCAGTGAGTAAAGTCTTTCAGCACAGCTCCTCAGTCTGACTGGGCATGAGCGGGGAGTGCAGCCCTGGCCTCTGGTGCTTTCCCTGGCTAAAACCAGCTCTTTCACACTAATCTGGAACTAACCGTTGCACAAATCTTGACCAGGATCATTACAAGGGAAGCCACAATGACTGATTTCAGATCAGCCCGAGACTCGCCAGCAGCCCCGGGGCTTTCCAGGGCCCGGCCCCTTATGCCACACAGCTGGCACGGCCTGGGCTGGAAAATAGTTTCCATAAGAAGGCTCCCATAGGTTCATAAATAAAGCGCATACTGAGTGCGTTAGTCATAATTCCCGGCGTGAAAAATCACTCCTGACTTGTTTGGAGAGGACCTGTGTGGGGTAATCGAATATTGTAAACTGTGATAACTCCTACCATCTGCGACAGGCCGCTTTTGTAAATTCTGGGTTATTTTTGGACTGGGCTGATGTGCCGAAACACATCTGGAAGGCGAGTTTAAATGCTGACGAGATTCCATTTCATTGGTTATGAGCTCATATCACACAGAAACGGATCCTCTGGAATGGCTTTTGTTAACTTTAGGATGTGAATTTTTTCACTTGTGTATGGAGTCCCGTCGGATGTATTTATGTTAAGTCCTATTAGCCACCTACAGTACAAAAACCGAGATGAAAATATATCCAGATTGCATTAGCCGCCTATCCTTTTTCAGGTCCTGGGTGTCTGGAGGCGCAGCCACATTCTGTCTGGTGTACATTGTTGTATAGAGAAGACTTGGCTGGAGCAGCTCGCTGGAGGATCTTCACTCCAGATGTGTTCCATCTGAAGAAGACCTCCTCTCTGACCTGTACTCCCTCCAGCTCCTTCCTCCGTCTCTGATGCCGCAGGCCATATAAACGCCTCCACTCATAAATATTATTTCAGAATGGGATTTAATAACCTGCTGATGACGCACACACCGCTCTGGAGATCCAGCAGCGGCCATCAGTGAGTCGCTGTGGGGGAATGAAGCCGAAAAAAATATCTGCACTTTTAAAATGTCAAACACTGAGGCTGGGGGGGTGGGAGAGAAGGAAACGCGGCGCTCCAGTTTCTTCTGGAATGAGGAGTAATTATGAAGCCTAATTCCAGCAAACTGTGTATCTTTTCAAAGAGCAATAAGGTATATAAACAGAGAGAGAGAGAGAGAGAGAGACTGCGTTACGAATTAAAAACACTCGCTGTCTTCAAAGGCCGACTCCCCATGGCAAACGAAAAAGTACTAAAAAGGAACAAACTATTACAAGATGTCAAAGGTTAGCCATCTGGGTTTGCTATTACATTATCCTCCGACTTACAGTAATGCCCTCTGTCTATGTTAAAACGTTAAATGTTTACAGCTTTCCCTTTTAAAAACGCAGAGCTCGGGCTTCGCTCCGCTCCTCGCTCTGTTATGTATTTAACTGGCACGGCCAAAAATGGAGGCAGAGTGGAAAAGGTTTACAGACTTGGAGCTGCGCGCTCGCCGTCGGCTCGGGATACTGCAGGGAGTGGAGGATAAAGTCCAGACCCTTTTAAAAAGACCCACACAGAGAATCGCGGCAGGGGAGGGTTCTGACCCAGAGCCTGCCTGATCTCCTGCCGAATTATCCAGAAGAAATATTTCAGAGCTCAGTGTGCATGTGTGCGTGCATGTGTGTGTGTGTGTGTGTGATGAGAAAAGGGAGGGGGGAGGTCATTGGACATTAGTTATGTAACTGGCTCTGGAGAGAGAGAGTGGTAGGCTGGGTCATGGGAGGGCCTAATGGGCCAGTTTGAGAAGCGAAAGGGGGGGGGCGGGGGTAAATCACAGCAAAAAACAGTGGCATCTTGGAGCCTTACTGCAAAAACACACAGTAAACGAATTCATACGTTCATCGCAGCTTTATTAGGCACTGTTATCCGAGGTGTTAAACCTGAAGGGGAAAAAAAGGAGAAGGGGCTTCAGGTACTTACCACTACCAGCGCAGTTAATAATGGGCACAGTGCAAGGGCGTACAAAGAGCCCTTTAGAAAGTAAATCAATTTCTCACACACATTATGCCTTGCGTGCCTAATCCATGTAAGAGTGCCAATCTCTCTTGCTAGCAAATCATTCAGCGAAGCAATTCAGGCAGCGCTGTATTCATCCCCGCTACTGCCAGGCTTCCAATCAGACTCTCTTTCTCTCTCTCCTGCTCCCCTCTAAAAGAAAAAGCGAAGGGCTTTCATGAGAGCTGTGCAGCTGTTAGTCTGCATTAGACTGGACATCAAAAGAGTCTTTGGAAGCTCCACTGGAGGAGTGAATAGTGTATGCAGGGGTTAGGGCCACATTCCTGCGGATCATTATTCCCAGAATGCACCTTTATCTCCAACTTGGGAGACCCAAAGGAAAGTGGGTCTTTATCAAGGACTGTATTCACTGACAACCTTCTTCAAGAGAATATTTGAAGTTCTTCTTTTACAATGATTTGTGAGCAAGTTTCTACTTCTCTTTATGTATTTTCAGGGCAAAAAATGTCTTTTTGGGTAAACCCAAGGCCCATGAATGTGTTTTTTTTTAATACAAAAGCTACATACTGATTGACTTTTTAATTGTATTTGTCTTGAGATGTCATCTTTTGCTTCCAAAGAGCCATTTTTATGTGTTCTTGAGTTCTCCAGGCTTCCTGAAGCACTTTCAAAGCCTCTGAAAGACTCTCATTTCCAGTCCAGTCCCTGAACCTGACCAGTTTCAGAGGACCAGTGAAGAACCAGGAGCAGATGATTCCAGATGATCAGGCAGTGATCAGTATACTGGTGGTGCTGAATGCTGAGTGGGTGGAACTCGTTTATCTAGGCTTCTTGTACCTTCAGGCACTTGTCGCAGTAACTCATTTGATCCAGTTTCTTTAATTTAATCTACACAATGTTCCACAGATTAGAGTTTGACAGGTATAAAATAACATTTTTGCCGCTGTTGAAGTCAAATATGCATTCTGCATCATGAATATTGCTGCGTATACTTCTCTTTATTAACACAATCAGCAAGGAGTTGACTTTCAAAATATTCTCACTAGTGAAAGAAAAGTTAATTGGGTTAGTAGGAACTTAAGTCAACTGGTTACCATTAAGTTTTTATCCATGAAGAAAGGCTGTAAAATCTTTAACTGCTGTTTTCCTTCTGTTTATGTCAAACATGTACATGTACATAATAACCTCAACCAAAACTTTTCTCCCAATAGAAAATCTGAATCTGTTACTGGTGCTAATGCTTCTGTTCCCTGTAAGTTTAGACATGGTCTAAACAAGCAGATTTAGAAACACAGTTAGAAACACAGTTTGTGTTTTAAAACTCCTGCATGTGATCCACTTGTACCACAGTAACATGCCACTACCATGTCAGTGTCACTGCTGTGTTGAAAATGATCCACCACCCCATATAATACCTACTCATGGGTGGTCCTGTGGGGGTCCTGACCTGATAAACAGAGTTAAGTTTGGCTAAGAGATTCATATCGACTATAATCTGTATGTGTAAACTATAAGCTGCACCTGTATGTTCAGTAGAGTATGTATGGACTGTATGGACAGTGAGTGGATGTACAGGATGGATGTTCCTCCACACTGTGTATTACACATGGACCACGTACGACTCCCTGCCCTGACATTGTATAACAACAAATGCATGTATGTATGCCGGTACATATGTGTGCATGTGCACGTGTGTGTTGGGGGGGGGCGTGACCTTGCACTCTCCACATGCTTGGATTGATTTCTGGAACGATGTGATGAGTGGCTGTCCGTTTTAACCCAGACTGGTGAAGAATGCGAGCTTGCATGTGTGCGCATGTATGCATGTGTGTGTTTGTGTGTGTATGTGTGTGTGTGTATGCATGTGTGTGTGTGTGTTTTGTCATATCACAGCTGACACATCACACCACACTGCCACTCAGGACCAGCTCCACAATCTTTTATGTCTCTCTCTGGACAAGTTCAAGTGAATGTCAATATGCACTCTCTCTGTCTCTATCTCTCTCTCTCTCTCTCGTTCTCTCTCTCTCTCTCTCTCACACACACACACACACACACACACACACACACACACACACACACACATACAAACACACACCCAATTTC
>JBBPDB010000108.1:37182432-37195965 GCA_037974465.1 Brachypetersius altus
TGGAATGGTGTTTAATTAACAGGAGTTTCTTCATCAAGAGTTCATTAGTGGAGTTTCTCTCCTTCTTAATGTGTTTGTGATCATCAGTTGTGAGGGTCGGGTTGGTCCACAGTTAGTGATCCTGTTCCACTACGGTTCTACTGCACATTAGCAAGAAGCACTTAACTAAGTAAAAAACAACAGTCCGCTTATCATTCGCTTATTACAGAACAGATTCTGGTTTCTTTAACTATTTTTTTTGTTCATGGCATAATTCTATGTGTTCCTCCTCATTTTGTTTGTTTTCAATGTAGAAAGTAATAAAAACAAAGAAAAAACATTGAATGAGAAGGTGTGTCCAAACTTTTGACTGGTAGTGTAGGCCATTAGTGGTAGCTATAAATGTATTCTTAGCATTTTCTCAAGAGGAACCACCTGAGATGTTGTTCTACACACAAGAACATCATTCTTTAAACCTTACAAAGCCATTCTGTGTTCTGTTCTTTCTGGAAAACACCCCAAAATACAGCAAACATTGTCCTCCAAGAATTTGGAAAAGAAGTTGGAAGTTTGGAGCAGAACAATACCAAACGATAAAAACCATTTGCAAGTGGCTTACACGTGGAATTGGCACAGATCTCCTATGTTTGTCTGCAAACTTTGGTCCCAAGCAGCTCTTTCTGTGGCCCATAGGAGGGGGAAGTTAATGATTGGACGTGAACATCTCATTTCCAGTCAGGTGAAACAGAGCAGCCATTCTCTCTCATCAGCCTCGAGCTCAAGGTCAGTTTCGTGTACGCTTCACACTGACGTCAATACAAGCTCCAAGCAGGGCCAGCTATGAGCGCACTCTGGTGTATATATGCATTTGACCTATTTTGTATTCAAAAGAGTATTCAAAAGAGTTCAAGCTTTCCTTCTGTTTTAGGCCTGAATTAACAGGGTAAAGTTGGAAGTTGCTCACTTGACCCATAGAAAGATGAGATAATGTGCAGAGGAAGCGAGAGAAAAAACAGCCTCCAACCCGAAGAGCCAATATTCTTAGAGCATGGGAAGGGCTTTTATCTGTTTTGCCGGTGCCATATATTTCCTACAAGCCCAAGTCGTTCCATCTGCTGGCTAAGAGTGTGACACAAACTTTTTAGAGTAAACAGGTTGTGCCATTGTTCTGCGCTTTAGTATTCCAATCCCAGATGGGATCTCTTATTTCCTTCTGTTTTGACCCTGAATAAGCATGTTGCTCTTGGAGCAGCTTTTGAATTCATTGTCTTGCCTTGTGGCACGCCAGATTCATCATGCCTGACTGTTTCTGTTTGTGCCTGGTCCCTTGCGTAAGTTCGTTTACACATTAACATTAACTTTAGTCTCTCCCCTATTCTTACAGGCCAAAATCCACCAACAATAATGCTAACACTATAAGCCCCTGGGCATAATGTCTGGCCTAGTTTCCTTATCTTTACGCCTATATGAGAGAAAATTTGCCTTTTAAACTCTCACATGAGTCACTGTCTGTGGCGCTGACTGCTTTGAGATAGGACGCTGGACAAATACGGCTATGGTTAGCATCGGTTAAGGCTTTAGCGCTGCCTGAGTGAGGAAGGAAACATTCACTTGGAGTTCTTTAGCCTCCGACACTACAGGAAGAGGAGTAAAAGGGTGGGACTTCCTTGCCTTGTGCAGGGAGGCACTGTCGATCACACCATACACATACACGCTCCTGTCAGGAAAACAGGAAAGGCACGGTTAGGCCAGTGGGTTTGTCGCAGGTGCGCCGCTACTAAAGATAAGCTAAGGCCAAACTGGAGCACGGCCCTCAAACCTTCCAGCGCAATCATCCTGTTCCTGAAAATATTAGCAGTGCCCTTTTATTAAAAGCACAGCCGCACCCACGCGAAGGCACTCATAAACTCTCCCATACACTCCCTCGCCTTCCCACAGCTTTCCAAGTCCGTGTTTTGCCATTTGCAGTAAATACCCAGCTCTTTCAGGAGCGGGCAAGTAGAAGTGCTATTTTCGGACAACAGGCAAAGAACACGTTTATTTATCAAGACAACTTTGATCATTTCTACTATTTAAACAACTCTATTCAGATCATTTTCTCATTATTAAAGCAAATATTGGGCTTTTTTTCTAGTTGCCAGTTTGCTAATGTATCATATTCACCATTTATGTACTGTTCATTCTTAACATTCCAGCTTATGTAACTAATGGAAAAGTAAAATAGCTATATTTGGAACATGTTCATCATATATATATATATATATATATATATAATTTTGTGGAGATTAAAGCAAAAAAACTTTAGTATTTTTTTAGTATCATAGTATTTCAGACTATGTACCATTACTATGTCTTTACACATCTACTGCTATTTATGTACTGATCATTCCCAACATTCCTGCATATGTAGATAAAATAAAAGAAAAAAGGTGCAATTTTTGGAGCACAGGCAAAGAACATATTCATAATTTAACTGTCGAGACAACTAAGTTATCACGACAACTCATATTTCATCAGATTTTGTGGAGATTAAAGCCACAAAAAAGCATTTCAGACCTGTATCATATTACCAGATCACTGGTCACATGGTCGCCCACATGGCTGTTTGTGAATATGGAGTTCAAATGAACCATCACAGAACAGACCGCCAGCTTCCAACTTCACATCTACGTGCCATTACCATATCGTTGCACATCTACTATTAATGTACTGTTCATTCTTCACATTCCAGAGTGCACAGCTAATAGAGAAGTTGACCTGAACCAGAGCTAAAATAAGGGCCTCTGCTTAGACAAAACACTTGTGAGGGGAAGTTTGGTTCCCGAGGGCCCCTAATCAAAGAACAGAGCGTGTTTCCTTCTATTGTAGCGGCGGGTTCATTAAGGGCCCACAGCTACTTTTTCCTAGCATATACATCTGCACTTGTAAGTAAACACACGCACACTATCACTGTCTCTCTTACACACACCTACATATATATTCCAACACAGTCGCTAACACAACCTAAAGCAAACATTTGAACAAACACACACACACACACACACAAACACGCACAAGAGCTTGTAAACCCGAAGGCTTGCACAAGGTTAAACAGCTTTGTCTGAAGTTCTTAGGATGTAAATATTTGCCGACCTCCTTATCTTTGAGCAAACTCTTGGAGCTGATCTACTGGCTGCTCTCCTAATTTCTCTCCTTTGTGATGGATGGACTGTAAGAACTTCGATTCCAGATCTACCATCATTAGGCACTGATTTTGGTGGACAGTTGGTCGCGAGAGAGGCCTCTGCAGTGGCTGGCTTAAGAACTGTCCCTCATGTAGTACAGCATAAAGCCCCAACAACACACAGACACACCCACCAATGCACTTTTCATCAAATACCATGGCATTGTGAAAGCTCCTCTCCTCAAGAGAAGGCAGTAGAGTATGAGACGTTCAGTTTTGCACCAAGTTTGAACGAGCTCCATTCAAAACCCCTCCTTTATCCACTTTAAAGAAAGGTTCCATTTCTTTTTTTTTTTTTTACTCTGAAAATTCATCTTTATTAAGACATCCATGTAAAAGATTTCAAAATACAAATTTCTGCCTCGCACAAAGGCTGCATAAACAATCCCTCATAACTCAAGCTAACTTTTCAGTACATTCAAAAGGTTGTTAAACTTCCGATCTAAGTAGTCCAACTTATCTTCAAGAGTTATGGTCTAGCTACATTTAACAACAGTTTTCAAAAGTTCTTTCCCGACCAGCAAGTTTAAGAGATCTACATGAAGTCAAAGAAAAAAAAAAACTGTATTCTTTCTTTTATTATAAGGAATGGTATGTTCAAAAGTAGAAAAAAAAAACGATCCAACAAAACTAATGAGTGGAACTGAGAAAAACAAAAAACAAAGGCATTTAAATAGTCTAAATCAAAGGTATTTTGATCTGATGAAACAAAAGCTACATTCAGTTGAATTTGCTTGAAGTATGTACTAAAGCAAAATCCTTAGTTAGGCTGATCTACAGTATGTGAGATCGTTTACGCTGTAGGCACGTGTTAGAAAGTTAAGGTCAAGAAAATAAGGGACTGCTACATTCTCTGGCACTTGACTGAAATAGTGCAACTATGTGCAAATAAGGTTGTTTTTTTTTTTGGTTGTCCGTATTGTCGCTATTCTTAAAACATAAGTGATGGTTTGGATTGTGAAAGGCTAGTTCATACATTACTCAATACGACGACTCTACATTCTGTACAAACCAAATGCCCAGAGATCCTCAGACCTGCCCTCAACCCAAAAAAACAAAACAAAAAAGAGAAAGAAATGAGGCCTCATCAGATGCTCCCACTCTTTTAACACATGTAGTAAACAAAACTGAAATAAATAGCATACAATTTATAAATTATTTACTTATTTACAGCACAATACCCAAACATAACAAAAATACATTACTGTGTGGAAAAAATAAAGAAAAAGAAAAAAAAGAAAAAAAACACAAAACAAGTGTTTCCAGATTAACAATGGAGATCATAATTTAAAAAGGAATATAGCTGTATTGCTTTAAACTCGATAAATACCATATGGACTCGATTCATCCACGAAGGCTATACTTTCACATGACAATAAATAAGTTAAATAGATTTCATAGCATGTTGCAAATCGCAATGATACCACTTAATAGTTTAAAAAGAAAGAAAGAAAACTAATTATATCTGCAGCAACATTTTATCAGCAACTCGTGGGCCCATCACAGCGACTGCTCTTACTCACTACACCACATGGTGGCGCTGTGAAACAGTTAAAGAAGTTGGAATACAAGTTTTTCCCCCAAGATAGCTAGGCGACTTTTTATCAAACGCAAAAAGAGCCCTTCAATAGGACTGAGTAAAGGCACCTTCTTGTTAATGTGTTGGATAAAAAAAAAAAAAAAAAAAGCTTAACGTGACCTGCTCAACCAAACACCATTCGGAATAATAACAGTAATAATGATAAGGCTGATGGTAATAATTGAAGGCTAGTAATAATAATAATAATAATAATAATAATAATAGCAATAATAACTTAATCGTCTGAGATTGACAGTCTGCTGAAGATGGGCAAACGCCTGTTGGAGTCCAGGCTCGGTGACTCAGAGCCGCTGATGGTGCCGGAGGAGCAGCGGGAGCCGCTCAGGAAGCTCTCTGGGTCGGACAGGGACTCCAGCGGGCTCGGAGGCGAATCGAACACGGGTGACTGGGACAGGGGCCTCATAACTGGCGCGTGGCCCAGTCTGTAAGGGGGCGAGGGTGGCGGGCAGCCCGGACCGGCCTGGATGCTGCTGCTGAAGGAAGAGGCACCACTGAAGGCCCCGAGGGCTTGGGGAATAAGGGGTGCGAGGAAAGCCTTGAGATCCTGCTCAGGGCACGAGAAGGCACTGAGGCACGAGGTCGAAGCGATCGGGGGAGGCGGCGTGCGCGATGGGGCGTTGTTCTCGACCCCACGAGGGCTGGAGAAGCCCGAGAAGCTCAGGCTGTGGTGCAGCTTCGGTCGGTTTTCCCTGTGCACCAGAAAGGGAACCGCCTCCTCCCTGTCCATCTCCCTCTCGCCGAGCTCTCGCTTGAGCCTCATGGGCCCCACGGGCCGGCGCTCGTCCACGTTGTGGATGAAGTGGCAGCGCGGGCCGTAGGGACAGAAACCGATGGTGTGAAAAGTGCGGCAGGGCTCCGTCTTGTACTTGGGGTGGCGCGAGAGGTTCCTCAGTTCATGATAGCCGTGAGCAAACTGGCACTTCTCGCCATACTTACAGGAGCCGTTCTCCTCGAAGGGCCTGCACAGCTCCGTCTTGTAGCGGGTGGAGTTGATCTGGGAGCCCCCCCTGGGCTGGGCGAGGGCCTCCTGGAGCTGCTGCTGGCCATTCTCGCTGAAGGCACGGTCTCGAAAGCGGTTCTCCTTGTTGGTGCACGCCGCCGTGGGGCTCTCCTTCCCACTGCTCGAGTCCACGTGGCCCACAGAGTTGCTCCTGAAGTAGTTGGACCTGTTGCTGTTGGCGTTGGAGGTGGCCAGTGGGAGCCCCACCACTGTCCTCCTGTCCAGCATGCTGTTCAGGTGGATCGCATTAGAGCCCTGGCTCTTCTCCTGCTGAAGAAAACAAGAACGTTTGCACACCTTTCCTTGCGTTTATGTAATGTACACTGCAAGGGGTGGGAACTTGTTGCATGTAAACAGTTATGTAAACTTCTGATGGAGTGACACTTGCATGGCTTCAAATGGTTTAATACATTTTCAAAAAGATCTGAAACAGCATGAATAGTTTCACTCAGTTCCATCTTAAGCCACTTTTAGTTGCTTCTTTTTTGTTCTTATTTTTTCTCCGTTTTTATATTTGGGTCTAAAATACAATCCTTATTGTGACAGATTGATAATGGCAGCTCAGTACTCGAGGCTTTTTTGTTCCTCGTTCTTTTCGGGTTAGTTACACTGGGGTTATTATTTAATTCTCAGTATAACAGCAGTGCTCGACTGCTTTAGGCCACCCCACCCCTCTGGCCTCACAGACGCCTTGCTCTCAAGCTTCAAACTGACTTGTGTAAGAAAGACTGGGTTGTAGGAAGTGGAGAAATAAGTTAGAAAGGTATTTTCCTTTAGTTTCAGAGGGAGGCTTCTTACCCTGTACAGCAGGTCGAAGTCGTAGATGGAAGACAGCACGGAAGCAGACATTTTCTCCGTTGGGTTTCCAGCTCAGAGCTGCTGGTGGATCGAGGAGGATCCTTGTGCGTGACGGAAAATCCACGGCTGGTGTCTCTCTTCGTGCTCCAAGCTCTTGCAGAGGAGCCGATATTCCTCTGGTTTCCAGCCGTCTGGAAGAGGGGCGAGCCTCGGCTGTGGGGAGTGTCATGTATTGGTGAGTTTGCACATGTGTATAAATGCTTTGCAGCTGCTAGAGAGGTGGAGCCTGCAAAGTTTTGAAACCACGCCCTCTTTGCTTCCACAGCACCACCCCTTTGCCTGCATCATCACGTCAGTCTGGGGTTTTACTGGCCTGACATGTCAGTCACCCACTGACAAACAAATCCGAGCTGCTCAGGATCAGATTTTTTACTCTGGTGCGCGTACACACGCATTGGAAACATCACTGGATTCATATGTGCCCCACATTCACGTCCACTTTTTTTTTTTTGAAGCATCATCGTCCCACACTCTTGGAATGATGCTGCACTTCAAGAGAAAAAAGTTTTACTTTCACGATTCGCTTCATGCATTTTAGCCATATAGCGTTATTCTGTTTCAAAAAGGCTACTTCAATGCATAACTCTCAATTTCACTAAAGCAAGTGGAACAAAATAGACTAACAGCGCCACCCAATGAGCATTCAGAGGAACAACACTCCTCCAACAGTGGGCTTATGAAATTGATTGGATTTCACTGCACTTTTACACAAAGGGCCAACTGGTTACATAACCATCAAAGTTACTAGTGCACTTCACACACTCTTTAATTAAACCCAAAACTACTAATGTGTTGGATAAATACAGTGGAGTTAAAACGGATCTCTTCAATGTGAGTAGAGAGCAACTTCACAGGCCCTAAAAGTGTTTTCGGGTATCCGGGCAGTTTTAAAAAGCCCACTTTTGTAGTGAGCCATACAGGATGAGATGTTGTGAATGTAAACAGTGTAGTTTAGAGCATAAGTCAAAGGGAGAGTTGCCTAGTGCTGTATTTGCGGGCCGCAGGCATATTGGCTATTTAAATTTAGCCCATTTTGAGAAATTCCCATCGCCATAAATTGGCAGTTTGTGTTACGGCCGCTGACCGCATTGGCATGGCATATGCCTGACTATTGGGCTCTGGGGGGGGGGGTTATGTAATGTGTTGCATCAGATACAAAGAGGTGTCTTGTGTGAGTGTGTATGTATGTGTGTGTGTGTGTGTGTGTGATCTAACTCCACTCATAAGCTGGGGATTAGCTCCCGAACAAGAGGACAAACAAAAGCCAAACGAGTGGATAAGCAAATAAATAGTTTCATAGCAGAACGGAACGTGACAGAACACAAATCACAGACGACGCAGGGATTGGCTGCAAACCCTCAATTTGGTGTTCCAAATTACACTGTGAGAAGAAGGAGGGGAGAGAAGAAAAAAAAAAAAGTGCAAGCCATAGACCTGGCACGGTCCGCAGAGAGCCGCCCCCCTCCAAAACAAGAAAACTCTCAAACAAAACTCCATCCACAGCAACCACTCATCCATTACACACGGCTCTTCTCGCCGAGGCGCTCTGATCATTCCAAAACATTACATCACTGCTCAGAGAGGGAACATCGCTACGACGGCCAGCGCGGCTGCCAAGCTGTCTGTGCTGCTGCACACTGGCCTCTTTGTGATGTCCACACTGGGTTTCCAGGGAGACCACTTGGTATAGAGGGCATCCCACAAAGGAAGGGATTTTTCCCCCCTCGCTGAGGAGCATGCTAATGCTCAGCACACACACACACACTGCCTTTCTCTGAAGAACAGAAACACACACACACTCTCACAGGTGTGTGTTTACAGAAGGGACCGTCAGGCCCTCGCAGGACCTTCTGATATGTGGTGGATTTTCACATCTTCTTGCAAAAATGCCCTGGTCACTATTCAACCACTGGAGCAGTTACGGTTAAAAATGAACAGAAAATATCATTATAATGGGAACGATTATCATGACGTACTTCATGCAGTATGTTTTGTACTATCTACACATAATTTGTCACTTTAATGAGGAGTTTTGAAGTCAAACATTGTCTGATTTAAATTACAGACGATGATTAGCATCAAACACCAGCTGTTCTTAACATTTCAAGACACTCAGACAGATAGAAAAGAGCTTGGAATAAAGTCTTGTTACATTACATTGAAACTGAAATTCTTCATCATTGTAGCGCCATGATTAAAAATGAACATCGTCATCATTTGATAACACCAGCCATTCTTCTTGAACTGTTAATGTCCATAATAGCTTGGAATAAAATGTTGTTACATTTTAAAATGTATAAACATCTTCACAGTTTGTAGCACCACAAAGAACCCCGCCCCCCCCGCAAAAAAAACTGAGAAATATGATGATGATGATGATGATGATGATGATGATGGTGATTATTATTATTTTTATATTTTTCATTTGACATTGTGATCTGCTCTTTACATTAAGGCAATATTTAAAGACACAGAAAGATAGAAGAGGTCCACAGTAGCATGGAATGAACTCTTGCTACTTTAAGATTAAACTTTAAAAACTTGGTACTTTTGAGGAGAATATTGGCATAATATACGTCCTTAAACACACTTTACGTTTAGATGATCGCCCCTGACTATTTCCACACTCAACACCAGCAGCTCAAACTCAAAAATGAGAAAAAATGTGTTTGTGTGACTTCACACTCTGAGGTCAACTTCCTCCGCACATGTGGTCAAAGTCACTCTAATCAGGGCAAACACAGCTTTCTTATTTTTCACCTTTAAGGGTAAAAATTACATTTGGTCACACTTTATTTTCATCATCTACAGATGCTTTAATTATTGATAAACTGGTGACAAATCTGGTCAAACTAATTGGTGGATTATCAGCAGGATCAGGGTTAATAATCAGGATTAGATTTCAGCTCAGGATTACATTTACATTTACAGCATTTATCAGACGCTTTTATCCAAAGCGACTTCGAATTCCTAATTACAGGGGACAATCTCCCTGGAGCAACTTGGGGTTAAGAGTCTTGCTCAGGGAGCCAGTGGTGGTGCTGAAGGTAGGATTCGAACCCATGACCTCTTGGTCTAGAGGCAAGTATCCTACCCACTACCCCACCCCACATTAAACTGAGATTAAACTGAGTTTTTCATCTGCAGGACATCAGTTTACCATCCAAACTAAGTGTTCTATTTTAGGCAATAAAGTGTCTTTCATACTTTGGCTTAAAGTAGCCATAAGATAAAGTCACCATTAGCACATATACTATGCATCAAATTTAATATGGAGTTGGTCCCCCTTTACAGCTCTAACAGCTTCAACTCTTCTTGGAAGACTTTCCACAAGATTCTGGAGTTTCTTTGGGAATGTGTGTCCATTCAATCTGTAGCATTTATGAAGTCAGACACTGATGTTGGATACGAAGGTCTGGATCACAATCTCCGTTCCAGTTCATCTCAAAGGTGCTGGATGTGGTTGAGTTCAGGGCTCTGTGTGGCCAGTCAAGTTCTTCCAAACTAAACTCCTCCAGCAATGTCTTTGCTCGCTTTGTGCACTGGGACACAGTCATGCTGGAATAGAAAAGGTTCTTCCCCAAACTGGGTCCCCAGAGTTGGAAGCATGGCGTTGCCCAAAATGTCTTGGTCTGCTGAAATATAAAGACTGACCTTCACTGGAAACAAACGGCCCAAACCCTGAAAAACAGGAGTGTCCCAATACTTTTGTTCACATAGTGTATGTCAGTTTGGGCAAGTTGTAATGTTATCATATAAGATGTGCTTAAATATGTATAATTCTAATGTGGAATCAAGTACTTCATGCAGTGTTTGTGCTATCTGGATATGATCAGACTGTCACTGTCGCTTTAATGAGTTTTGTTTTGAAGGAATAGAGAAAGGAATGAAGACGGTCAGAAACCAGCACACACTAATAAACACCATCTGATTTAAATTACAGACAAAATCAATACAACCTGCAGTGAAGAGCTTTGACGTAAATGATCAGGCCCTAGCAGCATTAATGACTTTCTTTGTGTTTTTGTTTGTTGGAACATCCAGTGTGACTCTTTCCGCCCAGATGGAACAAGCCGTCACCCCTTATTTAATGTAAGTGCAGGTAAACAATTCAGGTGATTCATAGATAAACCATGAAACTTCACTAGTTGAAGATTTTCTGTAATTATTTTTTGTATAACATGTTTCCTGAAATAGTATGCTTGCGTATGCAAATGAGGCATTATCTAATTAAATCTGTGTTATTTTGCAGAACTGAAATATTAATATCAGATAAAGCCAGTTTATATTAGTTTTTGCAGAGATCTTACAGATATTTTTTTACACTCTATTTATCAGAAAGTTCTCTCAGCAGCCCAAAGATTTCAAAACTTTAGTAAAAAAAAATAATACATAGAGCTTTCCTAAGGTAAAAATGCTGAAGTGGAGATTAAATTAGGAGCAATTTAGACAAAGCGGACAAAAGTAAACACCTAAAATTTTTGATGTTTTGGTATACTCACTAGTCTTAAAGGGCACATGTTCTTGACTAGTGCATGAAAAATGCGTAATAGTCTTGCCATGTGGAATATCACTATAGATCAGTATTACTAATCTACTACTGATCTCTATTACAACACTAACAGACTCCAAACCACTATCAGTGTTACTTAACTGTAAGTTACTTATCTACTGTATTTATACCCAGTATTTGTGTATCTCTGTGTGTCTGTGCAGTCCTAACATAAGCAGTTTCCTCCGGGAGGTTTTCTGATTCGGAGTCACTTAAAAAAAAAAGAAAGAAGACATTTTTAACCTTTTTTGAAAGACTGGAATAGACTTTTGGCGTACTGGGATCAGCGCCATCACCTTTTATGACCTGATTAAGGATAATCAGTCCAGATAATTGACGAATAATGGATTATACGTCATGCTTAAGAAAAAATATATATAAAAAGTGAGAAAATGTGCCGATCAAAAACCGCACAAGAGTCAATAATTCTGCTGAGCAGTTTTGCGCTCTCCTCTCCGAGGGCCTGTTTCTGTCCCGGTTTCCTTGATAATGGGTGAAGCTGTGTCAGATATAGATAGGAGGTTGTAAATGTGGTTGTAAATCAGAGCGAAGGGACAGTTTAAACCCAGAATCTTCTTCCCGAGCAGCCGGCAGCAGCGCATCCAGAAGCCCTGTTTGAGGTCTGCTGCGCTTGTTTATATACGGTTACACCCAGAACTGAATTTAACCCCGGCTCCCATCTGCTGCAGCACCCAGGCCTCTGCACTGCACGGCAGACTGGTTTGGGTCGGTTTGCGCCGCTCGCCCGCTCCAGAACCTGGCTCGCCACTTCGGGTTATTATCGTCAGAGGCGTCTCCTCTGTGGAGATTTTCTTTTTTAGCCAGGCATTTTCTTCTCCTTCCTTTTCCTTGATATTGTGACCCGGGGGTCAAGCGAGGCGCTCCTCACCCGAGAGAAGCTTTTCAGGGGACTAGAACCAGAGTTAGAGTCAGGTGACCGAAGTCATTGCCTTGCCAGCTTATCTGGGAGGCGCACCAGCGTTAGGATTTATTAAAGAGTGTTTTTAGCTGCCGGGGCAGTTTGAGCCTGTTCTCCCTGTTTATAGTTTACACACACAGCTCTGAGGAAAGGCTGATCTCTGAAGCCAGTGGTGTTCTCCTCCCTGTCCTCAGTGCCACAGAGCCGGGTCACATGCTGGGTATTCTGAGCAGCAGAATGCCCTGCTGGCCTAGCCACAGCCAGGAAGCCTTTCATTAAAGCAACCGAGGGAGGTGCCCCAACACCCCCATCGAGGACGCCGCCACACCCCTGAGTGTGTCCCACTCTCCAGCACTCTGCATAACAGCGCGCGGTGTGTGGCACCGAGCGCATAAACACACACGAGAATAACTGCCTAGCAAATCTTTTCATTACGGCTCGCGACTCCTAATGACAGAGGCCGCCGCTCGCTAATGTTTTTACAAATTCAAACACAAAACAACTCGCCTCTTCAGGTCCTGTTGTAAGGAAATGAGGGGGAAAAGGCACATGCACACATAGGTTTGATCACCTAGGAATTAATGCCTCACGCTCAGGTGAGATGTCAGTCTGTGGAAACACACTGCCCCCTGCTGCTCAAGGCTGGTACTCCGGATTTCACATTTTAGACCTGCGAGAGGAAATAACCTGTAAGTCACTTTCTGAAAGACACATAAAGCCATGACTGAGAGTCTCACTACAGTAACATGATGACATTTTCTCAAGTAATGAGCACTTAATGAGTAATGAATACAGTTGAGAATTTTCATTTGATTCCAGTTACTGACTTAATAAGAACTACTTGCACTATTCATCCTTCTAAATGAAACATTACATTTTTTTTGACGAATTTAAGTAAATTTTTTGGGCTTGGAGCAGCATCTAATCTTACTAATATGAAACTAATGGATTAAGACCCCCGTGCTGAAGAAAAGAGACCCCCTGCCTCAACCATATAGACCTTCATTATTATAATCCAGCATATCCGGCTTTTGTCGTATTGTCTATTGTTTTCTAAACTGATTAAAGTAGAAGTGATGCGATTACTTGCTCAGGGAGTACTCAGTAAAGTACACCACAACATTGTGAATTTATAGCATTTTTTTGAGCGAAAACCCCAACACTGCTCCTGAACACACAGAATATTGATTCATTTAATATATCTATCTATCTATCTATATATATGTTCATTAATTTCAATTATTTTCATTTAATTTTGTCAAGGCACTATAGGGTGAGATTAGAATCTTTAATTGTGACTATTTAAATACTGTTATGTCTATTGTTGTCACGTGTGGGGGCACAAGGCCCACACACGGAGCTGTCATGGGAAAGGGAACAGGCTGGGAACCAGGGATCCATT
>JBBPDB010000108.1:37196130-37206319 GCA_037974465.1 Brachypetersius altus
GTCTAGAGTTTGACTCTGTATCACCAACAACCAGTTAATAGGAGTCAGACCTGCACTGTTACAGATTCTCTCATCTTTCACACATTTACATTTATAGCTGTTAAACCAACAACTTTGAAATTAACAGGAATAAAAATATTTTATAAAATAAATGAATACGTGGTAAACGTGTGCAAAAGTGTTTCACTGGTAGTGTGTGTGATCCTATGAGATGGGTATGTGTGTGTGTGCGTGTGTGTCTGTGTGGTATAGTAATTCCAGTGTCTTTTCTACTGTCCCAAAGCAGGATTTCTGAAGCTTTCAAAAGCCGCATGTAGTTGGTGTTTGTTAAACTATACAGTATATCCAGGGAAAGATTATGATTTGGAGAAAAAGATATAGTACAAGCCCGATATAGATTAGAAGCTCTTTTATGATAAAAAGTACAAATATGCCCCTGAGGAAATGTGAACACATCTCATCTCAGCAGCGTTCAGGACAAGCCGGTTTTTTGTCATCTCCTCCAACAACACGCCTCATTTTCTGCGGCTCTAAGTCTCAATCAAACTTGCTCTGTCCCCTATTTTTTTAATACACAGTCTCGTCGGATTAATCTCGCTGCCGAACTGAGCAGCAGCAGCTGCTTCTGATTCTCAGCATCGCCGCCGCGCCCGGCCAGATTGCCCTGAGACCTGAATTAATACTCAGAATAATTCCTACCAATCCCAAGAAAATCTCACTGTGCAGCCGGGCCACTTGCCTGTGTGGGTTCATCGGGCCGCGGTAGGAACCAGAAATCTCTTTAATCAGGCCGTAAGCCCCGGCGCTGCTCAGTTCTGCTGCTTCCTCAGAGAATCTGCACGAACGGACAGACACAGTTACGGGGCCAAATCACGATCATTACATGCAATATCCTCACTATGTGCAATAGTCTTATCATGTGCAATATCACTATTTCTGTCACATTACATGCAGCAACAGACTCACTATAGAGAACAACTCCAAACCACTATTAGTATTAATAACCTTCTGCAGCAGTTATTGTTTTTGTTGATCTATAGTGTTCATATCCACCTCTCTTACTGACCACATCCTGTTGTGTAGTGAGTATTTTCTTTAGAGTTTTATTCATAACAACATTCAGTATTGGTCCGTGTTTAGAGCACAAAACAGGGGCAAAGATCAGTTCATTATGGAGTTATTTCAAAATTAAACTGGTATATTCAACTGAGCCTTTTTCGCTTGCAGCGAAAAATATGTAAATCAACGCTGAAAATGAGTCGTCAAGGCTCATATTAAACAATTCAGATCAGGTCTGCAGAAATTACGCAGTAAGAATTCTCGAAGCAGTAATGTCTCCTTCTTTAAAAACATTTACGATTATATATAAATATAGACTTAGATGCAAAATAAGCAATTAAGAGCCAGTTTGTAAGCATCCTATGGTTGCAGTATAGTTCTACTGTAGCCTTAGAGAATCTGCACAAATGGACACATTCTCAGGGCTAAATCATCATTACATGCAATATCTTCATTATGTGCAGTAGTTTATCATGTGTAATATCATTACTTATGTCACTATTACATGCAGCAACAGGCTCAGTATAGAGAACAACTCCAAACCACCATTAGTGTTAATTAGTAACCTACTACAGCAGGTATTTTATTTCTTTATTTCTAAATCAAGGGTGTCAAACTCCAGTCCTGGAGGGTCGGTGTCCAGCACAGCTGGATGGTTCCTCTCCTTAAACACATTCACTAAACCTGACCATTAGCTGGTGAGGAGAACCTGGTGTTTCTGAGCAGGGAAATCACCGAAACCTACTGGACCACGGCTCATTTTGAGTATGAAGCATCATATTTTGATCATTTTTGTAAGTGGCTTTAATTATTTGAGCGACCTAATAAATGTAGTAATAGATATATGTTAACAAGTGTAAACAAAATGAAACACTAATGAACAAAAGTGTTATGGGTCATTTACAGCCGAGCCAAAAAGTATGACAGATGGAGACTTTAACTGTTTAACCACTGATAAACTTCACATTTGTTTTAGAGAAAAGCCCAACCTCAGACTGCTGAACGAGTGTGAAGGGAAAATCATGCCAGGATATCGATGAAAAACACAGCAGGGGACTTTGGAATGGATGCGTGAAGAATACTGTCTGAAATAAACACTGCTGGGTTTAATATTTGGTTTCTAAACACAACGATCTTCATATACTTTTAGGGATGGCCTCTAATATCTAAACACTTTTTGGAACCACTAGACGCCATCAGAACGCCATTTCATTTAATAAATATTTTATAAATAACAATACAATAATAGACACAGTATAGAGAACAATTCCAAACAACTATTGGTGTTATTAGTAAATGATTTAACGTTAAGTTAGTTATCTATAGTATCAATAACACAGCATTTGCATTTGTAGTATAGTTTATTTCATACAATGCATTTCTCCAAAACTTTTATTGGACTTTCTTGTAGACTTTATTTAACTTTTGGTCTTGTTTCTGTGTGTCTGTGCAGTTATAGTAATTTCTTCCAGTAATGTTTTCTGATTTTCTCTCTCTCTCTCTCTCTCTCTCTCTCTCTCTATGGATGGATATATATATAGTTTAAAAGTATAGTGCACTACACATCGTTAATATTTCCTCTAATATCTGAGCATATATATGTATGGTGAAACGTGTGTGTGTATATATGATGTGTGTGTGTGTATGATATGTGTGTGTGTGTGTGTGTGAGATATGTGTGTATGTATGATGTGTGTATGATATGTGTGTGTGTGTGTGTGTGTGTGTGTGTGTGTGTGTGTGTGTGTGCTATGTGTGTAAGTATGATGTGTGTGTGATATGTGTGTATGTATGATGTGTGTGTGTTCTCTGTGGTGTGTGTGTGTGTAAGCCAGAGGAGAACAGGCAGGCAGTAATTATCTGACCTAGTTGTAGACGTCCTAATGCAGAGGAAGTGAAAATGAGAGTGTGTGTCTTTGTGTCCCGTTCTCGCCGTGACACAATCAAAAGCCCTGGATTTATGAGCATCCAGATCCCTCTCAGGGCTTAGCACTGTAAACAACTAGGATCAGGCCGCAGATTTAAGAACATGCACCACTTGCACTTGGTACGTTTGGTCAAAGAAGATTAGACATGACAATTTTTAATTTGTCTCCGAATCTGTTTTATAAGACGATAATACCTCCACTGTCTTTTTATAGCAAGGGGCTCGGACATTCTTACGAGGAGCCACCAGATCAGGGCCTGAGCAATCAGAGGGATGAGAATCATGAGAGATAAGGATCATAGGAATCGCTGGCACTTTACAAATTAAAGCGGTGAGAATTAAGAAAGCTTAGGGTGGCCCGTGATTGCCTGGTGCTCGGACCAAATCCTCAGGTCAGGGAGGAATGATGAAAATGTAGTCAATCCATCTTTTGACGAGGTGGATGAAGCACTGACGCCCCGCAGGCCGCGCTGTTTAACCTGGAAGAGCTGCGAGCGGGACGCGTTCAAATCCCCCGGTCTGTGAGGGAGAGCCCTGAGTCCGTGTCCCTCTGTCCTGACAGAACCATGATAGCTTATCTTGTAACTGGAATCTCTGATCCACGCAGACAGAATTATTCTGGTCTGGAATGTGCTTAAACGCAGCAAATCTGGCGCTGACATTCGCCCGGCTTTGCCCTCTGTCTCATAAACATCTCTTATCCTGGGAGAGCAGAAACTGACATCTGATGAGTTTTTCATTAATAAGACTTTACATAATCGGACAATAAACAGGAATACAAATATTACAGTGATAATCGTATCGCAAAAGGGGATCAGAGGGGTCGTCATCTTGAAGTGAGGTGGATATAATCCCGGAGATAGCACATTGTGGGTGAGAGAATGAAGCCTGCACACACACACACACACACACACACACACACACACACACACACACACGCACACACACACGCGCACACACACATGCACAATACTGAGATGAAACTTTGAGCTAGCAATGCCACTAGTGTACAAAGAAATGTGCACAAAATCTAACAGAATGAAATTACAATCTATCTATCTATCTTTCTTTTTCTCCATCTGCCTGTCTATCTATGTATTTATTTTACCCCTTTTGAACTGTGTGAACATTTCTCAAGAAGTTGACTAATAAAAAATGACTGCAGTTATTTGTTGTAATGTAAATACAAAATGATAAATTATTATAATGTAAACTTATGAAAAATGAAAAGTTTTTTTTCTTGGAAAGTTTTAACACAACAGCAACAATGTCCAACAGAATGTCCAGTATTTTCGAAGTCAGTCCATGAAATGGTTATGAAGCATCTGAGCTGTCTGTACCATCACCAGCCATGTCAGACTAAATCTCTTGTTTAAAGAATTTAAGATTTCTGAAGGAAGGACTTCCCCAGTTCTGAAATGTCCCAGAGACCCCAGAGAGAGTACTGATTTGTGTGTGATGGAAGCTGCTTTTCAGATCTCTCTTGGCAAAAACAAGTCATCGTTTGAAAGCCAAAATCTTCAATGTACTTAAAAACACTCTCTCACAAGAACACGGCTCGACACAGATAACCCACTTTTTCAGGGGGGGTGGGGGGCGGGTGGTATTGGTCATATTTACATTCTGGAAAAATGCAACGATCCTCTTCTTAGTTTTTAGGAGACGGTTAATAACGAGCACATTTTTGTTATGAGTGTGTGTGTATGTGTGTGTCTGGTGTTTGTGTTTGGGTGTGTTTGTATTCAAGGGAATGAGAAGCTCCGGTGAACCCAAGCCAATCTATAAATGATCATGAGATTATCATGAAGATCATTTGCATGGTGCTATAATAGGCGGTGTTTAAAGCTGTGACAATCTCGTTGTTTTACTCCCGGCTATTATGCAAATGAGGCGCAAGCTCTTTGCCCCGTCAGAACAATGAGAGAGGGCACAGAGGGGGGCATCATCTGGGTCATTCTGGCTTTTCAAGGACTCCTCCTTTGTCTGGACCCAGGCACAGTTTGGCTCTCCCAGGAGGGTCATTATGCTGTAAAGTAGGCCATCGCAGAGCCCCGGAGTGATCAGGCCCGCTGGACCGCCGCCCAGGTGAAGCAGGGGCGCGTTCAAATCTGCACATCAGAGAGAACTGCATGGTACAGCTCGCTGACGTGTGCAGGTCTGACATCTGGAGGTGGCAGAAATGTGCACTGAAAGAAAATACACACTGAAAGCATCAGCCCTGTGGGCGGTCCTCCCAAACGCCCGTCACTGAACCTTAGCCCAGTCGTACTCTCTCTGTCCCACACACACAGACACACACACACACACACCCAGTGAGGCACGTTAAACAGGCCTGACAGACTGTTGGAAGGCAGCCAAGCTAATGGCTGAGAGTGAAACGCTTCAGCTCATATGCAGAGTGTGTGAAACACTCAAACACACCCCATTACTGACCGGTACTGACAGAACAGGAGAGAGAGAGAGAGAGAGAGAGAGAGAGAGTGACAAAAAGAGAAGGGGTCAGAGAGAGAAGGTCTCTCTATGAGTGTGGAAGAATGTGTATGTGTGTGTGTGTGTGTGTGAGAGAGAGAGAGAGAGAGAGAAAGAAATAGAGATGTTGAAAAAGTGTGTAAGCGTGAAAGAATGTGAGAGAGAGAGTGTGAGTATATGTGTGTGTGAAACAGAGAGGGAGAGATCATGTGTGTGTATGTGTTTGTAAAAGAGACAGACAGACCGCCGAATGTGAGTTGTGTGTGTGTGTGTGTGTGTGTGTGAAAGAGTGAGAGAGAGGGTGAGTGAGTGTGTGGGTGGGGGTGTGTGAAACAGAGAGAGAGAGATAGAGAGAGTGTGTTGTGTGTATGTGTTTGTGAAAGAGAGAGAGACCGAATGTGTGTCTATGTGTGTGTGTGTGTGTGTGTGTGTGTGTGTGGGTGTGTGTGTGTGTGTGTGTGTGTGTGTGATGTACTGACATGTTTTTCTCTCTCATCTGTAAAATGAAATTCATTCACGTGTTTCTGTCCCACTAAAATCTCCACTATTCCTCTGCTGTAACAGTTTATGACTTTCAGGTTGTTTCCAGGAGTCACAGCAACGTTCTTTAAACTGAGATTCTGAAAAGAGAATTTACATTGTGCCACATCTCTCTACAGTGATTTAAATCTCAGGGTCAAATGAGACAGAACTAATTTGCTTTTTAGCCCAATGTTCTGTCTTTAACTGACCCTGTGAAAAATTCTTCATTTTAAAAGGTCTAAACGTTGATTATGAATATTTAAGTGAGTATAGTTGTAATCATCACTGTCTACACAAAGCATCACCGAACAATTACATGTAATTGAGTATGTAACTAATTACTCATTAACACCAGATAAACAATGACAACTGCTATTTTATGTAATAACCCATATTAAGAGACAAAGCTCAGATTCTGACGCCGAGATTATGTATTGCAAGTTACGATTATTTATGATTATTATGTATTTCTTATTATATTATTTAATCTTGTGCAAATGTCAATGATCCTTTTTGAAAGAATTTGCTTTGTCATGGCAGTGTCACGGTTCGGCCAGGGGTCGGTGAGGGTGACCCTGACAGATGGACGGATCTACCCAAAACTAAAAAAGGCTCTCCCAGCGGCCCGAGAGACATGGGGGTCTCCCAGCCCATGGCTTGGGAGGACTTCGTGGACGCACTGGTGCGAGGGGACAAAGATGTGGTAATGCTGAAGGGTTTCAGCTGGTGTGAGGACGGTGGGACCGGACTCGCGGAGGAGCCGACCGGGTGTCGGTGTCCGGGCTGCGGGTTGCGGTGCGGTGGAGAGTCGGAGGGCGGGATGGTGCACGTGGGGTCCGTCGTCCACCCGGTCCCGTACTGTCCAGGGAAGCTGCTATCACCTCCGGTTCGCCGCTCCGGTTCGGCCCTGAGAGCCTCATGCCCTGTACCCGAAGGCAGGGCCTCCGCCACCCCCATCTAGTCACCTGAGGGCGATCCCGAGGCCATTCCAGAGGACGGCTGTTCCTGTGCCGTGCGAGAGTGCGGCGATCCCGAGGCCGTCCCGGAGGACGGCTGTTCCAGTGCCGCAAGAAAGCGCGGCACTCCCGAAGCCGTCCCGGAGGACGCGTTTCCAGTGCCGCTGGGGCAGGCGGTTTTCCCCATGCAGTCAGAGAGCGGGAACGCAGGCAGCGTCCCGTGCCTGCTCCCCGCCTCCGTCACTCTCAGCCAGCAGCAGCAGCAGCAGCAGCACAGGACTAGCAGAGCCAGGGGAAAGCCGGGGAGAAGCCAGCGTGCCAGATCAGCCCCACGGAGGGGTCTGCGTGCTGGTGAGCCTGTGGAGTGGTTCACGGCAGGGTGCACTACAGGGCTGGGGACACGAAGCCCTTACTGGGGGACAGATAGCACCCTGCCTGCCAGGTGGTGGGATAGCCACCACGGCCAGTGAGGGACCTAGATCATGGGAAAAGGACAACGTCCCACGGTCCACACCCGCGTCGCCTGGACAGTGAAGGGAACGACGCGGATTGGGAACGGGGGCGTTGTCCTTGCCCCCGCCGTCCCCCGCTCGCCCGCCCTTTTGTTGTTTTGGGGTGGGTTGTTTTTTGTTTTTCGGGTTTTGTGCCTTGCCGCCCCGGAGTTGCGGCTTTGAGCGGGGGTGCTGTCACTGAGGGCCACTGCTTTTTGGTTATTTTTCAGTTCTGTTTTTTGCTCTGATTTCTGTTCTGTGTTCTGGGACCTTTATTTTGACTAGTTTCATGTGTAATGCTTGTGTCACGTGTTTTTGTGTTTTCACCTGCCTTGTGTTTCAGTCCCTGATTGTAGGGAGTATTGTGTTAAGTTCTGTTTTGTGTGACACACGCTATCCGGCCATCACATCATGACACCTCATTTCACCTCGTTGTCTTCGCGCTTATGCTGTGTGTGGATTCTGCCCTGTTTCTGCCACGTTCCTGTTCCTGTTCATGTTATAACGGCCACCGAGCCAGGTTTGTGTTCTCATTTTTTTTGTTTAATAAAAGTAACCACAGCATGAATCCCTGCTTCCCTGCCTGTTCCTGTTTCCCCCGAGGAAGCTCATGGTCGAGGGCTAGTCCCCTCGACCCTGACAGGCAGAAAGTGGAGAGAACAAAGTTAGGAGCAGCAAAAGTAAGAAAACAATAGAATAGAATAAAATACTAAACCAACAATACAGAATAAAATCTAGAAATATAAATATAGACATCTGTATTGTAAAATACAGGTTTGGTCATCCCTCAAGAAGTGGAAAAAATACACAATATTGGGCACCCTAAGAGTTGTAAATATCATTAGTAAATGTCAGCTGGTGCCAATTTCAAAGCTTTACAAATACGCGGACTATTCAAACCTTATGCACACTACTGTGGACACTCAACAACCATGGTTTCCTGCAGGAACATTTAGCAGACTCAGGAGTGGTGGTTCATCATTTCACAGTGCAGCAAAGCTTGCACAGACAAGACCTTCATGGAAGAGTCAGCAGAAGAAAACCTTACCTGTGTCCCCATCATAAAATCCAATGTCAGAAGTATGCAACAGAACAGCTACAGAAGTGGTCTGATGAAGTTAAAATAGAACTCTTTTCGTCCACATTCGGCAAAGGCACGGTGGTGGATCTATCATGCTTTGGGGTTGTGTTGCAGCCAGTGGCACAGGTGGAGAGAGGAATGGATTCCAGTAAATACCAGCAACATCACACCATCTGTAAAAAGCTGATGCTGAAAAGAGGATGTCTTCTACAACAGGACAATGACTCTAAACATACCTCGAAATCCACCATGGACACCAAGAGACGCAAGCTGAAGGTTTTGGAATGGCCGTCACAGTCTCCTGATTTAAACATCATTGAAAATTTGTGGGTAGATCTTAAAAGAGCTGTGCATGCAAGATTGCCAAAGAACATTACATAACTAATAACCTTTTGCCAGGAAGAATAGGAGAAAGTAAAAGAGTTACAAGAATTGAAGTACAAGAACTGAAATACTTTTAGCTATAGAAAGTGTTTGCAAGCTGTGATAGCTACCAGAGATGGTGTTCCTAAGGTCCTTTTGCATAGTGCCACAATAATGATTTTATTTTTTATCTCTGTTCAATTTATGACATACAAAGTAACAATGCATCAGTGTTTGCTAAATATTGTGATTTTTTTTTTCAATTTTCTAGAGAGACTATGTTTACATCTATTTAATTAAAAAAATTACTGAAATATGTTATTTATCAAGGGGTGGCCAAACTTTTGCATAACACTGTACACACACACACACACACACACACACACACACACACACAAAATCCAATCCACTAAAGGAATAATAAATTCTTGTCACATCTTTCTTATAAAGGAATACAACAAGTTACAGTTTCAGTGATTAGCTATTAATTCCACACAGTAATTTCATCACACACAGACAATATTTTACACCCTAATGGAAATGATTGTTCTTTAAATGTCAATAAATATGATAGTATATCTTTATTTTGTTCAGAAATTGAAACGGTTAATCCCTCCAGAGTTTGGAGGCTTGGCTCTTAATTGGGCTGCTGGTTATTCACCCTGTTTACCATACAGGCCTGGAGGCGGTGGAGTAAACACAGAGGCTCAGAAATGAGATCATCCATGGTCTGATGGGTGGTTCATTCCACTAAACCCCTAGAGGCCACAGGCACTCACTGCGGCAGGGCCTCACCTGAAGGCCAGCCTGAGCTCCAGCCCGGGACTCCAGCTCCCCCAGAGGAGGGGTCTTATGCATATGCAGCAGGGACCACAGGCCCTGGGTACAGTAGACCCACGGTAAAGATACGTCAAATGATAATAAGAAGGATAATAATAAAGACTCAAGTGGACATAAAAGTGGTAAAAAAATTTGAGTAAGTATAAAAATAAGCCTACTTTATGAGTTTCCCACAGATGGAAATACCTCTTACATGCAGCATCATGAAAGCTGCATAGGAATCATTTGGGAACAGGCTTGTCTTTTTGAGGTGGGAGGAACACAAAAAGAGCAAAAAAGAGTCAACAGGGCAAATTTTGCATTTAAGTGTGAATGGCAAGCCTGGAACTGTATGAAAAGTAATTACATTTACATTATTTAGCAGATGCTTTTTTCCAAAGCGACTTCCATTCCCTATCTACAGGGAGCAGTCTCTCCCTGGAGCAACTTGGGGTTAAGGGTCTTGCTCAGGGACCCAGTGGTGGTGCTGAAGGTAGGATTC
>JBBPDB010000108.1:37217902-37230763 GCA_037974465.1 Brachypetersius altus
TATATAAAAAAGCAAGAGCAGTTTCTTTTCCCACTGGTACACAAACTTGTAGCCATATGCTGGAAAGCTTAATTTTATGATGGGTAGGACTTAAATTTACTAAATGATTTCCAATTGAAATGTTAAAGATATATATTTTGTGCTGTGGGTGCCCGAGGACAAGCGCCTGCTTTTTGTATATCTACAATTATTGACGAATAGAATGATTATTGTGACAGATTTTATTTATTCCGAATATTTGGCTTTATGAGACGTGCCGTGTGAGAGAGAGAGGAGTGACGAGAGCCGGGAGGGAGCCTGCAGGCCCGATCCGTTTTCGAGATTGTGACGGTGGGCGCTCTTTCTTTCCCGCCCTCTCTGCCCTGTCCCTTCCCAGCCTCTCACTCGTTCACTCTCGCACATTCTCTTTCTCCCTCTCTCTTTCTCTCTTACCCTCTCTAATCCATGTAATAATAGCCCCCCCGTATGATGTTGTGATGTTTCATTAGCATTCAGTGAACCTGATCTGTTATCAATAAAAGATTGCTGAAGGTTGATGTTAATACCGCGGCTGCCTTATTTGTAAAATACATTTCTTTCTTTTTTTCTCCAGATATTCTTACCAGAAGATTGAAAGAATATTGTATTATGTTTAAGAATGAATGTTGTATTTCCCTTTTCCTTGATATTTGCCTTTTTTAAGCTCAGGAAAGCTCAGAGCGGTGGTGCTCTGGTTGTATGTCTGAGACTGGTTGTGCCAGTATTGAGACACTAGAGGGCAGAACTGCACTAACGGTGCAGGGGCTTTGATTACTCTCATCAGGAGGCTTGAGTCAGCAGCACAGTTATTTGAGGACACTGCATTTTTTTCTCTTGCAAATGTCATTTTATGCAGTTATTTGGAACATCATTATTATTTCTCTTACACATACAATAACCCTGTAATGGTTAGGGATTTTTTTTAACTTACAGATGGTGTTTCTCATCATTTTTAATGGTGATTAGAAAATATGCAGTGTAAATCAGTAAGACTGTAAAATGTTTGTGCTTTTGAATGTAAACACCCCATAATATTCCTTGAAAACACAATCACAAACAAGTAAAAAAAAAAAAAGTCCACTGAGATACACCCAAGACCGGTTGCATTTATGTGAATCTGCATTTACTTTTACATGCATTTACATGAGAAATGTTCTTGTGCTCTGTTTTTATTAGTCACTCTGGCTTTGTTTTGGTACTTTAACCAAAAAAGCTGGTTTATTTATTTGTATTTATTGAAAGAATGTCCCCTCCAATGTGCAAAAAAAACACAGCTTTGCATTCTTTGTTAGTTGTAGTTAAGTTTGTATCATTTGAGAGTGTTTTGTTTTTGTTGAGGTTTGCACAATAGCCCCAACACAGTGTGATGAGATTTGTCTGAGAAGATCTCTGCGACTCATTAGGAGGATCCGTGACCTCCTGGCCAGCGCTGAAGACGCGAGTGTGATCTGGTAGGAGATTACTGCTGGAGAGTTGGGCTAACGGGGTGAATGTTGCGAACGCTGCTGAAAAGACCTGCTCACCTGACCGAGCAGAGTCTGGTGGGCCGTCACCTCTCGCCCTTTCTCCTAATCAAACACCTCATTGATCGGACACATCCTTTCCTAAAGCTGGAGCTGAGCCTATTCACTTCTCCTCATTACAGAGCCCCCCACCTGACCTAAAACCAAATCCCCTAATGGTCCGGCCGGGCCCCCTCCCTGCTGTCGACCCCCAAAACTCTCCCCTCGGAGCAGTTCTGGCCTGTTTTCCCTGGATCAAGATGCCAAACATGTGGATTAAAGTAATCCACACTCTTCAGGCTAAAGTGGCAGGGGGCGGACTGGACTAGATTGCAAACATCCTCACGTTTGCGGATTGGAAGGTTAATCCGAACAGATTGAGGCGGTCGTTAGACAAATGGTTTGAAAAGTAGGAGAGTAAAGAAAGAAGGAAGGAAGTTTGGGGCAATTGAGTTAAAAATATTGGAACATTTCAGAGATTTTACACTTTCTAATGCTTAATTAGATGGTCCAAATAGGATTTCTGTCTCTGAGGTGGATGGAGAAAACTAAAGTGAGATCAAGTACAGAGTCCGTGCTTGTTTATTGATTATATATAAATTATTTATGTGCAAACCAGGTGTGGTGTGATGAGAGCCTGAGGTGAAAGTCAAATATTCAATGTGAAAAAAGTATGGAAAATTTGATTTTCAGAGATTTTACACTCACAGTAAATCTTCCTTCACTTTCTCGTGGTACTTAAGGCTGGGGATTTTGAAAAGATTTATTTTAAGATATTTTGGACCCAATATGAAGCTTTCCTCGTCTTCTAATGCTACCTAAGGCTATAGATTTTAGAAATGTTTATGGTCCAGGTGGAGTTTCACTTAATTTAAGTATATATTATATTTATTATACTTATTTATATTATATTTATTTATTTGTTTAAAAAATATATGAATTCAACTTGTATACTGATAATGAAATATGTTTGAACAAGGTGAGGTGTAAGGAGAGCCTGAGGTAGAATTTAACTGACATTAAATGTGTATAAAAAAAAAAAAACATTGAAAATATTTGGTTTTCAGAGATTTTACACTCATGAAGCATCCCTCACTTTCTCATGGGACTTAAGGCTGGAGATTATGATGAACTTTTTCTTTTTTTATGATTCAGGTGAGGTTTCTCTTATTTGACTAATCAAATTCTAAGAGTTGAATTCTGCCAACAAGCTGTGATGGGCTCTTGTTGACCACCAAACAAGTGATGTAAATGAATCAGTCATTAACACCATGTTTTTGAACTTGGGTTTTATAGTCTGTGTTTCAGACTCGGGTTCATTTTCCAGAGGTAGAAGAAAGGTGGTGACATTAAATGTGTGCAACAAGTTGGAAAGGTCCAGAGATATGAAGAGGGAATGGACTAGTGCTGCCAGCGGAAGTCTATAAAAGTGAAAGGCTTCCAACTCTTGAGTTCACATCTAGTACAGAAAATCATGATGTGTCCTTGATCCGTGAGTTTTATCAGGAGGGGTTGGCAAATTCCGAGAACAAATTTAGCCTAAAGTAATTGTAAAGGTGGCAGAGGAACCAGAAGCGACCAACGCTCGACCCGATCATGTTCTCAGAGTTTTATTCAACTTTTCACTCCTTAACCAACACTAAGTACTTCCATCACTCTCAATTATTTCACACCATTAACCCTTTTTAGGTGTGCATTATACACATTTTATTCATTTATAATTGACTTTTTTGAATATAGAAAATGCCAGTTTGGTGCATTGTCAGTTGCAGTGAAAGTGAAAATGCCGAGATGAGTCTCAACCCTGGGTTGAAAAAAATAGCCCAAACTTGGAAAAGTTCACAGACAGACTGTAGGTGTGAAAGTGCCTTCAGACTCCAGAAAGACCAACGGCGTCAAAGTAGTGCATGTTTTGGTGGTTAAAATCACTTGTTTTAGAATCTACAGTAAATGTGAAAGGTTCGCGCTCAGAGTCCGAGGAATGTTGGTGTTTGTAAAGTCTGCTGTTCTGTGTAGATACTAGATTTGGGGTAAATGGTTTAACGCAAAGCTGTAGTAACAGCTCACAGAGGGTTGGGAGATCTGAGGACTGATGGTGGGAGAAGAATAACTTGTTTCTCCTGAGCAACAGTGAGAGTCTTGGAGGCACCAAGATCCTGTTTACTTTGCGGTAAATGCTGCAAATACTCTTTAGATTCTGTCATCACTGGCTTGAGCGTCCCTTATTATGAAAAGTGCTGGGGAACATCTCTCAAAGCTGGTTCTGCTTTTTGTGTGCACCATAACTTGCTGATGCGGTTGCCAGAACGCTTCATGGCAGGTAGACGTGTTTGCATCTTTTATTGTAGTGTTTTGAAACAGTAAAAGGTTTATGAAAACATGTCTGTCAAACACGATGTGCATGTTTTCCAAATACCTCTGGATATCATCACTCTGGAGCACAATAGAAAGAAACAATGTTTACATCAGCGCTGACATTAACTAGCTTATCACTGGTAGAACTGGAACCCACTGCCAGCTCCTAAACACCCGGACTTCAGACACTGATAACCCAAGTTAGGACACAAGTGCAGAATGCCTTCCAGAGGTACCCCACCGGTACTTATACAGCTCAGGGGGGAAAAATGAGACCTTTCTCAGGTTTTATCTTTTATAGCTGCAAGTATTGAACTGAACAGCTTTGCCTTCGTTTTTAAGAACTGCGTTTAAGAATATTTCCTAATAAAAATATTGCTCTTTAAATTATCATTTTAAAGGAAGTGACTAAACATCTATATAAGAGAAGTGATGCAGAGTTTAGGGTCTGGGGTAATAAAGCTAGAGGTAATAACTTGACAGAATGTAGACAGAAACTCACTCATGATTCTACCAATCATAAATATACCAATTACAGTAGATCTCAGAAATTCATGGGGGTTACATTCCAAGAACACCCCGATTTGTGAAAATACTTACATTTGTGATTTGTCTATTTTTATAGTGTAAACCCTAAATATACTCCCAAAACATTTTAATCTCAATTTAACACATTGCCCCTAACGAAGTAAAGGCAAACCTGTATCCGTACTGTACAGTTTGCAGTGCTAGAGTGGACAGTTGTGTGCAAAATAATAGCAGTCAGGCTGGAACAAATTATGTTTTTGGAACAAATTATATTTGTACATGACAAATAATTTACTAGTAGGTGTAGTAGAGTACTAGAAAACCAACAGACCCAACAGTCATGAAATGCACGCTGCTGATTCTTTGTAACTGAATCATTAATTGAAAGGGGTGTGTTCAAAATAATTGCAGTGTGGAGTTCAATTAGTGAGGTCATTCATTCTTTGAAAATACTGGTGGCCAATTGTTGCCCTTATTTAAGGAAGGAAGGCAGCAAATGTACATGGTGGTAATAGTGCATTTCTCTCTGAAATTCTGAGGAAAACGTGTCGTTCCAGACTAAACGTGTCGTAGCGGCCCTTGACTAAAACGTTGATTGGAGGGAAAACATATAAAAGTACAGAAAATGATAGACTGCTCAGTTAAAACGATCAGAACTGCTTTAAAATGGCAAACAAAACCTGAAAGACATGGAAGAAAATGAACTATCATTGGAATGGATTGGAGAATAGCCGAAACGGCAAAGACTCCGCCAATGATCAGCTCCAGGAGGATCAGAGAAGGTCTGAAGTTCCCAATGAGTGCTGTTCCAGAAGACGCCTATGTGAAGCCAAGTTATCGGCATGGAGCCCCCACAAAGTCCCGCTGTTGAAAAAAGACGTGCTGAAGAGGTTACATTTTCCCAAAGAACACACTGACTGGCCTAAAGAGAAAAGGTGCAACTTTTTGTTGACTGATGAAAGCAAGATAGTTCTTTTTGGGTCTAGTGGCCACAGACAGTTTGTCTGATGACACCCAAACACTGAACCCAAGCCACAGTACACTGTGAAGCATGGTGGCACAAGCATCTTGATATGGGCATGTTTCTCATACTACTGTGTCGCACCTATTTATTGCATACCAGGGTTAATGGATCAGTTTGAATACCTCAAAATTCTTGTAGAGGTCATGTTGCTTCATGTCGAAGAGGAAAATCCCTTGAAATGGGTGTTACAACAAGACCGCCCCAAACACATCAGTAAACCAGCAACATCTTGGTTCCAGACCATCAAGATTGACGTTATGGAGTGACCAGCACGATTCCTGGACCTTAATCCAATAGGAAACTGGTGGGGTGACATCAAAAAAGCAGTTTCTGAGGCAAAACCAAGAAATGCAGAAGAATTGTGGAGTATAGTCCAATCATCCTGTGCTGGAATACCCGTTCACAGGGACTAGATGTTGATCGACTACACAAATTACAGATGTACAGCAGTTCTCAGAAACAGTGGCTATACAACTAAATATTAGACAGCAACATTTTATAACTTGTTGTTATAAGCATAATTAACACAAACAAGTTATAACAGTTTATACGAGAATGTTTGAGTTTGTAAAGAAAAATGTTTTTGAACAGTCTAAGATTCACTTTTCCTCACTTTCTGTAAAGGAATAAGACAAATGTAATAAACTTCTTCATATATTTGGTTTGGAATAGAATGTTTAGAGTTCCCAATGCATTTGTGCATTTGGAAATAAAAGCTATTATAAGGATTTTGAGTTTTATTCACTTTTGTTAAAGTCCACATACTTTTGGCCATACAGTGCATTTTGCCTTTAATTTTAGTCTAAAGCCCTTTCTGCACATCACAAATCCACATAGTCAAACAGTTCATTCTATCATGTGCCAGTGTGAGTGAAAGAAGCTAATATCTTTTTATTGTTGTTAAGGCATGCATGATACTTGATTGCTGTGAACTTTCACAGACAGGTTCGTTTATGGCTGCAGCAATTTATTCATTTATGTACTACTGCAATTAGTGCTTAGCCATTAGGATTTAGGTTTATTAGTTGTAGCACTCATTTATGTCTAACATTGTTAAATACAAACCACTACAGCTTCATGCAGCCGCTTTGGGCAGATTTTGCAAGTAATAAAGCAAGGGTGGAAACAGGTCATGGAAAATGCATTCTGCCTGTTTAAACTCACATAAATGTTGTAAGTGGACCTTGGGAAAATGCAGGAAAGTTGTGAAGAACCTTTTAAAGCACCTAGAGGAGATTAAATTAGACTAGGGCCTGGACTTCATAGCCCTTGTGAGCTGCCTGAACTTGTTCTGCACTTAGAAGTGCATGATGCTTTTCTTGGTCCTTTTGAGAAGTAGAGCACTGTGAATAGATTTGTTCACAGCTTGGCTTACACCTCACACCTCCCCAACCCCCCAAAAACATCATTGTCACTTCTGCTAAAGGTCACTGGGGAGTGGAGTGTTGCTGAGAGTGTGTCCCTAAGTCACAGACTCTTTTCAGTTTGCCTAATCACGTCCCCTCATCTTAATAACTCAGTCTTTTTCTCATTATCAGTTTCAGCACTAGACAGCTCCTGACCTGCCTCAGACACAGAGGAAAGGCTATGAGAGATGGACACCAGGGATTATGAGCCATTAAGTATAAAATTGTCTCATTTTCTGCTTTGACAAGCTGAAATCAATTAAACGAGATTAAAAATGTAAATGAAATGAGCTGTGCAAAAACTCTAAGTCATAAACAAATTCAGCCCTTCGCTGAATTACTACCATTGGGGTTTTAGACAGCTTCCTGCTAGGGGAGTAATGACTCAAGATCGGACTACGATACAACATATTTTCAATACAAGTGGTATAAAAATATTAATTTACATTTTATTGCTCTGATCAGCATTCAATTACCAAAACAAGATTGCACTGTGTCATGGAAGCATAATTAACACAAACAAGTTATAATATTTCGAAAAGAAATCAAAGCAAAGTACATGGTTCAGGTTTTTTTTTCTTACTGCAGTTCTTTACTGCAGTTGTTTGTAGTAGGAATTTCTCTCCATATAACACAGTATGTGTTTAACAGAACAATGGAACAAAACAGAACAAAGAATTTCCAGTTTATGTCTGCATGTGTTTTTTTTGCCAAAAAATATAACTGTGTAAAAAATATAACTTTACTTGTCATGAAACAGATAAAGGTAATATGCAGATATCTCTGATCTTCCAGTGCAGAATATTTGGAGCACACCTGAGTGTTTAAACATTCTTTGCTACAAAACTGTTTAAGCTCAGCCAGTCTGTGCGGGGGCTGTCAGGGGACTGTGCTCTTCAGGTTACTCCACAGGCTTTCATTCGGATTAAGGTCAGAGCTCTGACAGGGCAGCTCTACCATGTTCCGCTTTTTGCTCTACAGCCCCTGTTGCTCTGGCACAGTGTTGATGATCACTGCCATGCTGAAGGGTAGCCTTCTTTTCCACACTCTTCAAAAACCTGTCTGTATTTTGCAACACTTTAGTAGAAATCTTGCAAGTCATTTTGGAAGATAAATTTAATTCATAAAATTCATAGAAAAAAAAATGAACGCAAAGGAGAGCTGGCACTTTTGAATTGTGTACAAAGAAACAAAACAAAAACAAAAAAGAACAAAACTGGAGAAACAAGGTTTTGTTCCCACAGTGATGTTATCATTTGCTCTTTTTACCATTAAGCATTGTAAGAACTGCTAGCATGTGTCCCATTACATAAATTCCAATGTATCTTAAAATCACTGGTGTCTAAATTAATTATAGCAATTAGAGAAGTGTAAAAGTTTTTTTAAAAATCTTAACATTGATGTAGCACCTGAGCTTTGAGGGATGTTTTTTCAGGTATTTAAGATATTTAAGTCTCAGGGTCCCGCAAGACAAGCTTTCTGACAAACCTGTGCTACTTTCAGGCATTCAGAGCCAGCTGACTGAAAGTCTTGACAAAGCTACTAGAGTGAAGCAACCCTGCGCTGGAAAGCCTCTTAGAGAACATTTGCCTGAATTAGTTGCTAAATTGGGTCCAATGGGATTGTTAACAGAGAATCAGGATTTTTGTTCATTAAAATCTTTCAGAGGAAAAAACACAATTCGAAAGGAGAGGGCTGGATAATTAAAGACAGACGGAGGGGGATATGGGAGTAAAGGGAGAGGGAGGTCAGTATAAAGAGATAAAATAGGGGCAGGCTAGAACTTGGGTGATGTTTGGAACACACACAGTCGATCTCCAACATCCTAAGGAACACAGTGCATAGACTCCTTTTCAACTTTTTCTCGTCTCGTGCACAGTTAACCCAAATGTTAAAGATTCAAAAATGATAAAGTTGTGGTCCAGGTTGTGAAAGATGCATTTGAAAGATGACAGCCTGCACAAATTATTTCATATTACCACTCTATAATTATAATTTGGGAATTAAATACAAAGTTAAAGTCTGGGTGCCCCACAAACTTAAATTGTGTGATGTTTGATTTCTGAATGCTAACTTATTACACTACGTCATTCTGTCAGACTATTTTATTATAGTATAATTTAGTTTTTGGTTATATGTTTTTGAAGCCCTGCAAAAATGTGTCATTAGTTCTTTCTTTATTACATCCCTGAGCTAATTACAGATAGCAAGTTGATTGTGATTTATTCTATCAGTTGTGATTTTGATCGCATTAATCAATATAATCCATGTACCTCATTTCCTATTGTGAAAGTATAATTTCTCTTCTGGTTTTATACATTTTACTATAAAAGTCATTTTGTTTTATGACCAAAGTATAGCTTGACAGAAGTTCAAAACCGTTCATTTACAAACTGAAATACTATGGTATTGGCACAGTACAATTACTAATGCAGATAGTAAGTATAGACCATGTAAGAAAACTTTCCTATGCCAATCATGCTATTGCATGCAATGCTGTGGAGAATGACTGTGAGGTCTATACTGTAGCTGTAAGAATCTCATTATTGTAAGTCCCAGCAACCATAACACTGCTTAATGGGCAAATCGAATGTTCTGCAGTTCAAGTTTCCACAGAGATGAGGGAAGGAGGGGGGCTGAGCTGAGAGCTCCGCAATCTCCCAAATGAAGGAGTTTGATTCACAACCTGCACTTGTCAGATCCAGCTGAGCAGCGGTGATTGATAAGCCTCTAATTAAGAGAGGCACACACAGACACACATGCTCAAACACTCATATACTGCACACATGCGGCTTAGTTGAGGATTGCGATCTATTCAATTGCCTGTACTTTTCTATGGAGATTTTATAAGCTATACTCATGCACCTGTGCCAGCAAATGGTGCACCTTAAAGTAGCTGTACTCACTAACTGGAAGGCATATCTGGATAGTTTTGGTTATATACGGTTGGTTTCCTTGGCAGGAATTAGGCCTTGTCCTGGACTGTATAGGACTCTGCACAAAGGGTCTCTACTGAAAGAAAAAAAAAGTAATAGTCCAAGACTAGGGTTGACTTGTCCCTTAATCCAACAATGCAATATGTGTATAAAGCATGGTTTAGATATCTTGAAGATAAATTAGATACATAGGAAATAAAATAAACTGCTGTCTAATGAACTACAGAGAGATTTATAAACTGTCCAAAAGGAAAAATAAAGAGAGAGATACCAGCCACTAAAATAAAGAGAGAAAATAAAGAGAGATAGCAGCCAAAGAGCATATTCCCAAAGGAGGTCATACATACACACAGATAGGCTCCCAGACAGAAGAACAGTGAGAGAGAAATAACTTGACTGGCCCCATCAGAAAGCATTCCTGTCATGGCCATTGCCAATCTGTGGTTTGTACACGTGTCTTATATATTAAAGGAACGCTGCACATTTACCTGTCTCTTTATCATGTCACTGTGACATCATTACGCCATATCACTGAACATAATGCATATCACAACGGCATAACTGTCTCCTTACAGCCACATCAGTGTTAGTGACTTCATAATAACACTGTATCCTTAAACTCAGTGGCTGTGTTTTCATATGACCTCAAAATGTTATACCTGTCGCTGCAATGTTGTCGCCTTCGTCTTTCTCCTCCTCCTTTGGCTTCTCATCATCCTCTGCTTGCTTCTCCAAGAGCTCAGGTACAAAAAAGCTCTCCTGGCTCTCAAGCGGGCACATGTAGTGGATCACATCTTCCTTACAGATCTCCATGAAAGGATAGGCAGACAGCCTTCTTTCCTAAATGAAAGACAGATATGTTCAAAATGTCAACACATGTTCAACAAATGATATGTGAAAACTGATCTTATACTTTTATGAAAAACGTAAATTCAAATGATGCCAGCAATTTCAAAAAAGCTGAGAGAGGCTAGAAAAAAAAAACCCCAGAAACATTGTGTAAAAAACATCTCGTGGAATTTCTCACAACTAATTAAATCAGTAGTAAAGGTGTGAGAGACTGCAAAGAAAACTGCAAAGAAATTGGGGATTTCATCCCAGACAGTACATAATATCATTGATTTGGAGAATATATACATGAGAAAAACATGTTTTGGAGCAATGACCACTGCCATCCACACCTATTTCTGCATGTATTACAACTGCATGGCTTTGTAGCAAAGGTGTCTGGGTCCTAAATTGGCTTGCCTGCTGTCTAGACCTGGCACCCATTGTAAACATCTGACATATCAACAAAAGAATACGACAAAGGAGACCCAGCCCTGCTGAGTAGCTCAATTCGTAATGGGACAGCATTTCATTTCCAAAACTCCAGCAACTGGTTGGTCTGCTCAGTTGTGGTGTTAAAAAAAAGCTGTGATGCAACACAGAGGTAAACATACCCGTATCCCAACTTTTTGATGGCATCAAAGTTAAGATTAGCATATATTTTCCAAAGAACAATAAGATCTCTTTCAACATTTAAGATGTTGTCTTTATTATTTACGATTAAATACAGAGTATACGTGATTTGCATTATACTGTTTATATACAATGCCCCAATTTCTTTTTGGAAATGGGGTTGATGAAAGAAGATTAGCTCTTGTAGACTCTTGTAGATATGATACAGTGATAAATAAAAATGGAAAATTAGTGGCAACACCTGACTGTTTGCATTTTAATAGGTTCAATAAGTTCAATGCTAGTTCATTGCTTTGATTCTAAGCTAGGCCGATAACAGTGCTTTGCTGAAGACCTTTACTGATGCTCTGGCTCATTAGCATCCCCTGCAGCTCCTTAACTGATCAAATACATGGGTCTTATGACAACTCCACAGCTGGACCAGGCAAGATTTTACACCAATTAGGCCACTCTTAACAAGCGTGCCTTGTTAAGCTTGAAACCAGACACCACACTAACATTATTCAGAGAAAGCAATGCAAAGCAGCGAACCAACTGGCCTGCTGACAAAATGACAGCAGGCCTACATGTGTCTGCTGGATTTCATCATTACAGTCACCTTAAAGCATCCTTAAAAGCATTTATGTCAGTGTGTTAGACAGAATGTGGCTACTAATAAAGGATAGCTGAACTCCAAAAGGTTTACAAGCACATAACAGGATGCCTTCTATAATGGTATCTAAGCATTTGGTCTACAGTGTCTATGCTTTCATTGTAGGTTGAAGATGTCAACATTTTACAGAGATTTATTATTGCATCTATTGCGTTTATCAGCATAATTTCTGTCTTTTAACACAAAATACACCATAAAATATTAATATCTCTCAAAATGCTTGTAACATAAATGTGAGGCATATGCATATTTAATTTGTTAGCTTAAGATCCACAGAGAGAGTAAGTGGCATGTAAAACATGCGCACATACACAAGCAAGCAAACAAGCTGCAAGATTGGAGTAGCAATTGTGCTTAAAACTGAGACAAATGGGGAAATGGGCTGGAAAATAGCAGAGCCAGGATGTGACAATACAGCTTGAGCAGCATGATTATTTACAGTCCAAGAAAAGCACAGTCCCTAAAGGTGCCACTAATGCCTTTTCATAACTTATTTTTTTACAACTTCTTAGGTGTTTCTTAGGGTGTTTATAGTCAGTGCAACTCAGAGAATTGATCTGAATATGGTGCAATGGTGCCATCATTTAAGTTACTGAAGACAGCCCTTTCAGGTTATATACAGAATAGTGGTTTTCAACCTGAGGGCCGTGACTCCCAATTGGACCAGGGTGGCCCTGCAGGCTGCCATATGTACATCATTCATTCAGCCAAAAAGAATTTAAAACACGATAATTTTTAGTTAAAAAAAACATTTAATTCCAGCTCATTGATTGGTGTGGCAAAATGCATGACTGCTGCAAATGACTTATCTAGCTAGTTTTTTTATATATATTTAGTTCAAGTTCATGTAAAACACTTTATTCGATCATATGGGATTCATCTATACTTCCTCACCACAAAAACTGCACAGATTCTTGTCCAGTCCCTGGTCATTTCCAAACTGGACTACTGTAACTCTCTACTGGCTGGACTTCCACAG
>JBBPDB010000108.1:37246724-37256724 GCA_037974465.1 Brachypetersius altus
CTGTTTTAACGGCAGAGCAGTACGTTCTAATTCAAATGTAGTACCTAGTATGTAGTATGCGATTTCGGACGCAGCCAGGGTGTTACTGTACTTCTGATCTGTTACCCCAAAGTCACAGATCTCACTCAGTTCATAGAACACTCTGATAAATGATTTGGCTGATAAGCCTTTTGCACTCACTGGTCTCTTGTTTGCAGTGTCTTTCTGATTTGAAGTGTGCATCAAATTAAGCGAGCACTATTTTCTAGTCATGTTCTTCTTCCTCCCATCTTCCAAAGCCTTGAAAATACTTTTAGTTTTGCACAATGTGGTCTTTCATTCTATACTGTTGTGTATATATTTATTCTATTATTTTTGCTGCTCTTACTATTGTTCTGTCCACTTTCTGCCATAACAATGAAAATTTCCCTCTTGAGGGACCGATAAAGGTTTATCTTATCTTATCGTATCTTATCAGCATCTAATCTGTACTGTGTGAATCCCTGTCTCGGGGCAGGCCAGTTTCAAGTTTTCCGTTGGGTTGAATTTTACAATAGTGTTTCTCTCATAACACTTTTAACACCATGTCAAATAAATGCAGCATACTTGAAGCCAGAACAGGTGCTTTTTTACCCAGAATCCACAGTAGTGCCTTAACATGAGCAGTATACGAGGTGTAGTCTAGCGGCTTATTCTAGCTCTCTCTGATTGGTTACATGGTCTGTCTGGCTATTTGTATTACAAAATTCCTTGACACTGAGTGGGAGGGAATACAGAGCTGCTGGATGTTGATTGCAGATCTTGTGTTTGTCTGTGTTTAGAAATGTGTGTGTCTGGCTGACTGTGCACATGTTTGTCTATGTGTGTGTGTGTGTGTGTATGTGTGTGTTCACTACTACATGTGTATCTGGCCACACTTTTGCTTGAAGCTAAACCTTTTTAACTCCCCCTTTCTTTACTCCCTGTTGTAAAACACCTTCACATCATTTTCATCAAAACGATGAAGAGAAGGCATTTGGAGGACTAGGAAATTAACCTACAGAGAAACAGCCACACAAATGGGAAAAACATTTTAGCAATGTGACTTTTTAGCAGGCATTTTGAGAATCAGAAACATTCAGTGGCGAGGGCAAAAGGAGAATGTAGTAATGCGTTCATCAGGGAGCCGCAGCATTTCATTGCCACCCGCATAAAATGCATATGGATAAAGCGCTCGATTCAAAGCAGTTGAATGTCATCGAAGGCCAAAGGGTGAATGCCACTCGCTTCAGAGAGATCAGAATGGGTAAAGCCGGCACAGAGGAGGCAGTCAACTCCATGAACGGTTTGTATGAGGGAGGTCATGTTTATGCCCTGTGATTACAAGAGCAGATGGATGTAACTCCATTAACCTTGTGAAGGGAAGTTCTGCCGTTTGGGCCATGGATCCAAAACCAAACTGTGTCTGGGAGAAAATGGAAGAGAATGTCGGACTGAGATACTCTCCCGTGATCTCAGAGAAAGGTCACCATTAAACCTGACACGAGGTGAACCCGCTACGGCACGCAGCGACCTTGTGTGTTTCTGGAATTCAGAAATGCCTTTTGCTATGTGCTTTTTGCCGTAGCCCATACACACATTCAGGCACAATGCTCACGTAAAATAAAAACCATGGATATGATGCTTGGCAAACAGACTAAAACTCACCTGAAAATGCCACCTTAGTTGTAATTTGACCACCTCAAACTAAGTCATAGTGTGCGAGTTGTACTTTGTTGTTTGGTATTCGCTGAATGAATCAGTCACACATCTTCAGCTTACTACCTGTGAACCTTCTGTTGCATTTTAGCGCATATTTGTAAACAAATGGTACATATTTGACAAGAAGAAAATCTTGACGTCCTTTTAACTGAAAAAGGAGCAACCAAATGAGATCTCTTTTACTACAGACAGCTTTTGTCTTCTTGACTTTCAAGAGTGCTTAGTTGTATTTATTTGTTTGTGAGTGTACTTGTCTACTTATTTATGCAAGTGCATTATACTATGGACAAACTGACCATGAGATTATTCAGTTACTTGCTTTATATTTTATTGCATTTTCTTAATTATTGGGCTTAACTAGAAATGTCAGAATCCAATAGATCCAAATTTTATTTCATCTCATTAAAAAAACGATCCGTAAAACATCTTATCCCTCCTGCAAACTCCTCGATAGACTCGAGTTTGCACACGAAGAACCTTTCAGCTGTTTAAGGCTCTTTTTGATAGTTTGCATGCCGAATTTGTCTGTGGTAATTAGGAATAAGGGAGGTGGAAAATGCAGAGTGTTGGGCCTGACAGCCGCGGAGAGGGTCTGCGGGGAATAACTGTGGAGATAAGGCAGGAGAAAGCGAAGTGCTCAAGGGTCCCTGGGAGCCATTTGAGCACTTTCGCTAAATCATTTCTGCAGATGAAATATTCAGAAAAAAAGCAGTTTTGTTTTCAATTACAACCCAATGTTCTCTGTAAGTTCTGTTTAATGTCAAACTAGAAAATACCCCCCACCCCACACACACCCCTCTACCAGTCATTTTTATGTGTCCAAGTTCTGTAACTTCTAGAACGCAGGACAATTCACCAACTGAACATTTGCATTTCTTTTTTTTCCCCCCACACCTTCCATTCTGGTCTCCTGTGCCTCGATTTTTAATTTTCTGACTGTGGGGTTCTTCTATATCACTGCTATTGCCTTCATTATACACGGATGGACATCAAGGACGTAGCATAATCCAATAGCACACATTTAATTACCAACAACCTGAAAGAGCCCGGGTAGTGCAAGTAGCACTGGCACCAATAGAGGAGGTTTAACAGGTTTAAGTGGACTTTTTGTTAACTAGCGCCCGTCAATTCTCCGCAACCTGCTTGACTGCGTCGATGAAAAATTGTATTCCTCATCACGCGGGCTGCTCCTGCTAGGCACTCGGGATTGTTTTTATTGCTGTAACTGAGAGGTGACCGGGAGCAGATCAAGGTGGCAAGTTGTTGGATGCATCTTCTGAAGACATGAAGTGGATCATTGTTGTCAGATTGGTAAAAAAATAAAAAATAAAAAATGTAGGATGCTCAAAAGCAGCCTTGACATAAGGGTAAGGTGGCTTTTAAAAACAGGCACAAAAAAAAGCTAATGCTGTGCAGGGGAGCCTGTTTACCTCTCGCAAGTACAGAGTGTTCGACTGCGCGCTGGCCTTTTCTCGGAACGGCACTTTGATTTGAACGATTTCACACAGAAACTACGAGTTGTGTGGCCAGACAGAAGTTGTCAAAGGTAGAGAATAAAGGTAAAAAGACGTTTCTCTCCCAATTGTCCTGCACTGTTGTCAGATGGTAATTGGGGCCAGTAATTACGGTAAGTGGAGGGTTAACAGGCAATTAACCTGAAAGAGAAGGAAGAGAATGGGAGAGGCTGAGAGAATGGAAGAGACAGGACATGATGATGAGTTTTACTCGCAGAACGTATCCCATTATAATACGCTGAACTTTGCTTCCCCTGTCAACAATGGCTCAGACTTTGTCAAACAAATGGAGAGCTTTAGATCATAAAAGAAGTCCTCGGAACACCAGGACAAGGTCAGCTCCACCAGAAAACGTATTTACCGCTCCGTCTAAAGGGGCGAGGACAGCTGTAACGGCGAGGCCTTTTTTCGGTTTTAGCTCTTTTCCCTCCAGCAGCTGGAGAGAATGGGCGCCGTGTGATCCAATAACACGTTATAAAATGATTCCCCATTTGACCTTTTAAGAAGATTAGCACTGTTAAAATGAGTGGTCAAAGATGTTGTGCGAGACTCTAACCTGCAGGGCTGGAGCGCTCAGCTCAGATTAGAGCTCAGTTTTTTGACTCCTGAAGAGGGTGGGGACGGGGCCCGCCCGCCTGACAGCCAGAGCCGGGCATATGGTGGCTGTTAGCCCTGCGGTGGAGTTGCGTCGGGGGGCCCTGCATGTCTTTAGCACACAAAAAAAGCTCCAGGCCCCCCACAGTCACACCGCACTGCTTTAAAAACCTTAACCCAAGCTGATGCGAACGATCCCCTCGGCTCCCCTGAGAGGGGGTGTGCGTGCTTGTGTGTTGTGTGTGTGTGTGTGTGTGAGAGAGAGAGAGAGAGAGTTCATGGGGGATGGTTAGCTTATCGAAGCTGAAATGATTTTAGCCTGCCGCTATTCGAGGATGTGCTTTGCCAAGCAGACTGGATGAAGTTTTAAAAAGGCTTAGCTTACTTTTTTTTTAGGACTCACCAGTTATAACTATATACCCCCCCTCCATCACCACATACACAACACAACATTTGCATGACTTTTTTTTGTAAGCCATTTTTTTTGTTGTCCTTGGTTTGAATGCGTGATGCGGGGAGAATATGCGGGAATATGTCGTGTGTATTGCTCTGTCACAAGGTCATCTATAATCAGAATCACTACAGGCCTCTCAGAGCTTTGTGAGTGTGCGGGCGGTGGGCGTAATCACACGTGTGCAGCAAAGTGGTCTTCGCTCGTTTCCTCTCTCTCTGCTATCTGAGACTCATCCGCCAGTCACCTGTGCAGCGTTAGAGGGCCTTTAATGTATCTGCTGGAGGTTATTGTGCCATCGGCTGCCCCCCCCTCCCGAGTCCACTGGAGTGTGGAGCAATCATAGGCTTCTGTGGCGGAAGGATAGGGGGCAGAGGGCTGAAAAACTGGGAGTTTTTCACCGCCCCCCCCTCCCCACCCCTTCAGAACTTACAGTAGCTTGTGCATGCACATTTCCAGAGTGGCAATCTTCCTTTCCTTTTTTCCGCTCTGAATAAAGGTGATGAAATCCCTCTCGCTGCAGCTAATCTTGAGCTGACAGAGAGGCCTGCCATACAAGACAGTCTCTATCTGTTGTGAGAGGCAGTGGACGCCTGCTTGTAAGCCGCTTATGATATTGACTGCTTGCCTCCTCTCCCTTTCAGCGTGGCTCAGCCTCTGATGGGTACACAAACCGCACACGTACGCATGCAGCACACCCACCCTGCCCTAAAACCTTCCTTATGAGGCAATCTCTGTTTGTTGTGCCCCATCCGCGTGGAGCATGAAGTTAATAGGGAGGGGAGAGCTCACTCTCTCCTCTCGTGCTGCTAAAGTGCCCTGCATCAGCTATTGATTAATGCTATCAGCTTACGGTCAGCTGAGCAAGCCGAGGTCACTCAGGCAGATGCGAACGGAAGGTTCCCTCTGTTTTTTGTGGTTTTTTCCTTTGTTTTTTGGACCAACTCAAGGTTTATTGCCATTTCAACCATGTACACACACACAGTACACTGTGAAATGAAACGGGACCGTGGTGCAACACAAGAACAGAAACAGACCATATAAGTGCAGGACAGGACTACACAGAGTGCAAAGAGATAAAAGGAGTGTAAAGCACAAGAGCAGCAAAAAGACGGGACATCATTTAGAGCTATCAATATTTGAATACAGTGAATACAGTTTGTGACAAATGCTGTTTTGTAGCAAGTGGAACAGTAATAAATATAACTGAGCAGCAGCAGGACAGAGAATGTGCAGTGTATAATAAATAAAAGGCATTAACAGTGGCAGTTGTGGGTGTGGGGTGTTTGTTTAAAGCAGAACCAACACTGATATTGTACTGTTTTGTGTTATATTGTATTGTATTGTATTGTTGTTATTATGGCACAAAGAGGTTGACGGGGTTAAATCAAACAGGCACCTGTCACCTCGCCTTTGTCCTCCATGTCCTCAAACCCCAAAGGGCTTAAGTCCGCGATAATGACATCTTGTTCAAAATGTCCTCTTCTGCAGTGGCACTGAATTGTTCCAGCTGTAGCCAAAAGAAAAGAAAAGAAAAGAGAGAAGAAAAGAAAAGAAAAGGAAGAGCTGAAATCTCAGGAACGTTGATGACAGCGGAAAGGGGGCGGGGGTCAAATTGTCAGTGGGGGGAGAGAGGGAAAGAAAGGCTGAGGATGGGCAGTGTGGAGCATGGAGGAGGAGGAGGAGGAGGAGGAGGAGGAGGAGGAGGAGGGCGAGGGGGGAGTGCTGAGAGGAAGAGAATAGGTTTATAAAACATAATCAGTCCACTCTGGCCTGGGCTCAATTATCCCAATCAAGGTTAATTCTTTTGAACCCTGGCACAGTTAAAGGGCACGAACACAAAAGGAAGTGTAGGATGTTCGCGGAAGAGATAGACACACACAAAGGTGGAGGTCTGTAAATCAATCATTCCCATTCACCAGCGCCAGGATCAACTACTTGCAAAAGGCAAGTACACTACAATCACAAAAAAATGCACAAAATCAAAGTTATTGACTTACACTTTAATCACCCTCACTTTTTCTCTTTGTTTCGCGGGCGCCTGCACATTATCCTCCATCCGCGCAGACACGGGAGATGGAGGGACGTCAGCTCATGTCGGATGGGTTTGGATTGATCCTGAACGCGTTACAGACTAGACAAGCACCTCTGAATGGCTGTTTGCAGCTCGTTTACGTCAGGACTGCACCGAGCTATTAATAACCCATTAACGTCCCAGTGGTAAAATTCATGTTTTCTCTTGCTCATGGGTTCACAGAGGTAAAGAAGTGAGATTATTATTATTATTATTATTATTATTATTATTATTATTATTATTATTATTATTATTATTATTGCTGTCACACTACTAAACATTATTTGTCAAATTACTACACATTTTTATTTCTTTTACTATTATTATTACTTTTTTGTCACATTAAAACATGATGCTGTGTATCTTTCAATGTCTGCTGCTACTATATATAAATATATGACATATGTATGCACTTATATGGTCATATAATTTTATAGTGGAAAATCCTTTTTATATGAAGCTATTTTTTATTAGAATATTATATACATATGTGTGTGTGTTTGTATACACATGCACTTTTATATTTATTACATTTTTGTATAGTGCGTCATTATTTTTATATTATATTGTTACAGTGTCTAGTTTTGTAGGTTATTCTGCCTCTATGTTTTGCTCTTTTTAGGTTCCGCTTTGTTGTTTCTCATCTAAGGGACAAATAAAGGGTCAAAAAAGGATGTTAATGTAAAATATAAGCTTACAAATGTCTTTCCACCAATCAGAACAACTTTAGTGTATTTTTGATTTGTGATCATGTGAATTTTGTGAATTTATTTAACCCCAGCAGGGTCTGATGCCTCCATTCAGGGTTGCAACATGTTTTCAATTATTTGGGGTCATAGACATTGAATGGAAAAGATAACCGGACACTTTCGGCCATTGTTAAGCTCCATAAGTGTCAGCTGGATGAATGTGTGGCTGGTTTGACCACTTTTCTCTGAATGAGGAAGTCAGCAGTGCTCAGGCTCTGTCATATGAAAACATCTTTCATGATTCGTCCTCTTGGGCTGCTCAGCTTTTAAATTTGAGCAAAATAGTTTGGATAAAAATGCTGGAGGACAATCAGTGTCCATAATTTCTTTGTGTTTTGGGTTGATCCCCCTTTCACAACCCCCGATCACTGACATAAATGCTGGGATAAAGAGGCCAGAATGGGAAATTGCTGCAGCACAAAGTTACATGAAGGACATGAGGTAGGCAGACCAAGCGAGCTGATGGCGGAGTGACAGCCCTGCATGATGGCTCTGACTGATAAACGCTAACCTGCAAATGAAAGGCTCTTCAGGCCCCATCATCCCCTGTCACAATGCAATTACTCTACAGGACGATAGCAAGATAGAGGCTCCCAGGCTACCAGATAATAAAGCTATTGACTGATGTGACTTAATGATTAGAATGTGGGAGGAAAAAGAAGAACAGAAGGGCAGAAGAATGAGCGGAGTGATGGGATTTCTGACCGTTTTTCTTACTTTCTCTTCACTTCAGGCACTTCCCGACTGAAAGGGATATGCAACCAAGTACTAACCAAGTCTGTTTCATATAAGACTTTTTTGTCCATTTAGTTACAATACCTGGAAATTCTTGGGGGGTTCTATATAAAAGAGACTTAAATTAATAGAAGGGACAGAAGAGTGATAACCCTTTAACTTCATATTCAGTATTTCATTTCAGCTCTAATGTCCCAAATAGCCAAAATGACCAAAGTAATGCTGGTTTTATTACTGTCAGATTACACTTTATACACTTGCAAAAGTTTACAAACCCCTGGTCAAATCGCATGATTTCCTAAGAGCATATCCTCTACAGGCAACAAACTTAAATAAAGCATTTTTCTGCAGATTTTGACATGCAAGTTCTATTTATTGGCTGAATTTAACATGAATTGGAAAAATGGAACACAAAACATAGATCAAATAAATCAGAACTCATTAATTGTGTAAAAAGTTTTGCACTGGCCACATTGTATGTTTTATTTTTCAATAAGATATATTGCCATTATGCATTAAAATATGTTCTCTGTAAAGGTACGTGCACTTATTTGGCAAACCTTTGCTCTTGACTGTAAATATAACATTTTCTCTGTGTGAAAAATGCTGCTTAAATGTGCCCTGATTTGACTTTGCACTCCTAAAACTTCCTTAAGTCTTATTATAAATGCAAATTGTATGAGTGCATTCGAAGATCAGCTTCCAAACAGAAATTCTATCATAATTGTATCTTAAATGACTCTCAATGAGATAAATGGAAGGAAAGTCTTAGTTCTTCTCTCCTGTCAGTCAGGGTGTGGTGTAAGATGGACCAGGCCTTCACTCTCCCAGGTTCAGGCCAAAATAACAGGTTGGAATCAGGAAGACCTGATATTAGAAATAGGGAGCAGTGAATAAGTGTTGCGTTGTATTGGGTGTCCTTTAGAGCGCCTTTGACTTTGTTGAGCCCCCTCCTTCTTGCAGAACCACCTCGTCTTGTATTTACACCCAGAGACGAGATTGAAGACATAAACGTGTAATTAGTCTCCATTGTTTTCTTTGCAGATTAGGAGCACCTTCCGAGTGTGTGGTTCGAGGGGGCCGGGACCTGGCGTGTGATTGGCTGGAGGGGGGCTGGATGGGGCACCCTGCCGGGGGCAAAAATAGTGTTTCCCCCGGCGTAATTTTAGTGTAGTGAGTGTGAATAATGAGTGATGATTAATCAGAGGCTGCCAGTGTGAGACTCAGCCGGAGATCAGGGATACCGAACATGACTGTGGAACCGAGTCCCCGCACTCATGACTGTGGAACACACCGCACTCAAGGAAGCACTGTGGAGAAAAAACATCCACTCGGCCAGTTCCAGTGAACCATGAACCATGACATATAAAGCACTAATGCCCTGAACTGGGTGTTCACAACCATTTATGGCCTTTGTATATTTTAGGTCTGCTATTGATTTGTCTGTCTTCCACTAATGCATTCTTGGATTAAGTTACATAAGACACGGAACGTGAAGAGAAAAAAAAAATCAGGTCCAAAACTGATCAAAAGAAATTGCATCATTTCTTTACTAACATTTGATTGCACAAATTAAATGCATGGATATTTTGTTTTAATAATCTTACTATTTAAAGCATGAAGGCACATTTGTGTCCTTTTTCATTTATGTTTAATTTCAATGAGCTAAGTTTTGGTGAACTATTTATATGACTACTTCTGAGTAATTATTGAATGAATTTTGGTGTTTGTTAGCAACATTAGCTTTGCAGCTTTGGTTTCAAGCTGAATATTTTGACTATCTCTGAAATGAGTGGAGATTCCTCCTTATTATTATTATTATTTTTTTAGTCTGGGGAGTTTTTAACAGGAATATTTTGTTGAAAGTAAAGTAGCTAATTGAATCATAATGACACATTTGTTGTCCTGTGCAATTTCAATTCATTTTTAAAAACTACATTTTTAAACCTGAACTAGAAATGGATTTTGCTGACAATGATTGTAGTTTTGAATAACTATAATACTATAATTGATGAAGCTCATTTTAAACTTTCAGCTCATTTTTAAAATGAGATGCCTTCAAACTTGTATTTTAGGACATTAAGTTCACCTTTGAGCATGTTTGTCTACTCAAACTCTCCTAATGCTTTAGAGCAGAAACTGCATGAGAAAAATACCCTTTATT
>JBBPDB010000108.1:37276516-37295044 GCA_037974465.1 Brachypetersius altus
GTGTGTGTGAGAGAGTGTGTGGGTGTTTGAGGAGTGTGTGAGTGTGTGAGTGTGTGAGTGTGTGTTAGGTGTGTGTGTGTGTTAGGTGTGAATGTGTGAGTGTGTTAGGTTTGTGTGTGTGAGTGTGTGTTAGGGGTGTGTGTGTTAGGTGTGAGCGTGTGTTAGGTGTGAGTGTGTGTATGTGTGTGTGTTAGGGGTGTGTGGTAAATGGTCACTGCAGAAGTCCAGGCTGAGGGACCGGAGTGGAGCCCATAAGGATGTGCAGGCTTTGTGGTGGAGGTGGGGGTGTCAGGATTTAGTGATAGTTCTTCTTGAGAGGACGACTGAGGGTGTATTGTGTGTGTGTGTGTGTGTGTGTGTGTGTGTGTGTGTGTGCGTCCGTGTGTGTGTGTGAGGGTGCAGTGTGTGAGTTGCAGCCGCTGCCAGGTCTCCCCGTCTCAGGGTTTCCGATAAAACAGCCTCAGCCCCTGAGCCTCCATTCCGCTGTGTATATTAACACGCCTTATCTGTGCTCAGATAGAGCCGCGTGCCATTTGCCTTTCGGAGGAATTAGCTTGTCCTCCTGGGCGAACCAGGCAGCGGTGATTAACCTTTCCACCGGCCAATATCCTCTCCACCGGCCGCTCTCAGATTAGAGCTCACATCATTACTACAGGAGCACTGCACAGAGGAGACTCTCTCTCTCTCTCTCTGTCTCTCTCTGTCTCTCTATTTCTGTCTGTCTCTCTGTTTGTCTGTCTCTCTCTTTCCCTTTGTCTCTCTGTCTGTCTGTCTCTGTCTGTCTCTCTCTCTCTTTCTCTATCTGTCTCTCTCTGTGTCCGTCTGTCTGTCTGTCTCTCTTTCTCTCTCTCTCTCGCTCTCTCTCTGTCTCTGTCTCTGTCTCTCTCTCTCTCTCTGTGTACTTGCACATAAACACCTAATAACACACATTGCGGGGTTTTGAATGGGGTGAATGTGTGAATATCCATCATCATCGCCGCAGCATTTCTGAATCTTCTCCTCTCAACGTCAGTAGAACGAGCCACAAAAACACACACAATTTGTGTTCTGTCAATCACGGGCAGTCTTATTCTGTTGAGACTTGTCTCTCTAATAGCCATTTAATCCATTAACCAGCCCCCCCTCCCAACAGCTAGCCATTATTCAACAAATATCATAATACGTTTCTCCACACACCCCGAGGCGCATACACAAATCAATTATTTCCTCACAAAGACTTGAAAGTACTTAGCAAGATGCCTGAAGGAAAAGCTGCGGGTTATATCAAATTGAACCTCTCATTTGTTTCTCACAAACACACACACACACACACATTTCTTCGCCGAGCTCAATTAGCCGGCTCTCGCCGTGTTTGTTTGGCCCGCTTTAATTCTGCCTGGCAATATCAGTGTTATTACAGAATAAACCAGCATGCAAATACCATTGTTGAGGGTTTTAGGGGCGTCAATAGGATGCAGGCAGTGAGGAGGCTGGGTGGGCTCGGCCGATCTGCTGTGGGCAGGAGATAAAGACCCGGGTTCAAATGCACCCCCTGCACACTTCTCCATCATTAGCAGCGCTGAAATAAAGAAAAGAAACACAGAGCTGACATCTGACATGTGGAGCTAATTGTTAATATTATTACTGAGGTTTTGTGTTCTGCTTTCGTTTGGAGGGACGGGTCCAAAAGGGACGCACCGGAGCTTTACTGAACCGAGAAATCTCCAAGAACACAAATCAAGGAACAATTTGTAGCTTTCTGTCTTCCTCTGTTTCACTTATTTTCTCTTCATTCCCTCTCTCTGCCTCTCTCTATCTCGTTCTGTCTCTCTCTCTTGGTCTGTCTCACTGTCTCTCTCTGTCTCAGTTTATTTCTTTCTATCTATGTCTCTGTCTCTGTCTGTCTCTTTCTCTCACATTCTCTCTCTCTCTCTCTCTCTATCTTGCTGTCTCTGTCTGTCTCTTTCTCTCACATTTTGTCTCTGTCTCTCTCACTGTCTCTGTCTCAGGTTTATTTCTTCTGTCTCTGTCTGTCTCTTTCTCTCACATTCTCTCTCTCTCTATCTATCTTGCTGTCTCTCTCTGTCTCATTGTTTCTCTCTATCTTTCTATCTCAGTTTATCTTTTTGTGTCTCTCTCTGTCTCTTTTGTTCACATTCTGTCTCTCTCTCTGTCTGTCTCGCTGTCTCTTTATCTCAGTTGATCTCTTTCTATCTCTGTCTGTCTTTCTCTCTGTCTCACTTCCTTCCACTCATTTACTCTCATTGTGTCCTTCTCTGCCTCTTTCTCTCCCAATGTATTTGTTTCTCTCTTCATTTTTTCTCTGTCTCACTTCTTTTCACTCATTTATTCCTTCATTCTCTCTGTCTCTCTCTATGCATTTCTCTCTCTCTGTCTTTTTCTATCTGTCTCTGTCTCTCTCTATCTCAGTTTGTTTCTCTCTCTGTCTCTCTGTATCTCTTTCTCTTTCTCTAATATGTTTTTCTATTGGCCTCACTTCTTTTCATTTATTTATTCTATTCATTCTCTCAGTCTGTCTCTTTCTTTTTGTCTGTCTCTCTCTTCGTTCTCTCTCTCTATCTCACCCTCTGTCTGTTACTTTCTCTGTGTATTTTTTCTCTCTTTCTCTCTCCTCTCTTCCTTCTCAATCATTTATTCTCTTCTCACTTTCTCTATCTATATTTTTCTTTCTCTTTGCCTTACTTTCTTTTCAATCATTACTGTCCCCTCTCTCCCTCTCCCTCTCCCTCTCCCTCTCTCTCTTTCTCTCTCTCTGTCTCTCTCACTCTCTCTCTCTCTCTTTCTCTCTCTCTTTGTGCCTCTCTCTCTCTCTCTCTCTCTCTCTGTGTTTCTCTCACTATCACTCTCTCTTTCTCTCTCTCTCTCTGTCTCTCTGTGTCTCTTTCTGTTTCTCTCTCTGAAAAGAAATGGCTGCTTCTTCCACAATCACAGCTTTTCTGTCTATTCAATTCAGTTTGTTTTTCTCTATTTTTTACCCTCTGTGTTGTAACTGACCTCTTGTGTTGGTGAGAGATGTGCAGGTTTTGGCGTCGCAAAACACATTTCTTCAAAAAACCTCGGGTGCTTCACCCTCGATCACTGCCTGAATGAAAATTTCATAGGTGCGGTGTCAGAGGTCTCCCGGATATCTGTCTGTTTCTAAACACTTCATCATGGAAGAAGTTCAGCCAAATCAAAGCCGGGTCAAAGCTGGGAGAGCCTGGTGCGGATGGACAGTGGCAGGATCCACCACAGAACGTTTCTGTTAGAAAACTTCATGGTTACTGAACTGTCTTTTTTGTGTACACTCATAAAAATGATGGCTCATGCCTTGAATATTTGGTTCCATTAAAAATATTGAAGAGCGCATAGAACTGAAAGGAAATTCCAACACTAGGGCACCATTTATCCCTTGTAATTTTGCATTTTAAGTATTAAATAATTCATCATATTTATCCCTTGTAATTTTGCATTTTAAGTATTAAATAATTCATCATATTTATTTATGATTCATATTTAACCACTTAACATCCTTCCTATTAACAATGTCTAATTTGTTTCATTTCTAGCAGACAACTTTTAAATAAGTAAGGAAAGACACATCTTGTGCAGTGGCATATGGTCATTTTTAATCATCTCTAAATTATAGATATATTATTAATAACTTGCTTTTAATCTGTATTTTGGGTAGTAAGGCGACCATTAGTCAGGATCTCAATATCATTAAAATTAAGAAACATTTCAAGAAATTTGGATTATGCTTCCTGTTAAATGTGCCATGTTGAATAATTTCAGATATTTGATAGGAGTGAATGAACTAAAAATGTGGAAAATAAATTTTAAACTATAATTGATGAGTTCTGATTTTTGAGGTATTAAGTCACACACTCATGCAAAATCAGGTTTTGGAAATATTTAATGTAACAGTTGCATGTAAATTTAAAGGACAATCATGGTTGGCAAGGAAAAGCAAAATTACATTTGATTCATATTTAATGGTATTATTACAGCTTCATGTATTTATTGTATATGGCAAAATGAACATAGATTGTTCTGATGAACATGCAGTTAAATTGTGTTTTACCTTATTATTACACACACTGTGCAAATATAATAGCACCGGGATGCGGTGTGAAATGTGCATATTTATTTAAACATCTTTTTTTAAGGCAGAGAGAAGCTGTGTGTGACCTTCATAGCAGAAACCACAAACATGTCCACACTCACTTCCACAACAAGGGTCCTTCCATCTGATCGATGTCGTTTTGAACACAAAAACTCCATTAAGTCTCCTGTGCGCGAGTCTATGAGACGCATCACGTGCCTCTAATGTAACCAGATTAATATTGCACATAGTTTTTCTATGTGCTGGGGTAAATCAGTGTCAGCTGTAAAGCAATACCATCATTTGCACACTTCCATGAGAACAGAATAGGATTTAGGTGCATTGTCATTAAATTATATTATCTTATTCTGTTGTTCTTAAGTTTTCTTTTCATTATTATTCTTTTAATTTAGCCAAAAAAGATGCAGGTTCCTCAAAGCTCATATTAATTTTTTGCACAATTCCAATGCTAAAACATTCATAAACATCCGGTGTTTTGTGCGTGTATTCTGATTCTTTGATCAGGAGCCAAGTATTGATCATTTAAAAATGTCATTTTTGTGGTCGAGTCACCTCTGTAATGTATGGGGAGAGAGAGCACTGGGATGCTGGGACTACGGCGGCTGCAAAGTGACAAAATGTGAAGCAACAAGTGAGTCCAGTGGAGCAGCAGACTAGAAAACCGCATTTAAGACACTAAAGCTCAGGTCAGTTATAATAAAAGACATGTTACACAGTTTTTTGTGGTTTAATTTAAAATAGTGTGAGCTTTTCCCCACCTGTTTTTGGGCTAGGATAGTTTTTTCCAACCATTTTCAGCCATCCTTAACCCTAAATGACTCAGTAAAAGCTTTTTTGGCCATGAAACCAATGCTTGGGTGCCTTTTCAAACACTGGCTTAAAAGCAACCACACAATCACACTTTGCATTTTTCCTGCAAGAACATGTTCATTCTTCTCATTATTATGTGCAATAGACTTAAACTTGTGAAATGCATTTGTGTATAGTGTACAGAGTATTTTCTGCAGAGCTTTTATTCAATTTACTTAGACTTTCGATATAAAATCTGTATTCAACCAATATTCATTTGTGATGGATCAGAAGTAACATAGTTTGTGACCCATGAGATCTTCCTTGTAACATCTTCTGTTCTTGCATTACGAGGTTAACAGGATTCAGTCCATAATGTGAGGGTCTGTATTGTGTAGCGGTTTCCTGTTTAAATGAAAAGGAGGCGGTGAGGGATTCGCTGTCCTCTGCATTAATGTTTGACCCCTGTGGTACGAGATAAGACTCACATCTTCTATGTTAGTGACAGAAAATGTTTTGACTGGTCCTCACAAAGCCAAACCGCCCTTCACAAAGCCCAGCAGCTGAAACATGACAGGGCAACGTCTGGAGAGTAAGTCCTACTCCATTTGGGTGGGATTTCCTGAAGAGCTCTCAGAGGGTCCTCAGACAGGACAAGAGGCAAACAAACACACAAAACACCAGCTTCTCGTGAGTCCCTGCTCTGTTTCTGAGGGGTTCGGATGGTGGCCCGAGGTTTGTTTAGACACTTTAAGCCCAGGACACACTGGTCTGGTAGTTTTGGGTTTGGGAATAAACAAGCCCAGTCAATCAGTAGGAACAGGGTAGAAAATTTTTAACCAAATTGAAAGGGACAGGGTTTCTAGAACATTATGAAGGGAGGGGGTGGGGTGGGTGGGTCTAGAACAATCTGAAGAGGACAAACATTCTAGAACAGTCCATAAGTGTTAGAGTAGACTCTGGAAACAGTCTCAAAGGGGCATTTTAGAGCAATTTGAATATCAGAAAAATATTCTATCACTATTTGAATTAGGGAGCATTCCAGACAAGTGTAAAGGGAAAAAGGCATTCTAGAACAATTTGAACAGGGATATGGGGTTCTAGAACATGCTATAACTGTGACATATTAGGAAAGATTCTAGAGCCATGAAAAAAAGGCATTCTGGAACAATTTAATTCATGCAATGAATGTGCATGAATGGTCTAGAACAGAGTGAACTGGGGAGAACGTTTGTAGAATGGCAGAGAATGAATAGGGCAGAACCGTCTAGAACATGTGAATGTCAGTGACCTCCTATAAATGGACTAGAACTGTGTGAATGGGGAAATCATTTCCCCAGTCTTGAACACGCTATAACTGTTTGAATTAGGGAACATTTAAGAACTGTGTAAGGACAGCATTCTAGAATGATATAGCCGTTCTATAGTTGTTTGAATTAGAGTGCATTGTAGAACAGTCTGCATGGTGTATAACAGCTTGAAGAGGGAGAAAGTTCTAGAAAAGCGTAAATTAGGAAGATCTTTGGCGAACTGTGTGAATGGAAGAGAACATTGCAGACCAGTGTGAAAGAGGCAGGCCATTCTACAATAATGTGTCAGTGACCTCACTTAAACAGTCTAGAACAGTGTGAATGGAAGAGAACATTATAGCCCAATTTGAATGGGGGGATTATTTTATAATAGTATGAATGGGGAAGACCTAGAATCTGGAATCTCCCACCAGCCACACACACACACACACACACACACACAAACATGTCACAGTGACCAGACGTGGGTGTTTGTGTTCTTGTTAGTGTTTGTTGAGTTAATGGGCTGTGGTCTTTACAAATGTAGCCTGGAAAAGCATCTTGTTTGCCTTGTCTGTATCATCGGTGTGTGTCCTCCCACTCACTGCAGGCCATGGGCACCTGCTGACTGCAGCTCTGCTTGGTCCTCCAGCAGCCAGATAACCCCGCGGCCACAGAGCGCGTCATTAGCATTACTAAAGGAACCTCATTCAGGACTAATTGATTCAGGGACTTATTTGCTTCAGCTGCGAGGCGTTAAGTGCTGATATGTTTACGCTGCCTGGATAAGAACTGGCTTCACACGGCCATGGATTACTGCTCAGACCTGAAGGAGGGACCAGCCCTGAATGCTGACTGTGTGTGTGTGTGGTGTGTGTGCTATACATATACATATGTATACATATACATATACATATACATAAACATATATATATATTTTTTTTATTATAAAATAAAATATTATATATTATATTATTATACACATAAAATGTGCACTGAATTGCTCTGACAGCTCAATAACTACAAAATGAATTCATTTTTAATGTAAATATTTAATGATATTTAATGATTTACTTTGGCGATAGTAATCTAATTTACACAATTCCATCCCTTCCCCTAATTAAGTCCCAGCCAAGACACAGCTGGTGCCAGAAGTTTAGTTTTTCACTAGAGCTAACAAGACTAATGCAGCTTACAACTGGTACTGTGTAAATGGTACACTTAATTAAACACGTAATTGCATTAAATGGCATGTAGTTAAGTGTCACGGCTCGGCCAGTGGCGGGCTGATAGCCACTGCTTTTTGTTGGGTTTTCTATCTCTGTTCCTTTTGCTCAAGTTTCCCCCCATGTGTTTATCGTTATTCTGGTTTAGCTGTGAGTGCTCTTATGTTGAAGTTCTGCCTGTTTATTTCTGTTTGTGTCACGTGTTTTAGGCTCCCCACCTGTTTCCTGTTTGTGTTCTCCAGGTGTCTCGTGTTTACCCCGGTCCTGTCTGTGTATTTAAGTTCCGCGTCTGTGTCTTGTTCCTTGTCGGTCATTTTCCTCGTTTCGTGTCCTCTGTTACCCTCAGTTCTCTGTTTGTAACCTCAGTCTGAGTTCTCGTGCACAGCTCTAGTAACGGCCCACGAGCCCTGTTTGTTTTGTATGCGTTTGAATAAAGACCACGAAATGGATCCTCGTTCTCCAGTCTGTTCTATCCCAAGAGGCAGTTCATGGTCGTGGGGGTTTAGCCTCCATGACCCTGACATTAAGTAATCTCAGATTGTTTTGTTTATGTGGTTCTGACACTATATTGTGTGTGGTGTTGTTTAATAATAATAGTACACAAACATCTCTCCTATTTATTGAATTCAGGTCTATAAAATCAACCACATTTCCATGCTCTCTCCATAGACAAACACTGGCATTAGAATATGCCATACAGAAGAGCTCTGTAACTTTAAAACTGCACTGTCATAGAATGCCAGTCTGTGAAACGTCTGCACTGCTATATTTCCTCTGGTTAACTGTAAGCATGACTATAATTAAATTGCATATGCTGTGTTGGAACATTCACTACAGAGAGTTGAACTGAACACAGACCTGAGGGCACCATGAGCAATGCCAAATGTCTGCTGGGGTGGTGTAAAGCATGGTGCCACTCTGGAGCATGGAAACATATTCTCTAGAGTGATGGATAACGCTTTACTATCTGGCAGTGTGGTATATGAGGTTGGGTTTGGTGGCTGGCAGTGCAACACTATCTACTGGAATGCATAATGCCAACATTAAAGTCTGGTAGAGGGGGGATAAAGGCCTGGGTTGTTCTTCAGGGTTTGGTCTATTTCATCTTTTTTGAAAGATCCATTTCAGGTCTATGCTGTAGAACTAGAGAGAGGATCCTGAGCAGCTGCATTGCAGCCTGGTACCAGGAATTGCAATGCCTTGGACCACAAGACCATGCAGTACATAGTGAGGACAGTTAAGAAAATCATCAGGATTTTTGTTGAGACCGCTCACCTACTCACACATCCCACACTCTCTCCTCCCTTCTGCTGTCTGGAAAAAGGTTCCATAGTGCTTATTGCTTGGATGGGAAACAGACCATCAGGCTTCTATATCAGAACTGAATTGAAATTGCACACAAACAAACCCCTGATCTGAACTCCTGCTAACAGAACCCATACAAACCCACATTTAACTCCTAAACTCACATGCACCTACACTCTTAAACTGATATTCCATAAACAATAACAACACTCAAACTACCACCCCTCAAAGATTTGCCATTGTATCCTTTATGTCATAAGTCCTTGCGCAATACAATATCTGACATAACACTGCATTCATTCTTAGCAAAGGTTCTGCTTCTTGCTGGCTGTACTCTAAGCTGCCCTGTTCTGTTGTTTAGTGTCCTCTTGTGTCTCCTCTTGCACTTTCTTTCTTTTTTGCCCTCTGTGTTATGTCTTGTGTTGCCTGCTTATGGTTGAAATGAAAATGAACCTACTTGACTTGACTTGATATTTTTAACGACAACTCGCCTACGTGCGATGGCTGGTGTATAGTCTTTTCAATACTGGCATTGTCCCTGGTGTTCAGCACTCAAGTCTCTCACACTGCACCTTCCAGACGAATAATATCAGCCCTGCTGCTACATACTCTACACCCAGCCTGTTATTGCAGTGAGCCAACTCACTGTCCACACCTCAGTGAGCGTACCTTAAGTGGAGGAGCTGACCCATCAGCACTCCTCTCTGACGTTAAAACAAACCTGCCGCACTCACTCACCCCACTTTCATCCAGTCTCTCTCTCTCTCTCTTTATCTCTCTCTCCCTGTGAGCTCATCTCAGACTGATCCCCCACCTCTAACACTCTGAGAGGATAGCGGGAGTACTGTGAGTCAGTGACTCTCGTTCTCTCTCTCCCTTTCTGACCAGCTCCAGAGTACAGAGGGTGCAGTAGAGTGTGAATAGCAAGAGAAGACATCTCCCTGGTGAGTCGCCCGTTATCGTCTCTTTGTCCCGGAATAGTCAGACAAGATGAGTCAATCCCTGACACCACACACCCCTTACTCAAGCCGCCTCCATGGCTAACGCTCAGGTCGATTCTGGCCATTCATCCAGTCTGATTCAGCCCGAATGAGCCTGTATGGTGATCAGGAATAACACAGACGCTGACACAGACTAGGCAGCTCCATTTGGTCCCGGAACGAAAAAACTTGCCCAGTTGGTCATTGGTGAATTATTTACATTGCTCCAGCAGAATGTAGTGACCTAGAAGCCTGTGTAGAAGGCAGCAATTAAAAGACTCATTAAAAGTGTCGTGTGGAAGAGAGACAGAGAGAAAGATACACACCCGGCCATAGAGAGCGAGAGACGCTAATGTGCTGTCTTTCTGTCTCGCTCCCTCAGCTTGCTGAATGAGGCTAAACTCCATTGTGCGCTTTAATATTTGATCAGCCTAAGTTAGTTTGACAGGCGCCTGCTTTGTGTCATCTCTCCTATGCATTTCCCCTCCTGTATACAAGCACACAGAGGCAGCGGCGAAGCTCTGTGTAGCACGAAAAACAACGAAATATCTCGAGAGCCAGTGGGAGCAATAAAGTGTCTACGTCTCACGACGAAGTTTTTCTTTGTCTAAGTTTTATTAGGATTCAAATTCCATGCATTTCTCATATGAAATTGGGGGGAAAACAACAATACGAGCAAATAAAAAAGCAACGATCGTGCTCATTGTGACTTGTGCGTCGCCATTTAAAATCGCCCTCCTTCCCTCACTTCCCCACTTATTTTCTTGCGGGCTTCAAAAATAACCCAATCAAGCCACTCTGCTTGGCTCTCACGCTAGGAGGCTGAAAAGGGGTGTGTGTGTGTGTGTGTGTGTGTGTGTGTGTGTGTGTGTGTGTGTGTGTGTGTGAAATTGTCATCAGGTTCATAAAAAAAAAAGAAAACATGGTTTATGCAAAATCACACCGTTAAAGATGCGAAGGGGCTTTTGCTTCGTGCGGTAATGATTTTCAAATGTGTTCCTCACTTCAGGAGCAAAAGGGCTGGAGTGAGGGCCTTACAGCTGTTTTCTGGAGATAATTGATTTTGGAATAGGCCAGAGATGAGAGCGGGCAGGCGGGGGTTGACGGCGCTCTGCGATGGGGTCCGAGCCAATTTCCGCGGGCCTCGTCCCTTTAATTACTGCAGCGCTAGAGCACAGGACGCGTCAGCCTCCCGCCCAGGCAAATTAAAGCCCCTTCCTTGTACCTCCTGCTGCCACCGTCCCCCTCCCCATCATGCAGTGCCCTGATGAATTTTTCATGGTCCGACCTCTCTGCCTCGCTGGCCTGCCGCTGTGGCTGGAGGCACTGCTGCCGGTGCCATTTCCCGCTCCCTCTCAAAGCCACCCAGCCGACAGCCTGCGAGAGAAGGCTGCACAGACACAGATAAGTCCAAAGAGGTTCCACTTGTTCTTCTTGGTCTGTTCATCTGCGCTCCCTAATCTTGCTGTCAACTTTGTGTGTTTGGATTCTCAGTACCTGAGAGAGCAGTCAGAAATCAGAAACAAGGTTCTGAACTTCTTTAGAAAGAAGTACATCGCACTAACTTGGAGCCTAAAGGAGCAACTCTGGCTTCAGATTACTTGAGATATCATGAGGAGAGCAATAGTGCCTAAAATCAGAAGCAAAGTTCAAATCAGAAATCAAAAACAAGGTTCTGAACTTCTGAAGACATGTTAGTACTTTAGGTTCTGAGAATCCAAAATAAGTGTTCTTACTTATTTTGAATTCTCAGAACCTTAAGTATCAACACTGGTTTCAAGTCTCTCGAGACGAGCAATGGTGCCAATAATCAAAAACAAAGTTCTGAGTTCTTCATAGAGCGCACATTATCAGCAGCTCCATAACTGGGACTGAAGGATTCCTCACACTAAAACTGAAGGGATTTGAGTGGAGTGGCAGCTTTGTTTTGGATTCTGTGGAGCGCTTATTAACCATAAACTTGCTTTTCCTAGCACTGTACCCCTCACGCCTCCCCTAGGGCTTCGCACACAATGGGAGCAGAGTAGTGTCTCTTATGGGAAGTGACAGGTGGTGTTGTGTTCTGCTGGGTTAATCCCACAGTGGGGGGAAGATGACAGGATCTCTGTGGCACTGAGTACGTATCACAACGCCACAAGTCACATTCCTTATAGCAGACGCTATGCTATCAGAAGTCCCCGCAAAGAGCCACCTATTAGACACCTATATTAAAAGTCTGTCATTGCCACTACCCGCATTAGTTGTGTTAGGCATTGTTCCCATCGCAAGTGTGTCAGCGCTTTTTTCTTTTGCCCTGACATACATATTTTCGGTATTGATTTGACCTTCAGCAGTCACGATGAATTGAATCCACAACTTCAAGGAACAATAGAGCTGACAAATCTGACAGAGATGTTGAAAGAGAGACGAGAGAGGAAATGCACAGAGACATTGATTGACAGCCATGCGGATAAATCATTGGGTTGCTTTCCATAATGATTTTGTTAGCGCGCCATACTTTGTATTGATTCCTTCAATATGCGTAGATCTGAAGATGAAGGGCTCACCTCCAAATCTCCACCCCAGGCTGTGTGTATTACAGGCTGCTTTTGTCCTGACTCTGCAGGCTGCAGTGCTCCCCTCCACCACACCCCCCCAAGAGAGAGAGAGAGTCGGTAGGATTACCACGTTATGCTATCATGAGGACCAGACTTAATGAGGGCGCTTACAAGTTCAGGGCTAATACCTGCCATGGGTCAGAGATGGAGTCGTAATTTTGATATTCACTCATGATTTTTAACTTTGGCCTTTATATCATAGTTTGAAAAATAAAAGTACCATAAAGAGTTAGTTGGAGAACCACCCATTTTGATTCCCTAAAGGATCTTTTAATGGATGTTTTTTTTAAAAAAAATAATTACTCTTGGAAATGAGCCTTGTGAGTGGAATGAATCTCAATGTGACAGAAATCAATATTAAAGTTTTTCATATAACTGTTTATCCAAAGAAAAAAACTATTTTGAGCAGTGTAGGTTCCTACAAGAGAGTTTATAGTGAGCTCTCTGTCGTTGAACGGATTGTAATGTAACAGAAATCCGTATTGAATTGAAGGTTTTTCCCAGAACTGTTCATCCCAGGCAATAACTGTTAGGGAATCTTTACGTTTAGTATTGTATGTTCCATCAAGAGGCAAACCTACAGCTTATGGTCAAGACTGTCCCTGCTCTCATCCACACAGAGAGGGAGAGAGACCAACAGACAGGCAGAATGGGGACAGGGGCTGTCCCATCACTTTTTCATGAGGCCCAGAGCATGGCAGAGATAGGGGTTGTGGTATTGGGGTGTGCTTGTCCTCAGCTTTCTAAAAGCAGCTTGTCTGATGAGTGCATTTCTGTGTAGATCCGGCCTGTGGTTTCCCCGGCACTCTTGCCGGCCCGTCTGCCTTGCGCCTTCCACCTCTTCTCCAATCCTAAATCCCCTTCCCAGACACCGGGAATGCTCAAGGAACTCAAACACATGACATGATATGATACCGAGGGGTGAACCAGCTGTCCAGGTGGGTATTTTTACGCGTGATTTAATGCAGAAGCTCAACAGAGTCTGGCTGCTTAAAAATTAAAGACTCAGAATCACAAGAAAACGCTTCGTCCTTCTGCACCAAGATCCATCAGCTCAGACAAGGATTGTTAAGCAGCTGAAAATGCATTAATTACACATGATTATAGATTTAGAGATTAATAAAGCAGTGCTGGCTCTGAATTTTCAAGCCGGGGCTCATTGCATAGCAGGAGTGCTAAAGGACAAAGTCAGAGTGACTAAAACAAGACAGAAGCAGGAGGTGAGGGTGAAAACACTCAAAGAAATCATGCAGCCCGCAGTGGCGGCGGGGCCGCCTGTTGAGCGGGAATTGAATGTTTTTAGCGTTTAGCGACTGTTTAGCATTTCATTTCGCGGGCCGCACTTAATGAGCTCAGCCCTTCTTGGAGCGCTCAGTGTTTTGCCCGAATTGAGACTTAATTACATTCTTCTGTCTTCTGTGACCCGGCGCTTTTACCCCTGCCAGTCCTTCCCCGTCAGGAGCGGAATGAAGGGAGAACAGCGCGTTCTGCATAGTGAGTGAAAAAAGGGGGAAGTGGCCTTCAGCCAAGACATGCTAGCTTTCAAAGCCCACAGTGTAACTCCCCTACCTGTCGGCGAAGGCCTTCCTGAATGAAATACTTGCAACACAAGCTGAAAGCATGTTTGAAGGACAGAACATGACTAGAGCAAGACTGAATCAGGAGATCTCATGGAGACCTACTTTATAACTGACTATATTTTAAAATAATACCTACTGATTAATTACTGATCACAACAACCATAACTACAGTCACTGATAGTAGGTGTAAAAGGAAATAAGTGACTAAAACTGACTAAAAACTGTTTAGAAGAAACACAAGTAGCAAAAAAATGAAGTAGCAAAGGGAAGTAAGCAAAATTATATTCTAAAAACTGATGTTTTAGCCAATGTGTGGTTTTTAGGTTATCTGGGGGCATGTAAGAATCATCAAAAAACAGATATTGTACATTAGATTAGTAATGAACTAGAAGTTATTAAAGTCCATAGATATTATAGTTATTCCTTGGTAATTATAATCCATTTATTGAAATAAAATATAAAGAAACACGAGTTTGGAAGAAACACAAGCCGCAAACAGCGAGTTAAGCAAAAAAAATATTGAGATGATAATATTTCAGCCAGTTGTTGGTTTATAGGTTGACTTGTGCCAAAGTCAAGGAAATGCAGAACAATCTAAAAACAAGAGGGACACCTTTGAGAATAATGTGGTATGGTGCCTCTGATGATGTGTTTTTGTGTTAACATTATTAAAAGATAGTGATATTATTTTAGATAGATGCTGGAATAATTGGGTTAACTTACAGTATTGATTAAATAATCATCAAATAAGCAGATAACATTCATTAGACCAATAAAGAATAAGTAGTTACTATGCAGACCTTAGTTAGAAAATCTATGTTACCACTTAACAAATCACTTAGAGTAACCTACGAGAACTCATTGGTTGTTAATACAAGTTGGTAATGTAATACCACTCATTTGTTTGTGTTTAATTACCTTAATAAATATTATAACATGTATTATAGCAGTTTTATAACATGTCACCAAATCTATGCCCTGGGTTGCATACTCATTGGGTTTGAGGGAAAATGTAGGCAAAAAATGTTCATGCTGAAAGAAAGGAATCTAAAACTGAAATCAAACTATAGTGGCATTATTGGAATAACTGAGCCAAATTTGGAATAACTGAGCTAATTTAAGGCGTCGATTTATCTGGTGACACGTAGAGATAATCAAATAAGCAGTTAATGTTAGATTAGATCAGTAATGAACCAGGGGTTATTATAATCCATTAAATTCAATTACACTTGATTTAAATACCACTTAAATACCACTTAAATACTGCTGTCACAAAACAGCTTTACAGAATCCAGGTCTAGTGAGTTCCTAGTGAGCCAATAGTGAGGAAAAACTTCCTAAAGCTGGATGAAGAAACCTCGGGAGGAACCAAATCTCAAAATGAAAACGTTCTCAAGAAAATTTATGGAAGTTTCATTTTTATTAATGATTAACTAATCATTACTTTACTGTTACCTCTCCAGGAACCACTGGTTGTTGGTACTGGGTGTTAATGTAGCACCACTCATTTCTGCGTAGTTCTCTCATAGTTACCTGTTAATAATAAACATTATTTAAACATAAGACAATATTTAGACTCAACAGTTTGCACTAGTTGGGTTTGAGGGAAATGTTTTCATTCTGAAAGACTTCTGAAGGAATTCAAAACTCGAATCCAAAGTTTGTGGCCTTATTTTAGACAGGTGTTGGGATAACTGGGTTAATTTAAGCTATCAATGTATCTGGCCATGTAAGAATCATGCTCATTATGTCATGCTCATTAGATCAGTAATGAATGAAGAGTGATTATAATCCATAGGTCAATTAAATGTATTTATTTAAATAGTGCGTTTGTTGTAAAATCTTGCTGGTTGTTAATACTAGCTATTAATGAAGCACCACTTATTAATTTCTGCTTAGTTCCTACAGAGTTACCAATTAATTAAGAAACAGAATTTCATTGTGTTGCCAAATTGACTCAATGCTTTGTACTCATTAGGTTTGAGGGAAAATGTATAGACATAATATTCACACTGAAAGACTTCTGAAAAGGATCCAAAACTGGAATCATCTGGACGGATTTCCGTCTTTGCTCTCAGTGGTCAAGGTCACAGGCTTCTTTCTCCTATTCTATTACTGCGAGAACCCGTGCTCTCCTGGTCTGTGTCGGAACCTCCAGCCTTAAATCCCTTTGTCTGTTGATTTAGTACTTTTCATAACATGACATCTGCCACTACAGCTAATTGGCATTAAGCATTTAAACATCATCAGCCTCAATACTATTCTACCTATTGGGACTCATTTAATCTGCGAATTATTTCTTCCTGTCTTTGTGAGCCACGTTGGTTTTTGTGTGTGTGCATATGTGTGTTTTCTTTCTCTTTTTTTTTCAGATTAATGATTTGCTGGGCTTTCTAGCGCAGGAGAATCTGTTTTAATTTGTCACCTCAATCTTCTGCTCCGCGTCATAGGCCCGTGGTCTGAGGTCATTCAAAACGCTCAATTAGCCCCCGTGCTAGCATTCCACATGCGTAGCACAATTGTTCCATGGTTCTGTATTGAATGTCTCTGCCAATTCACTCCTCTCTCTGTTTCTTTCTGCGCCGGAGGCCAGTGTTTTTTCTGCCTTTTTCCTCTTTCAGGCGCACTCGGCCCCATCTGCATTATAAAAGGAGAGAAGGTTGACAATCACGGTTCATCATTCCCAGAAATCTGAGGAATGATAGACAATTTCAGCTCTGAGCCAAATTACAATGGAGATTTGTGTGTGGAAACAGGCCTTGGCGATCATTTCGGCTTGACCTTGGGGAAACGTGGGCATGCTGGTTGAAAACGCGGTTGACTTTCGAGAGTAAATTCCAAGGCAGTGTTGTAAACAAACATATCACAACATCGTTCCCAGACAGGACTCTCCATCTAACCATGGGTCAAGATGGCCGAAGTCACCTCTGCTTATCTCAGATGCTTGTAAAGATGTCAAGACGTTTTCGGGTCCACATTTGTGACTTAAAACATCTGAAAAGGAGTTTGAGTTTGTGATTCTTTTGATTCAATGCACAGGCAATAGCAGGTAGTACTTTTGAGCTTAATGGCTCCTCTTTTGAGCCCACAGGAGAAGACATATAGAAAAAAGAAAGCAGTACAGATTTCAGGCCACCGTGAAAGGGAGAACATGTTGCGTGTGAAATGTTTAATAAAGACACTTGAAGCGATTCATTTAGAAAAGGGCAACTTTGGTTCATGCGCAGTACAAAAAGGAAGAATTATTAGACAGAAATGTGTTTGTATCTGTCATCATTATTTAACTCAACCTGCAGTCCAGACGCAGCCCTATGATGTAGAGGAACGTCATATTACGCTTTAGAAGACACTTTTTCTTCTTTCAGAACCTGGTTGGACTGGTTTAGGCCTAATTAGTCTTTAACAAAATGACTTTGTAAACATTAGCTGGTTGTGCTGTGACCTTCTGGAAAAATAAATGGGCTTCATAATGAGTAACTTTATGCAATATCCTTTTTATCCTTCTCTTACTGTGCTTATAACACTGTTCAAACCTCACAGCCACCTGTGTAAACAATTTAAAGCCAATTATATAGCAGCAAATACACAAGTTTTACAAATAGTACTTGAAGTTTTGTGAGCTGGTGAGGAGAACACAGGTTTGGTTCCAGGTTCCTCCTTGACTCCACCAGTCAATGTTTGGATTTGTGGAACTCCATCAGAAGCTCCTGATTTAATTTAATAAAATATTGAACCAGGTGTTTCAGATATTTGATGAAAACTACAATAAAATACTGGACTTCCATGATCTGGATGATGATTAAATGATTAAGCACATAGACATTCATAAAATCGCTATTTACAAATGTTATTTATATTCTAATATTCACTCTAAACACAGATACTGCTCATCTAAACAGATTTCAAATATAATTGATTCATGTGTCTAGGACAGTACTGTTAATGGTAGAATCATATTATAATCATATGATAAAAGCTTACGTGTTACATGTTATGTGAACTTGCCTGAGAAAAAAACAATCAAGCCAAGAAATAAATGGATGTTCCATTTAATTGAAGTGTAGCTTGTTTATATTCAACAAAACAATATCAGAATCTCTTCATTGTCATTGTAGCAGCTGTACAACAAAATGTAGACAATATTAATTAACAATATTCACAATATTCTGCATCAAAATAAATGTAATTTGGTATCATGAAGACCAAAATGTTTTTGATTATCTGATTGAAGCAATTAAACAATAGTTGTTATATTGTTTCCATAATGTGAGCATCAGTCAAGTATACACTAGAGAAAATATCTTTAATATGAAATCATTATGATCATCTCATTCATTCGCCTGCATGAAGACATCCAACTGAAATGAAATGAGAGAAGTGACTCTTTAAATAATTAGCTGATGAGGTTTTATAAAAATATGACATTAATATTTTAGTACTGCTCTGATGGGAGGGGGTGGTGGTTTCACACAGCTGTGGCACATAAATCTTTAATTCAGTGGTCAGGTAGCCCCGCTGTATCCTCCTCATTACACAGATTCAGATTGAATGATGGTATCAGGCATCTCCATGTCTACTCCAAAGACATGCATTATGCATTAATAAGGCAGTTTTTAAATAAATATACATCTTTTTGCTTAACTTATTGTGTATATAT
>JBBPDB010000108.1:37344020-37357080 GCA_037974465.1 Brachypetersius altus
AAAGGAGACACACACACACACACACACACACACACACACACACACACACACAACGTGAGAATCTTAACCGAGTCTTCCCAACATTGTTTAGCTGCAAAAGTATTTACCTCCTTTTATACAGACAGTATCATCACAGAAAATTGCACGTTGCAGGCGGGTTAGCACGTACACACACACACACGCGCACACACACACACACACACACCGAGGCTTTTCCTTCCTCGGCTATATTTAGTGGCCGTTGCACCTCCGAGGCGACGGCGCTTGAAGAGACAGCAGTTGAATGGAATCTGATGACATCACAGGAAGAGAGGGGGTGGGGGTGGGGGAGGGGGGTGTGGAGGATAACAGACGTGTCATCACCCCGTCCACGCTCTGGGTGACATCATCAGCTGCTCACGCGCAATCTGCTGTTTTTCATTTTGCTCCACTATGACTTTTCCGACCAGAGAAGAACATTCTCCAAGATTTTCAGCTAAATTCTGTTACATATGACTCTGACTCACAAGTCCCTCAGACATGAGTCCCTCCAGTCGTGCTTGGGTCTTACGACTGAGCTGTGCATTTGAATATTGAATGATATTGGTTTTAATCTTTGGAATGAAACCCAAAATACAGCAGTTAGGACCGACAGCATGGTGTAGGTTGGTTGAGTACCTGTGCTGTTGTTTGGAATATTTAATTTTTCACAATAACATCAAGCATTAATCAAAAAATAGACTACAAATCACCAAACGAGACGGTCTGGGAATGTTCTCTGGACTGGCATTCAGGTGAATTTTGACATTATGACAGTTTTGTGGTTCTTTATCTGTGCAGATAAATTTCTACTTTTTGGTGGAAGAGCTGCTGAAACTCATCTGATAAAACAATTGTTTTTTTGGAGTCTTTTGTAGAATTGAGTAAAACCAATAGAGAGATCATGTGTTAAAACAAGTAACTTCATAGCTGTCATCTTTTTGTTTCTTTATAAAAAGAGAACAACTGGTTTTACTCTGCGGTAGGGCTGGGCGATTAATCGAAAAGTAATCGAAAGCGACATTCAGAACCTATAATCGACCAAATTTTTCCAGGTATTTCGATTACTTTCCCTTTAAAAACACTACCGCGTGTGGAGTCACGTGACTCCGCTCCGATATGTTACGTTATTCCGCCGACATGTCGAGCATGGAGAGCTTAAACACTGAGACAACTGAGCAAAAAAAATAAAAAATAAATAAAATAATCGTTCATGAATCGAGTTAACATGTTAAATTAATCGAGATTTTGATTTTAAGCTAAATTGCCCAGCCCTACTCTGCGGTTCTATCAGAAGACTTAATGAGTACGAGGGGCTGTGAAATGCAGAGATTTACGTTCAGGTAAATCTGGTCAGTGGCGCTTCTAGACCAAAATGACCAGGGGGGCTGAGGTGGGGCCAGTGTGTTTTTAGGGGGGCACATATAACAGCAAAACGGGTCAATATTTTATTTCATATTTAGCTTTTCATTTCAGTTCTTTTCACAGCATGAAATCACACCATGTTTTTAAACCACACAGGCATCATCTCACTGTAGTGAGGAGGAAAACTAGAAAGAAAAAAGAATATAGTGAGTCTCAAAATCCATTTAGGGCTCCAACTTTTACAACCAAAGTTTACACTTTGTGCTGCTGGTCTTCAGGTTCTAGATAACAGCGTGTGTGTGGCGCTTTAAGCAGTCTGTCTAGAACACGCAGCGTTAGTTCCTTTCTTTGAGCAGAGCATGTGTCGATAAGGAATTAATATTTAAATCATTGGCTGTTCAGTGTAGAGGCCATAACAGGGACCAGTAGCAGTTCTACTGGGGCCCTGGCCCGCGCTGGCCCCCGTCTAGAACCGCGTATGAATCTGGTATTGACCAAAATGCTCAGAATCATCAATATTAAAGGACCTCTGTTACAGAACTGGGGGCTCCATTAGTGAGATTTCACACGTCCTCCGATTTATTACCTGCTTTTGGCACCACTTCAACTCTGAGCCCGTCTGAGATATTGGCACCATTCCAGCTGTGACACGTGCGTTATGATGCGCTGTTGATCTGGGGCCATATTACAAAACAAAGCCGTTACAGGACAACCGTTCCTGAGTTCGTTTTCCTATTCAAACTTCAATTAAGAAAAGTGTATTACAGAAGCATCCTAATCTCAAAAAATCTTAAATAAACTCTCCTAACTTTAGAAAACCCTTCCGATGTCCGAACTGTCGCCAGCTGATTATTTAGACTACGGCAGTGTGATAATGCTGTTAGCCAATCAACTCCGCCCAGCTTTGGAGAGGCGGCACGAGGCTCTCCCTGCCGTTTGTGGTACAATTAACAAATGCGCTTCGTTTTTTCGCTAAAGGTGATTTTCAAAGCGGTGTGTGTGTGTGTGTGTGTGAAAGAGAGAGAGAGAGAGAGAGAGAGAGAGAGAGAGAGAGAGAGAGAGAGAGAGAGAGGGAGACCCAATCCTTTTGTCCACATAGTTGAGTATGACAGCTCTGTCCCAATACTTTTGTCTATATTGGCCTGTTCGTCTGGTTTAAAGTTCAGAGCAGGACGTTGTTTAATATCCATATTGAAGACAGTAATGAAGATACTCTGACGATACAGTGTTGGAGCCTTGTAAAGTTACAGTGGCAGCAGCTAACAATGACTTCGTTAGTTGCTAGGTAACAGACATAAAAGTCGATCATCGATGTTAGATGCTTATTTAGGATTCCTAAATCCAGGTAGGATTTGCTTCTGTAATAACATTTTGAAAAAAAATCCTCTTAAATCGTCCTATTATAACTTTATACTTAAGATAGGAAGTTTCTGTAAAATGGCCCCTGATGATCAGGGGTTGAGTGTTTAAATTTTGGGCTTTTGTGGGCGAGTCACCTTGGGAATAAATACGGAGAGAGAGATTAAGACATAGGACCTGTAAACAGCCTTTAAGACACTAAAGCACAAGTCGGTTGTGAAGACGTTGTCACTGTTTGTTGTTTTTTATTAAAAATAATGCATGTTTTTTAGCCCTGAGGTTGCTGTTAGTTAGCCAGCAAGCTAGATTAAGTGAACTAGATGTTTTGCTTGACAACTATTCTGTGCTGTTTAGATCTTTAAAAATGCATTTTAGTTGCTTCACTTTTCATTTATTTTGTAGTCCGGTTCATTAAAAAAAAACAAAAAACAATATAATACAAGATTGTATGTTTTCAGTAATAGTTTCATAGCTTTACTGAATCACAGCAGTTTTAGTTTACAGCCGATAACACACTCCCTCTTGTGCTCTTGTGCATGAATGATAGGTTTTCAGATTTTAATAAATTCAAGAACTGTATATGATTCCAATCTTGACAGTAAATTGTTTACGGCTGCACACGTTTACACAGTTATGCGCTGAAAAGTTTAATTCATGGTAATTTCATAATGATCTAAATCCTACCCATAAAGAAATGCGAGAGGTTCAGAAGACGTGCAGTGAAACGATTTCCGTCTGTATTTAAATCTTCTTAAAGACTTCAATAACTGCTCACTGATGTCATGATTGGACGTTCAGGCATGTTCTCGTTTCTTAAGCTACATTAGATTTATGTATTTAGTAGATGCTTTTAGCCAGAGGGACTTAGATTTATAGGTGGATGTGAAGAATTTTCCTGTCTGAATGAGGAATTCTGCAGGTTTTAGTTGCAGGACAGAGTTATTAAGTTCTATACTGTCTGTTCTCCATATGCGTGTATGTGTGTGTCTGATTAGAAGTCGCTGTGTGTGCACAGGAGAATGGCGGGCTCAGTTTTAGCACATTAGTTATCAGGAGAGGCTGAATGTGCTCCTCTTTCAGCCCAAACTCATCCTGCGCAAAAGCAAATGTGCGTGATAAGAGCAGCCAGAACAGCATCCAGCAATTTCAGGGCTTATCTCCTTCTCCAGCGCCTTCTGCACCGAGCGTGAGCTTCTTTAAATTGAAGGTTTGATGTGTCCTAATTCAGACGTTTTCCTGACACCCCCGCCCTCCTCCAGCCATTGGACACACTGCAGCATTCACCCCCTCTTTCTCTCTCTCTCTCTCTCTCTCTCTCTCTCTCTCTCTCTCTCTCTTTCTCTCTCTCTCTCTCTCTGACTCTCTCTCTCTCTTTCTTTCTTTCACTCTTTCCCTGGCTCTCTCTTTCTGATTCTCTCTCTCTCTGTCTCTCTCTGACTTTCTCTGTATCTCTCTCTCTCCCTCTCTCCCTCTCTCTCTCTATCTCTCTCTGACTTTCTCTGCATCTCTCTCTCTCCCTCTCTCCCTCACTCTCTCTCTCTCTCTCTTTCTCTCTCTCTGACTTTCTCTGTATCTCTCTCTCTCTCTCTCTGACTCTCTGACTCTCTCTCTCTCTCTCTCTCTCTTTTTTACTCTTCCCCTCTCTCCTTCTCTTTTACACCCACTCCCTTTCTCCCTTCCTCCATCTCTGTCTTACCCCTTTCTTTCCTTTATTTTTCACCCTCCCTCCCTCTCTCTCTCTGTCTTTCTCTCCCTCTCTCTCTCTCTGGATAATGAGATTAAGCAGTGTGTTTCTGTCAGTGTGAAGCTGCTGCCTCTCAGGGCTCGGCTCCCCCGTGCTGCGCTGATGGCCCGCGTGGGGGTCTGCGTGGGCCGCTCAGGCAGGCCAAACCATTTAAGGTGGAATTATAAAACGGGAGCTTTCTCCATTCTGACTCTCTGCCGCTCGCCCCGTCCACGCACACACTGACCCAGAGTATCAATTCGCACACCCTGCACCAAAAGATATTATTAATTTCAACATATTAAAGGGCCCGTTTCATCAATTTCCTGGAATTAAAGTCTGTGATTGTTGTTTGAAGTGGTACATTCACTCCCCCTATCCATACGGTTCTTATATGAAAAATAAGCTACAAAACTAGCCTGTTTTCAAATTATAATTTTGTGATGTCACAAAATCAACATATTCTTATTCTGACTATGACAGTTTAGACCCAATCTTTTACAATTAAAACAGTTAAAATTAGATTCTTGTTGGATTACACGACACCTTTATTCATCCGAACACCCAGTAACTCTCCTGGAGCTGTGATTGGTTCGGCCTGTAAGAAACTCTGTGATTGGTTACAGGCTCATTTGCATTTTGGAGCCTTTTGCAGTATCAGTATTGTAGTATAGCAGACGATATTTTGTGTAGCCCTATTGTCTTTTTTGTGTAGCCCTGTTGTCTTTTTGCTTTTGAATGCCTGAACCTCACACTGTACACATGAATCACACTGTTAGCAAATGTTTTTATTAATCAAACTTGCATCATAAATAACATGATTTGCTCCTTAATAGGCCGCACTGGTGCTTTAATTTCTTAAGGAAAAAATCTGTTGTTTTATGTTAACAACATGAAATCAAATAAAGTGCAACAACAAAAACAATTTAGCAATAATACACAAATATGCCTTAATTGAAGTTTAATTGAAGTACACTTAGCTACACATGTTTTACAATAAAACTGGTCTGATTCAGATACTGTCCAATTTTCATTTGTGTCCAAGAGTCTTGAATTAAAACGAGTACTCACTAGAATTAAAAGTTAGAATGCTACATCTTCATTAGTTCTGATTGGTTGCAATCTATAGCAACTCCACCAACTTTCAGGAGTACTTGACATTGGTGACCGGCTGCATTAGCAGGTGCATTGACGACAATATCTCAAAGACACATTGTGGCCCAACCATGATCCATGGATGACCACAGAGATGAGAATCTGAGATGCTGCCTTCAGATCAGGTGAACTGTCAGCTCTGAGAACAGCGAGGGCAAACCCATCCTGGACAGTGAAACACACACATTCTCAGAAAATCCACGGCTCATGTGGCAAGATGTCCGAGTCATTTACATTTACAGCAGACACTTTTATCCAAAGCAACTTCCATCCCCTAACTACAGGGGGCAGTCTCCCTGGAACAACTTGGGGTTAAGGGTCTTGCTCAGGGACCCAGTGGTGGTTTGCTGAAGATAGGATTCAAACCCAAGACTTGGTCCGGAGACAAGTATCCTACCCGCTGAGCTACCTCCACCCTCCAAGTCCTCACTGTCTACAGGACTTGTCCTGCTACACTTACATTAAACAAGCTTGAATTGCACCATTCCCTTTAACCTCACTGATTGTATAAAACTCACAAATAATGATTTTGACGTCCTCATGTTGCTATTTTGTGGGGTTATTTTTTATATATTGTGGGGTCTATTTTTTTATTACCAGTATTTATTCTTTATCCTGTAATAAATGTTTTCTTTACTTTGCTGCTAGTATGCTGTGTCTGACAGGATAGCGTTTTCATGCACACTTTATACTGTTTTCTCTTTTCCTGTAACATAGTATTATTTGCTCTTGTGTTTTAATGTTTATGTTGCACCACAGTCATGGAGGAACATTCGTTCACTTTATTTTGTACTGGATAGAGACGATTGAAATGTCCTATTTGATTTGAAGTACCCTTGATCTGAAATGGGCGAAAGTGGAGCATGTTGATGATGATGATGGTGGTCATGATGAGTAAATTTGTGGCTGATGAGCTGTGTGGTATTAGAAAGCAATGTTTTCTGTGTTGCTGTAAGGTCACGGCGAAGGTCTAATCTCTCCCAGTTCATCAGCTGGAGTGATTGTGCCGGTGTACAGGTTCTCTAATCTCTGATCCTGCGTGTGTTCTCTCCTCAGATTGACCTGGAGCCTGAGGGCAGGGTCTACGTCATCATTGACCTGTCAGGATCCTCCAGCGAAGGTAAACTCAATCATTTTAGTTATTTAGGATAAAAAGGAGAAATGGAAAGATGGAGCTGTTTAGAGTGGGATCACGTTAAACTGTCTTTTCCTTTGCTTTCTGCAAGCCATGCAGTTGGTGTCAACCGTTGCTCTGATGGAATTTCTAAAGGCGGATCTATTTCAGATGTATTATTTTCCGTACTTTCCAATGCATATTGAAACTGGATACGTTGGTACTTCCTGTGCCAGCCCGGCTGGGACTGAGTGCGTGTGTGTGTGTGTGTGTGTGTGTGTGTGTGTGTGTGTGTGTGTGTGAGTGTATGTTCGTCAGAGTTAGCATTAATATGTTGGAGAAATCGTCCGCTTTCTGCAGGGAAATCCCACTCTTTTAAACTCGGAGTGTGTGTGGGTGCCGGAACTGTGGACATGAGAGCGTCTGAGTTACCTGAAGAGTTCCCACACACTGCTGCAGGCCGACAGACAGAGAGAACATTACACATGCACTCAAATCCATCCGGCGTAACAATTCATGATCTATTACTTTTAGCATACGTGTGTGTGTGAGTGTGTGTGTGTGTGTCTATTTTTTTGCAGGATTGTCACATTTTGATGGTGTGTTTTCTTTAGTTTTTTAGGAATTATATTAAAATTTTCATTTGTTGTAGTCCTGATAAAGTGATAAAGTGTCTTTCTGCCACCAAAGTTAAAATTAGAATAAATACAAACAAACAAGAAAGCAGTAAAAAGTATTAGATTAGTTCTGTGTGTAAAACAGAGATGGGGACTTGAGTCAGAGACTTCAAGTCGCACTTAAGTCGCACAAATAAAGACTTGTGACCTGCCTTTAGACTCACCCTCAACGACTTGAGACTTGACTCGGACTCGGTGTTGTTACTCGTGAGTCAAAACTCATAAACAATGTTCATTTCATTTCATGGAATTATTTATTTATATCTCGCGCTCATTCCAACGACCCGAAAACCGTTCATCTCGCTCCGGTGTCCCATTACTTTTGTCCGAGGTGAACGGTTTTCAGCTAATAACACTTTTCGAAGGATCGTTGGAAAGGGGTCACCGAGCCCCATCTAATGTGGAGTTCCACATTTAGAGTGTGAGATATATTTTTCACATTTAACATTTAGATTTAAGATCATTTAAGGCAAATCCTCCATGTTGGTGAGGGCAGATCACAGCCCCCCCCCCTGCTAAGGAACAGCCAATTGTAATCGTGGGGCGTGGCCAATTAACATATCTTCTAAACAGAGCTCAACATTTACAGCTCAAACATCCCACATTTAGAGTCGCTGTTTGTAAACATTGCCCCTCAAAGACTTGAGACTTGACTCGGTAACAATGACTCTGGCCACGCCCAGCCCACCTGATGTCACAAAAAACAGTGGAGACAAATCCTCGTATTGAGTCTGCAGCAGTTCGGACCCACCCATTAACAACATTTAAAGTCAAGTCAAAGTCAGAACATCATCTCAGCTATACCGACTACACAGTGAGACGAGACATGGCTCCAGAGTACGAAAGGACACTTATATAAATAAACTATAAATATACACTCTATGTAAACTGGGGCAGTTGGTGGCCTGGTAGTTAGGGAATTGCGCCTGGGATCAGAAGGTCGTGGATTCTAATCCCAGGACTGCTTGATGGCCCCTTATAGTCATGTGTGAATACACCACAGCACAGAGTGTGAACAAGATGAAATTCTTTCTCTGCATTTAACCCATTCACCAAGAGAAGCAGAGGGACCCCAGGGAGAAACCCCCACAAAAAACACAAAAAAACTATCCATATACTAAACTACGACATAAAAAAATATGATGGGTAGTTTATTCCGTAAAGCTGAAATCAAAGCGTTTTAATCTTTAAATGTCTATGGTATTAAGTTCAGATCAGGACACACCCAAATTGTCAAAGACCAAGAGTAGAATCAAAGTCAAGAAAAACAGGGCAATTCAAACCAGATAAATCGAATATAAACACTCAGTATGCAGGGAAAGTCCACGGCAACACTTCGCAAATCTTAAACCTGAATGCAGAATTAATGTTCAATAATTATACCACCTTTACGAGGCAGCTGGCGGCCTAGTGGTTAGGAAGTTGCCAGCATTAGGTTGTGGGTTCAAATCCCAGCACTGCTAGTGTAATCACTGAGCAAGGCACCGTTCCCACACACTGCTTCCTGGGCGCCCCTCGTTGGTGGCTGCTTCACTTGATGAATGAGTTAAATGGGTTAACACTGTGTTCACAGTTGACTATAAGGGGCCACTTAAACGTTATTGAGGTTCATGTGATTAGGAGTCGTTGTGGGGAAGGGAGCGGAGTCTGACCTGATAGTACGTTGAAGAAAAACCACCATTAATTGGGCAGTTCAGGATGACACGCGGCGACCGGTCTTCGCATCAGAGAAGCTTATTAGCCCAGACTGTGACTGTGGGTAAACAGGACGGCGTGGTAAAGCTGCACACGCAGCCTGACAGCCTGTTATCTGGAGGAGCGCAGGAAGTGATGACGGCCAATTTCACCTTGTCCGCCCGTTCCGAGGGAGCCTGGCTCAACGGAGATAGCCTACGCACAACCCTGCGTTTCCTGAACAACGAGGCCTCCTCACACCCACGGAGTTAAAGCTAAACGGCAACCAGTTACAGGAACACGCCCTCCTGATCTTTCCAGTCGCAGGAAAACAATCAAATCTATACGAACATCAAACACGGCTCGGCGTATTGATCTCCTAATCCTCTCTCTGAAGCCTCTTCTGTGACGACGGAACATCAGTCTCCTTTCGCAGCGATGAAAGGGAGCCACGAGATACGGGCGGTTTTCAATCAATGCGCTCGATCTGAGTCATTATCCAAGCTGCGACAATTACTCAGCGCTGGAGTAGCCATGAGTTATGTCTATTATGGAAAAAATGTTGCAAAAAATCAACTCTATAATAGGGGCATAAAGGTGATAAGAGCTGGACGCCTCGAAAGGCTAACTGCTGAAAAGTCCGACCTCCCCCTTCTATCAAAGCAGTTGTCACTGTTTACAAGAAAAAATTACAGATAAATCTGCTCAGTTTTGATACACTTTATTATTCTGCCACAATCTAACATGCATCCTGTACACTCAAAGATAACTGTGCAACATTGTAAGGATTACTGGACTAATATAAAGGCAGCAGAGCCAAATGCCAGTGTTATGAAGTATTATTTACCACATATTATGTCCTATTTGTATATTTTTCATATACTTTATGTTAATGCCAGTATTCAGCAATAAGATTCTATTGAAGATATTCTGTTCGCAAGTACTGTTAGTTTATATTCTGTTCTGTATTGCTCCACTTATTTACTTGAAACAACCCATTTTAATGGAAGGTGGACCATGGTGGGAGCACTCGGGTGTCAGGTGTGACTTTGTGGTAACGGTAAGTGGCTCACAGGTCAGATGGGGGAGGGAGGGGGGTTATTAGGGCACCAGGGAGGTCTGGACAGGCTCTGAAAATGGTTTTCCCATTGATTCCGGCTTCCATCGTTTAACTGCACCAGAAAACAAGAAATCGTTCATAATGGAAGAGAACGGGTGATGAAGGCACTAGACCAGGGCAAAGTGAGGGCAAATCATGAAACAGTCGTAAGATAGAAAGGGCTAATTCTAAAAAATGGTTGAATGGTTGAATTATTTGGTTCATCTGGTTGACAAATTAATCAGTTATACAAATAGTCCCTGGTTCGATGCAAATTCCTGACTTTTCCCAATCTCAGGGATTCCACTGCAATTACAGATTCTGCTAAATTGTAAAAAGATGGTTGAATAACAGATGATAATTGATTATAAAGTTAGTCACTAGTCTGACTCCTGTGTAACTTCAGCTTTACACTGTTCGTATGATGGGGGGACAAATCTCAGCAGACATATTGGCCTCAATTAATCGGATAATAGCTAGCAGTTGATTTTAGATGTAAATTAATCCATCTAATGAATGTCACTAAAGCTCTATGCTGTGAAAGAGATGCAACAAAACGCACCATACATAATGGTCTGATTAGTCGATTAATCGATAATAGTTGATAGACAAATCGATGATACAAATAGATTTAGATGTTTATGTGCAAATTTTGGAAAGATGCTCCATGATGTTCATGTGACATCATGACAGATTCCGACAAAATGCATAACGGTCTGATTGGTTGATTAACTATACAATAGTTGATATATTAATCAATTATAGAGATAGTTTATCCTACAATTCGCTGATTATGTGCAAATTCTGTGCAAAATATCCCCAGTGGTTAATATGACAAATGTTAATTTCAACTGATTCCAACAAAATGTACTTGACATGATGGTCGATTAGTTGATTAATTTAAAAAGCAGTAGACAGCTTAATAAATAATAGAAATAGTAGCAAGTATAATTTACTGTTTATGTGTAACTTTCTTGCAAGACTTCCCCACTGGAGCTCCACAATGTTCATATCACATTTAATTATTATGATTACAAAAAATGCACTTGACAATGTCTGATTGGTCAATTAATCGAATTACAGTTGATAGATTAAACGATTAAAGAAACAGTTGTTAGTAAAACTTGCTATTCATGCAAATTTCATTCAAACCTTTCCAACTGAAGCTCCATGATGTTCATATAACAGATTCCAACACAACATATAGTCTGATTAGTTGATGAAGCGAAAAATAGTTGATGGGTTCAATGACTAGTCATTAATTTGCAATTTGCTACTTCCCAATTGAAGCTCCATTATGTTCATTATGACAGGTACAACAAAATGCATGTGGCAAAGTCAAATTAGCTGATTGATTGAATAGTTTATAGGTTAAATGATTATAGAACTAGTTAAATTTGCTATATTTGTGCAAAAACCTGGCAAGACTTTCCCATTGTAGCTCCATGATGTTCATGTTCATTACAACAGATTCCAAAAAATTGCTCTTGACAAAATCTGAAATTATCATAGAGGTAAGACTTGTGCAAGACTTCACCACTGGAGCTCCATTATGTTAATTTCATTGAGTGATTGACAGATTTCAAGAAAATACTCTAAACATAATGGTCTGAATGGTCAATTAATCAAACAGCAGTTGTTCGATTAAACGATCACAGAAACAGTTGTTAGTAAAATTTGCTATGGATGCGCCAATTCTGTGCAAACGTTTCCCACCGGACCTCCATGATGTTTATATGACAGATTCCAACACAATCCATGCAACATATAGTCCGATTAGTTGATTAATCGAATAATAGTTGATGGATTAAATAATGATAGAACTAGTGACTAGAGAAATATGCTATTTTGTGCACAATCTGTGCAAGACTTCCCCACTGGAGCGCCACGATGTTCATATGACATGTTTATTATGACAAATGACAACACAATACACCAGACAAATAATCTGATTAATCGATTAATCGAATAATAGTACAGAGACTGATTATAGAAAATAGTCCATGCAGTTCAGCTCCTCTCTACAGGCAAATTGATGCTGCAGTTGCACCCCCACCCCCTCCCCTGGACACGTCACTGTGATTTGGCGTAGCTCCAACATGTCAGAGCAGATCCTTTCAAAGGTGCATAAGAGGGACCCGCTGTCACTCTTCCGTGGCACAGATAGTCTCTGGCATGTCAGCGCGGCGCCCTTAAACCTCCACCTGAGCCTCCGAGAGCTCAGCAAGCCAGTCAAGAGACACTCTGTGGAGGCAAACACCTTTAGGAAAGAGCAGCTCCTGAGAGCACGTTCCTGACCTTCACGAAAACTGGGCGTGGCGGCGGCGGCATCTTTCACCCTGACAAGCACATTGTGTGTGTGTGTGTCACGAGCCAAGACGTAATAGGAACACACAGCTGAGTGCACCACAGGTGTAGATGACCCAGATCTCTCCGGAGGGTTTGGAAAGAAAAGTAAGAAAATGGCTGGAGGATTTTTTGGACCGAAACTGGTCTGGAAATTAATATACAAGCGCGCGGTTCAGGCAGGCCTCGGGGGAAAGGAGCCCCTGAAAGTGTTCTCGCGAAGGTCATAAACAACATTTTGCGAGCGTCTCTGCATCCACTTTAAAGAAAAACCAGGACCTATGAAACTTTCCGACACAGATACTGACAGTATTATATAACCAATAACCGGTTTACTGCTCTACCTCTATCTATCTATATCTAATTTCTATCTCACTATATATATATATATACATACTATGCAATCCATCATTTCTTCATAGTTCATTTCCAGAGATCCAGACTTTCTCGTATTTTAATGTGTTCTTGAGGAACAGTTCTCCAGGCTTCCTGAAGGACCTTCAGAGCCTCTCGTTTCCAGTCCAGTCCCT
>JBBPDB010000108.1:37449667-37467369 GCA_037974465.1 Brachypetersius altus
ACACCAAAAACTCCCACACAGCCAACACTCTGCACACTCCCACACACCCAACACTCTGCACACTCCCACACACCCAACACTCTGCACACTCCCACACATCCAACACTCTGCACACTTCCACACACCAAAAACTCCCACACAGCCAACACTCTGCACACTCCCACACACCCAACACTCTGCACACTCCCACACACCCAACACTCTGCACACTCCCACACATCCAACACTCTGCACACTTCCACACACCAAAAACTCCCACACAGCCAACACTCTGCACACTCCCACACACCCAACACTCTGCACACTCCCACACACCCAAAACTCCCACACACCCAACACTCTGCACACTCCCACACACCCAACACTCTGCACACTCCCACACACCAAAACCTCCCATACACCCAACACTCTGCGCACTCCCACACACCCAACACTCTGCACACTCTCACACACCCAAAACTCCCGCACACCCAACACTCTGTACACACCCGCACACTCCCACACACTCCAGCACACTCCCAACACTCAACATTCTGCACACTCCCGCAAACTCCCACGCACCCAACACTCCACACACCCAACACTCCTGCACACACCCACCACCCCACACACCCAACACTCCACACACTCCAGCACACTCCCAACACTCAACATTCTGCACACTCCCGCACACCCAACACTCCCGCACACACACACCACCCCACACACCCAACACACTCCCGCACACCTAGCACTCCCGCCCACCCAACACTCAGTACACTCCCACACACCCAACACTGCACACACCCAACACTCCCGCACACACACACCACCCCACACACCCAACACACTCCCGCACACCTAGAACTCCCGCCCACCCAACACTCAGTACACTCCCACACACCCAACACTGCACACACCCAACACTCCGCACACCCAACACTCTGTACACTCCCGCAACTTGATTCATGATTGATTCACGCCTCACATTCGTAAAAAGAGAACATGGAAAGCTGGATTCAAAAATTAATGGACTGAAAAAAAACAATCAGCAAATGAGGAAAACCTGCTCATTTACTGCTGCATGACTTAACAGAAGTACTGACTTTCCCACATCCACCACATTACGAATTTAACATTTATCTCTATCACCAGCTTAACATCATTATAAGACATTTTCTTTAACCTTTTGAAATCCGTAGGGGTTTTTCCGCGTGTGGACAGAAACAGCGACTCCTTCAAGCTGTTTTCAGCTCCACTCCAGTGACAGTTTTTCTTAAATTCTAGTTCCCATTTACAAAATTCTTTTGTGACATTTTTGAAGTTATTATATGTGCCATTTTACTAATTCTTTTGGGTTTGATTACTTAAACAGACACATAGATTCACTGTACAGTTTTCTAAAGCCTGAAACAAATTCTTCATTCACATCCCTTTAGAAACATGGAGCAGAGCGTATTTCTGCCATCGCTCTCCACAGAGGAAATGAACGAATAAATACTAAACAAAGGCTGAAGAAGAAAAACACGGATTCAAATTGAGCATGCACCGAGCAGAACCGACGCTTTGCTCCAAAAACACGTCCAGTGATTGTGCAAGTGTGTGTTAAAACATGGAGAAAAATGTTCCGTGAAATCCAAACAGTGCCAAAGCCAGACTTGGGTCATCGCAAAACTGGACTTGAGTTTGGGCCACAACTGGATCTGGGTTTTAGTTCAAATACGGCACTTCAGTCAAATCTAGACTTGTTTCTGTGTGCATTCTACACCAAAAATATACATAAATAAAGAAACTGTAAACTAAAATTCTGGTAAATCCAGCCATTCTGTGTATTGTATTAGTACTAGACATAAATAGTCATATTTTAGGACTGCAACTATTACTTTGGTAATTGATCGATTTAGCTAAAAAAAAACTAAGTGACTGACCTTTTAAGTCATTTGTCTCTTTTTGCTCTGATCAGAGGAGCTTCGAAGAAACAATTTAATTAATCTCTGAACATTTCCTGCAGTTTGTTCACATCACATACTAGTCACTTATCCTTTAACTTGCATTAAATACTTGTTAGAGGTGCCATTAAAACTTAATAGTTTAAAACTATCTCACTTTCACACACACACGTGTGCTTGCTTGGTCAACGACTTTCATTTTAACAGCCATAGCAATATTTTCTGACTTGCGTTAATTGGGGTAAAAATAAAAAAAAATTCCCAAACTACAAGCAGCATCCTCTTCTCCTGTTTCTGGTTGCCTCCGTCAAGCTGCTGCATCCACGAGACCCTACAGATGACCACACACCCACCCACCCAATACACCATGGTAGTTTCTCTTATGTGCAATATTGATGGTAGTTTCTCTTGAGTGCAATTTCTCTGAAGCAACATGTGCACATTGTGGCCTACTGCCTGGGCTGTAGTTCCAGGAAGCCTTTTAGGTCTCGCTCCAGAGCAGAAATGACTGAAGTACAGCTTGTCATGCTGAATACCACTGATTAGTCAAATACAAGTTTCACTGCAACCATATTTAGGCACCCATGTTTAGCAATCAGGCAAACGAGTCTCGGTGGACATCGGCGAGGTGAACACGCAACAACTGCTTATTAAAATAAAATAAGGGCCAACCAAGATGCGCAAGAAGGCTTTCGAAAAGAGGGACTCAAAATGAAAAGGTCTGCATTAAAATGTCACCTTTAGGTGGAGTGAATTCTGCATGCGCACACACACACACAACCTCTAACTGTATCTCTACTGTAGCTCTACTGTACCTCTAACAGTACCTCTACGGTTTCTCTACTGTATCTCTAACATATCTCTACTCTACCTCTAACTGTACCTCCACTGTACCTACTGTACCTCTAACTATACCTCTATTATATCTCTAACTGTCCCTCCAACTGTACCTACTCTACCTCTACTGTACCTCTACTCTACCTCTAACTCCACTGTATTTCAACTGTACCTCCACTGTACCTACTATACCTCTACTGTATCTCTAACTGTACCTCCACTGTATCTCTACTCTACCTCTAACTCCACTGTATCTCTACTGTATCTCTACTATACCTCTACTGTATCTCTAACTGTACCTCTACTGTACCGTTTGTTAGCCTCTCATAGTTTTAGTTCTAGCGTGAAAAAGCAAAACCAACTGACTGCACATGTGGCATCCAAAATTACATTTTTCACCAAACTATACCCGAAAGGTGAACATTTGATGCGTCTTCAGTTGTGATATTTTGAGGAGTCTCTTGGGTTATTTCTAATGGAGCGCACACTGTTGTGAAGGAACAGCATTTATTCTCAGTCCAACTCACATTGACTGACTTTCTCTGCCTCAACAACAATCAGGTGAAGCATCAGCGTCTGGGGTCTAAGCTCAGGGTGGAGCGGCCAGGCTGGAACTACATTTCCAATAAAGCCTCTTTTGTCTCGAACTGATCATCAAAGGAATCAGGGTTTGAGAGCTGATAGTCCGATCCTGTTCAGATATTCTGATCCTGTTCTAAGACCACCTGAGTGAGGCTTTTCATCTTCTTTATCTGCTCCGCTCTCCTCACCTCTCCCGGCAGCATACGAGGGCTTAACCAGCACTCTCTCTTTTTAAGTCTCACAGAACTAGCTGAACATTTTCATTCATACCGTCAGAGTTTTTGGGCTATCAGTTAAGATCAGAATTTTCCCTTCCTGGCTTGTTAACCATCAAGAGGAGGAGGCGTGCAGAACCTGAGCTTCCGGTATTCTACCAGGTTTTCTATCACTGTATAAATAATAAATGTGGCTTTGGATGTGCACCGAGTGATCATTAATCAAAGTCAATAAAGCTTGACTGACGTCTGATTTTCTGTCCTTTTCATTCGTTCTCTTGTTCACTGTAACACAAACTAATGAAAATCTTTTAGCTTTAGCTAAATTCACAGATGGACACTCATGAATATCAGACATCCTGAAAAGGTTGTGGTGTTATGCTGGTGCTTCTCAGTCTAGCCGCTTCGTTTCGGATGCCCCACCCTTCGCTGTCCTGGTCAACGGAGTACTGAAACTGGGCACCCCCGCCTGTATCACTGTGGTGGCTTGTCCCGTGTCCACTACTAATCTCACCTCCTGTTTTCTCTTCTGTACTGTTTATGGTGCAGGTCAGAGCCCCCAGTAGTGTCCCTCCCATTCTCTTTTCCTGATTGTTTATTAAAAGTCATTATTGTAACTCCTGCATGAGCATCTCTGGCCCACAGCTATCATGATAGGTTGTCAAAAAAGGCCCAAAGTCTTACATTATTGAAACAAAATTACTGTTTCATAAAATTCCTTTCACCAGATAGGTCATGCTGCACATGCAATACTGTGCACTGCTCTTATTCAGCGTTAGAACATTCCCTCCTGGGCTGTTGTCTGACCATGTGCAGTTTCATACAATGTTTTCTAAATGGGAGCTGAATCACTTTATTACGTGCAAAATCTTACGCAATAGTCTTCATGTATTATCCCACTACTCCATACTACCAGTTGGTTTCCCTCGACTGTGTTACTTCTCTAAAGAATCTATACCAGCATTTCTGTGTAGCACTGAGGCTTTTTCTACAGATTTTTATTCAGACTCTATATTGTTCTGGTCTCTGTTTTTCACACACACACACATACACACACACACACACACACACACACACACACACACGGCGGTATCGAGGCCAGAAGAGAGTGGTGTGTTCTGTGCGGTGCGGGTCAGGGCGGGTATTGACAGGCAGCAGGTCTGATCTGTCTGGTCTTGCCTTTGATCTGGTGCAGGTAAACGATGATGCCGGGATGAATGAGCGATTGTTTAATGTTTACACTGGGTTTACATGGGAGGCATCATTATGTGTGTGTGTGTGTGTGTGTGTGAGTGTGTGTGAGTGTTTGTGCGTCGATGAGTGTCCATCCGGTCAGCAGTCCTGTGATAATGGAGTGATGCATCAACCATGCTTTGTGATCAAAAGTGACATAACTGTTACAGGTGTGTCTGAGTGTGTGTGTGTGTGTGTGTGTGTGTGTGTGTGTGTGAGTGTGTGTGTATGGCCTTGATCTTGAGCCGCCGCCTGGGTAAACACACTCTTGCCTCCGTCTGCCTTGTAATTACAGCAGCTCGAGAAGAACACCATTTACTTAAGAGAGGAAGTTTATGTGCACGCACAAACGCACAAACACACACACACACACACACACACACAAACACACACACACACATTTTGCAATCTTCAAACTGCATTCTTCCTCCGACCACTTTTCTTTCTTTGGCCCTGCAAACCTCTGTCCATTCAGGCACCGCTCTCTTTCTCTTTCTCTCTCTCTCTCTCTCTCTCATGTTTATTGGATTCTTATGAGTTTTCTGCTCTCTCATGCTTCACTCGTTCAACGGCTGATTGGAAAAATGCATTTCATTAAAAACACACAAAATCAAAACTCCCATTCGCTGACAGAGGCGCAGATTTCTGAGATGATAAGAAACAGAGCTGGTTGGCCGGGGAAATATTCAATCCAGCGAAGGCTGGATAAAATCATCCTGTCGACTGAGGTGACTTACAGGGCCGGCGCCGCGCGGCCCATGTGCGCGCGTTCATATCTGTATACGCTCGCGAGAGAAAATGACAGTACAGACATGAAAGTGAAACTTACGCAATTATATCTGCACCAGAAGCAAAAGCACCTCACACACCTGCGGCCACTTTCATGAAACAAGTGAGGGATTCATTCTAAGCAGCAAACTTCTATTTAACTTTTACACGTTAAGTGCTGAAACTCAAACATGAGGTCTAATACTTAATACTCACTACTTTTTTTACACTTTGCACTTAAACATTTCCCAAAAAAGAGATTTTATGAAGCTCACTAAAAGGGATGACTTAAAGCCAAAATGCACTTGAGATCTTTCATGTGTGTAATTTACTCACAAACACATTTAGCAAGCTGAAGATTCTCCACAAGGGGGAGCACTCGGACAGTTCGAGCGGAGATATACCATTTAAATGCAGAAGATCGACCGATATGAGTATTTTTCATCTGCCAATAGCAATTCTGACCGAAAAATATAATGATAATGACATATACACTGTTACATTTTTACTGTTAAATATTTATAAAACGCAGAGAAATTCATTTGTCGATGATTATAAAAAGATGGCAAAATGTAAAATTGGTCATGAAACAGTTTGAAATACTGGTCAAATCTAAACAGCGACCACTTATGTAATGTATTTACAGAAGTTTCAGGAAGAGGCAGCATGTCAGTGATGAATATCTGTCGACTTCTTGGTTTGTTTTATTGAGCTACTAGTAAGAAAAAAACGCCACTGTGTTTCTGTCGCAACTTCTAAGGGTTAATCTGAAAATTCCCGAAGCCCCACAAACACTTCAGGGTCCGCTAGCTTAGTCAGCCTTGGCCTAGTTGCGTGGCTTTAAATGTGCTAGTAAAGGCCTTTACAGGGTGTTGCGCTCCTTTAAAGGTGGACGCGCCTCATTGAGCCTCCCTCTTTATTTGGACACAGATATGCCTGCCATGACGTCGGACTCGTAAAGAGAAATGTTTTCCTCATGTTGTTGTGGCCCTCGGGGGCCCCATGAGATCACTGCTGCTAATTCAGCTCCGCAAGGCCCCCAACGGAGGACTAATGAGGGACCATAACGTTACACCACAGCCACGCTCACGTGACACACACACTCGAACTTGCAAACCATAACATGATATTTTTCAGGACGTGAGATTTGTAGGCAGGAGAGCTCTGCTCGGACCGCCTGAACAGAAAACGAGATGCTCATCATCTGGAAATGATACGAGTTTTATAGATTCAAACCGCGAGACGTGCTGGAAAAACAAACACCTCCCGACTGCAGACGCAGGTGCAGAGTTCGCCTTGAACTGCTGGGATCTGGGTCTCAAACTCAACCAGCCGCAGTCTGGCTTCCAGGGCATCAGGGGTCTCAGTATAGGCCTCTGGAGGAACACACAGTTCTGATTTAACTAACTAAGAATTAGAATTCCACACAAAATTCTGAAACCAGACTCGTCAAACTACTGCATTTATACTGCATTTACTGCATATATATATGATTATATGCAGTAATTTGCCGCTTTTCACTGGTGTTACATTCCAAGAGCACCCGCGTATAGTGAAAAACTGTGGTGTGCATTGGTGAAAAAAATACCTAAAAATGCCTATTTTTATAGTGCAAACCCTAAATCTACCCCCAAATCTGCTCCCAGAACGCTCTCATTTCATTTGAAACACGGTTTAATGCATTATCCTTAAATAAAATGTAAAAGTCAATAAATAATCAGAAAACTTTATTGTTTAAAAAACGTTAGCATTAGCAGCGTGCCAAGACTCGTACACAAAAGAAACTTTGAAATAACTCTCTCTACCCACATGTTTAGACAGGGCACAGCTTACTAATACTAAAACTGAGATAACTGAAAATAGGGGGGGTTGAAACAGTAAAATACGAGAACAAGACACGGAGCAGTCATATGGCGGTTGACCACTTTTCAGTGTATTACTGCCACCGCTGGACTGGTGGAGGTAATACAGTTCAGTTCTCAGAAATCCGTGTAAAACTGAGGGATTAATTGTGTGTGTGTGTCAATTTTTTTCCCCAATATTTATCAACTCTAACTTAAGTGGCCCCTTATAGTCACGTGTGAACCAACTGTAGCACACAGCATGAAATTCTGTCTCTGCCTTTAACCCATTTAACACATTCCCCAAGTGAAGCAGGGGGCGGCCACCAACGCAGCGTCTGGGGAGCAGTGGACCTCAGTGGTGCCACTAGCATTCCTGGGATTTGAACCCACAATTTTATGGTCGCAGGGGAAACTCCCTGACCGCCAGGGCACCAGCTGTCCTTTGGTGAAGTCTCAGCCCCCCGACAACCGGCACAACAATCTATCATTGAAAAGCTTAATTCCTATAATCCGACTAAATTATCAATATTTCCTTTATGCTAATGACATCACATTCACACAGACGCTCCACATTATCTGAGATCACACGTCACATTTACCGCTCACTCCACATTATCTGCAGCTCACATGCCCAGACCTTTGCATTTTACATACAGTACTGTGCAAAAGTCTTATCCCCCTGAGAAAATGCTGCTTAAAAGCTGTTTCCTGCTGGGCAAAGTGGTGTAAAGTTAGTGTTAAAACTCTTACATTACAACAAATACAATCAGCATTAATATAGTAAATGGTGGTTTTATGTGGCAAAGTGTTCGCTGAAACATTTCCAGACCTCTTTCCTCATGGAAGCCCCGTTTTACCAGCAGCTCCATCAAATCCCTGGTTTGGCTCTTTTTACTGCAGTAGATTAAATTAGGTGCTGATTATGGAATTTTATTAATTCACCCAATGACTGGAGGCCCTGAGCAGAAACCTGGATCCAAACCTGTGTTCTTCTAACAGCTCACAGAATATCCACTACTTTTTAGAAAAAAGAAATCTTGATACGTTTTACTGCTTGCTTGTTTGCATTCATTCTAATATTCCGCTGTTTTTTGCTGCAGAAAGAAGCCAATGCTGATAGAAATGACTTCAAACAATTTTAACAGGGGTCTAAGACTTTGGCACAGTACTGTAGATAATTTAGCAGATGCTTTTACCCAAAGCTGATGGCAATTTGGCTTTTCTAAGTATATCGAGATATTGTCAGAACTTACAGAACACAAACAGCATGTTTAATTACAAAGAGCCTTACAAAGCTGGAGAACACAGGTTCAGTTCCAGGTTCCTCCTCGGTTCCTCCAGCTGCTGTTTGGATGGATGAAAACTACAGTAACTACAGTAATGCTGAACTTCCACAAAAACTCACTGCTATACTGAACACATCACTGTTTACTGTATAGTGTGACTTGTATTTATTATTTTTAGGTTTATGTTGTATATTTAATCATACAATCATCGTACATAAGCTTTTTAAAGAAGAAATCAATGATGTTTCCTTTCACTTTTTCAGCTCTAAGGCACAAATAAAAAAGTGAGACACCCTAACTCACACTGGCCTGAGTCCAACATAAACCTCAAACTGTGCAGCTGCGTCTGGACCGTCTGTTCCCAGACGCTCGTCTCTCCAGTTCTATTTGTTTCAAGCACCAGGAACGTCTCTGCCAAAAGCTCAAATGTCCTTTCCAGCAAACCTCCAGTTCTCCTTTTTCTCTGGGAGGTATCGCTTCCTCGACGGCGCGCACTGATCCCGCTCTCTGGGATTTCTCAAGCAGATGCCGTTTCTCTGCTCTCGTCTTTAAAGTGTCGATCTTTTTTTTCTGGTGCAAAAACACTACAAGTCCTACACGACTAACAGTTTAAAGGCCATGTTCCTCCTGCGCATACGGCAAGGACGCTTGTGGTCGAGGGGTCAGTCCGAGGTGCGCATAGACGAACCATTTTAAGCCCTGACCTCCGGCAGATCCTGGGAAAACGTGCAGGGGCTGCTGCGGATTCTCCGGCTGGAGGGAGCGGGCCTGTAATTACTCCAACTGGCTGAAAATAGAGCTGAGCTTTAGAAGATGCACATGCTCCGACACATTCCAGGACCGAAAAAAAGGCCTGGTTTTCTGGACAGGACTCAAGACATCACATGGGGATCACAGGGAGACACCGGGCAGGGACGCGCCGTCACTTCCAGGCCAACACCCACGACCGAAAAGGAAAAAAGTACAACTGCCCAACAGCTCTGAGGAACTACTCCTGAAATGTAGTGTGCGTTTTCCACAGCTGTGTCCATTCGCTTCGGGGAGAGGAAACCGCCAACAAAGGCAAATGGAACAAAAACCAGACACGTGTACAATCAGCAACACTGTTGAACCTCAAACTTATGAAGCAGTCCGAGCGTTTGGACCCTTCACTCCACAACAGTAGTGAGGTGACCACCAGTGTGTGAGGACTGTACCTTGCTCAAGGCTACCTCAGTGGTGCCAATGGCAGACTTGGGATTCAAAGCGACAACCTTTTGATCGCAGGGCGACCACCAGAACCACTAAAGGGGGTTCTTCACTGACTGGTACCAGCTCAGTTCGGTTAAGTTTGGTTTCGGACCTACAGTTTTCCTCTACAACTGTTTGCTATAGCGACCAAACATTCTGAGCAGCAGCACGAGCAGAGCGCTCTAAGCTGAGGTAAACAACCCGACATCACTACAATCGCCAGCATGGATGAAATCAGAGGGGTTTTATTTCTTATCCTTGGTTTGTGGCTGTTTGCCCCAAATGGAGACAATTGGCTTAAAGAAGCAACATTAGGCTAACGCTAATGTTACCGCTAATGCTAACATTCAGTCAACAACACTGGCGTAACCATACCACCAATCAGCAATCTCCAATATGTACAAGTCATCATTTAGTATCGGCTCAGCACGCTTTGGCTAAGGTGGTACCAAGATATAGTACCGGGTACCAGGAACCAGATTTTAGTTGTGGAAAAGCAGAAAAAGTGGAGATGAACCGAACCAAGCTGGTACCAGTCAGTGGAAAACCCCCATAAGCCACCAGCTCACCTATTGATGATCCTGAAAAAAGCCAACAGAAGCTCTACAGGCAACATGCGACCTTTTCAAAGAGTCATGTGCTCTTACTGAAACACTCGCAGTTGTTTCATTATCTGGATCAGATGCTTATCATTACTGGAACGCCGCGTCTCCAGGGACTTCATTCTCCATGCACCACAACCGAAAAGGTATTCTGCTCTCCAAGCCTGTCTTACTTCAAAACACACTGTATTGTTTACTTGGGAAAGATCAACCACGCTCCATAACATGGATCCACTTAACCCTTAGAATAAGAGCGAAAGTGCAACATATTATAAGGCAAAGAAGCTCCTTATATGGAAGTTCCCCCGGTGTGTGTTGCTGCGTGTCAGACGTCATGCTGAGCTTTGGTTCTACGTGAAACAGGAACCTCAAACAAAGTTACTGGGGTTTAAAAACGGCGTCATATGCAAATAAACATAAAGAACAAAAATTAAGAAATGTATTGCATTTTAGGTTTTTGAAACAATATAACCGGTGTAAAACCGATTACATTTACTGAGATCAGAGTTTACTGATGAGTTCTGAGGGTTCCTGCTTGCCAAGTCAGGGATTCTAATCCGTATAGACCTGTCAAGGCTGTCCTGATGAAGCAGACAAGAAAACAACATCTACATTCATTCACCACCCCCCCAACCCCCCCGTGTATGAAGACACATGTCATCTGGTGCATTAATGAATGTGACATTGTACACGTTCCTTTAAACACCGAGCACAAAGTGGTGCGAGTTGAAAGACACGCTGCCGCGTTAAGTAAGGCACAGAAATGCACTTTATGCAGGTAGTTCCAGTGTCTCCGCCGCTCCAACCGCAGAAACCTTAATGGCTCGAGGAGGAGGTTCTTCTCTTACAAGCGGATCACTTTCACACTTGGTGGAGCTCGCGCTGCCGCTCTGTCTGCGCTGCCACTTTTCGACGGGCCGACACATCTAGATGTCTGCCGCAAAGTGTTTAAAAGCATGCTATTTTCTCCCTTATCCATACAGATTGGAGAGACATGCTGTGCTACTGTTGGGAGATATGTTTTCTTATCGCGGGGGAGGGGTGGCTGTTTTGGTTTTTCCCTGTGAAATCGAGCTCGTCTGGTGCCGACGTTCGCGCCGCTCTCTTTCAGGAGGCACTACGGCCTGACACTGGTGGGGGCTGGTGGTGGTGGTGGTGGGGCAGTTTTCCATTACCTGCCTCTACATTCCAAGAGGGACGGATGATAAAGAGACTTTATCTTCCGTGGCAAACGTTCCTCCTCCCAGAGCCTTTCCTGCTCGGCAGAGCCGGACAGCTCTCGTAGTATGGCGTCAATCAAAGGAGGCCTCAGGGTCAGCAGCCTGATGAAAAGGACTGAACTTCCCAAAAAACAGAGGGAAGATATAAAGTCATGACACTTTTTGTGTGACTAGAGTTGCACAAAGTATAAAGTTAAGAGTTTGCAATTATATATTTAAATGAGCTAGCACCACTATATTGGTGTATAGTGAAAAACCACGTTGTTGTGTTTTGGTAAAAATAATGCCTAAAAATTCTTACTTTTATAGTGTAAATCCTAAATATGCCCCCAAACCTGCTCCCATAACACTTTAATTTCACTAAACCCAGTTTTAATTTTTTAAACCCAGTTTCATGCATTACCCCTAAAGAAAATGTAATAGTAAATACATAATCAGAACCCCTTATGGTTTAAAAAAAAATTAGCATTAACGGCTAGCATTAGCAGCGTGCGGGAAAAAAACACACTCATACACAAAAGAAATGTTGAGAACTCTCTCTACCCAGCTTACTAATACTAATCTTTCAGTGCTGTATTCCATCTAACTAAAAAGAACAATCTATGGGTTTATTAACTTTTAGCATTAGCTGGCAAAAAAGTGAGACTTCCTTTTAATCAAACAATCTGTTTATCACATCTTCAATACTTTCATAAAAGGTTCCTGTGACCTAATTGATCAAAATATCATATTACCGGCGCATATTTTTTGTTCAAAACGCATTATTCAGACATGCAGTCCAGTGGTCCGGCATTAGAGTAGGCGTATGCGATCGTAATATTTTTATTGGTTAAAAAGCATGTAATGACTTTAACCACCATCCAGAACAGATTTGGGAGGAGAAAGTAATGTAAAGTTACCATAGGATTGCGATTTTACAGCTTTAAGCTGAGACCGTCTAATTGGAGCAGTGGGGGGGGGCTGTAAAAGCGCCCATTTTTTCGCATGTTCTCGAGGCCTTGGCCCTCCTCAACAGCACGCTCTCTTCAAAGCCCAAACATGACGTCTGCTTCGTTTGATCTCACGTCCAACAGCACAGCTACGCTGAAACTCCTCCCCTGTAGGTTCTGCCTCCGTGGCTTTATGTGTTAAAGCAGAGCAGACAATGACTCCCAGCCACAAGGAGTGTTTAACGGATCAATATTATTGCATTTATCAAAACGTGGCCAGCGTACTGTAAACAACGCGAGACTGTTTTAATACTTCTCTAAAACTCCAGAACCGCACGGAGGGTCTCGTCCTGCTGTGTGTGGTCTTCGCAAGTGTGTGTGTGTGTGTGTGTGTGTGTGTGCGCACGCCGAGGGCAGCACAAGAAACTGTTTGTATTTACGAGTGTGTGGGTATGAGTGGAAGTGTGTGTACGGTTTATGAATGCACAAGTGTGAGGCAGCATGGCAGCGTGTTTGTGCCGAAACCACAGTAACGACGAGGCTGGAGGAACACACTGGAAAACTTCAGAGCTGCCCACAGGCAAAGGCTCTGTTTAAAGTCTGGCAGATCACACGGCCTCGTTCAGCTCCACGTCCTCTGCAAACATGTGGCTGCAATTGAGTGGAACAGCCCCTCCTCCCTCACCCCCCCACCCCCCCAAGCTAGCCTGCCATCTCACCAGTGTGTAAACATCCCAGGTCCGCACGGTTCAGAGTACCGCACTCAGGACGGCGCGACTGATCCACTCCACTAAGCCAAACGTAAACTCTCACTTTGGGTCCAATCAAAACGAAGGGCCGCAGTCGTCCCGGGACCGATGGGGCAGAGAGCCCGGCCGCCATCACGGAGGTGCGTGAGTGAGTAGACACACATTCCTCACATGACTGGGCGGGTTATTAATGTGCAGTGGAACAGGGGAGGCGATCTGGACCCTGACATACCAATCAAGCTCCAATAATTACGAGACAGGAAACCCGCTGATTGCCCAGGTCTGTCTCCGTCTGAGACGCGGGGTTAGGGGTTAATCCGCGCTCACGGCGGCAGGAATCAGAGTGTTGCAGGGCCCCTCTCCTTCCAAAACACATGCAACCGGAGAGGAAGGAAAGAAAAGTGGAGCAGTCAGACTTGGAGACAGTCTTGGCTGGGCTGCCGAGCAGTGGGGCCCCAAAAAAGGACTCAATGCCAAGTTTTCTACTGGACTTCAACTTCTGCGCCTTTACAGCAACAAAGCCTTGCAAGTAACCTTTCACTGAAATTAATTTTTGAGGAATGCCACAGGCCCTAAAGAAGCTCAAAGCAATGGGCATAACAAGTGAAGTAATGAGTATCAAATCATGAAACAAGTAATAAAATGAGTAATAAAATTCACAAAAGTGCAGCATTTGTAGACCAAAATGAGTGGAGAGATGGAAAGACTGTGCTCAAGGAACTTTCCACAAACCAAATTAGAAGCAGCAGTGAGGTCTTACCTGAGACGGGAGCCAATGTGGCAAGTCATGGTGTTCCAGAGAGCCGAGGCTGCCCAGACTCATGGGTGTCTTGAGGTAAGATGCCCTACGCTGAGGGAATTTCCAGGCAATTTGCAGGAAGCTGTGCCACCGATGCGGCCACAAATCCCCTCAGTGAAACTGACGAACACTGTTAAGAGAAAAAATAAAAACAGTTAAGAAAAGATGAATACATTGATTTACTGTAAGCAGAGGCTGGCAGTGAGACCCACAGTTTAAAAAACGGCGATTAAAGCTGGAAGAGCTGCGGTGAAAGGGTTTGGATTGTCATGACCTTACACGGCAGAAAAGTTATGACAGTTGTAAAATACGCAGATAACCTTTAGGAACCCTTGTATGTAAGGAATAAAATCCCACTCGCTAAAAGCCAGCGAGAGACCTTACATTATTAATGGTGCACCTTCAGCATTCACTGATGTGTCTGACTTACACTAGACCTTATCCACACAGACAGACGACTACAAGAGAGGGGTGTCAGATTACAAAAGAGCGTTAAAGGAGTGTTGGGAAGCTGTTAAGGCCGCGGTCGAAGCCATTTAGCAGCACAGAGAGAAGCCCTTTGCATTCGGACTGAAATCTACTCGGTTCATTCGGCTTCAGGTTTTCGAGTTCAAAACTTGTATTTGTTTATTTCCACGACTGCATTTGGTTAGTATGAGCATAAATAAGGCCTACAGGGTTTCAGCATTCCCCTGCAAAACATGCCTGTACTTAGAGTACTTTGTAAAAGTTTTAGGACTTTGAGACAATCTAATTTAAAACCTGTGTATCCGAGTACTTTTTAAAAGCTTATACTAGAATATACAGTATTAATACAGTAAACAGTGATTTTATGTGTTTCTATGTTTGCTTAATCATTCCCAGACCTTGAAGCCCTGTATCACACTGTAGTTCTCATCAAATGACTGGTTCAGCTTCATCAGTTTCTGCAATACTGATTTCACAAAAGGTTGTGATATGCAAACAAGCCTCTAACCAATCACAGGGTTTCTGACAGGGCGACCAATCACAGCTCCAGGTGAGTTACTGGGTGTTCTCATGAACCAAGGTTTTCGTGTAAATCCAGCAAAAGGTCTCATTTTAACCCATTAAAGGTATCGGTGAATCAATGGATGAGTGGGTGAAGCTAAACAGCTGTAGTCAGAATAAGGAGATATGTTTAGATGTGTTGGTTTCGTGGCTCCACAATAACTATGTACCAGTTGAAACAATAATGACATACTTTAAGCCAGAAAAGTGATAAAGTGGACCCTTTAATACAGGGCTATTCAACTTCAGTAGCAAGTGGGCCAGATATGAAAGTCACTGGGGGTTCGGGGGCCACAAAATTGAGTGATGTCCAGGCTGTCATTCCCGGGGGGAGGGGCTTACGGGATTCCCCGCCGGCCCAAATTTACCATCGGTTTTTACTGTGTCAGTGCCACTTTAACCGTCAGCCGTTTTAAATGCCGTCTGGTTCTAAACGAGAAATCTGACCGGTAAAGTCATCAGATACATCACTGAGATACAGCTACAGCGATTCTCCCCTCGCTGTGTGTGTGTGACCGGATTCTCTTTCGTTACTGCCAGCTTTGCTCTGCACACCCATTTTCTGACAAATTCCGCCCCTTTTGGCTGCGATTAGCTAATAACATGGCACCTTCTGTGCTCGAATTGGCTAATTTTATACAACACGGCACATAACCAATATTGGTGAAAGTAGTGGGGGACTACCAGCCAATCATGATCCAAAACCCATAATTTTATTATATCACACGGTCTTGAGGCCATAAAAAAATTCAAAAGGGCCGGATCAGGTCCTAAATATTGAATTTATTGATATCAGTTATTGCGCTTATTTTCATAATTATTATTATTATTACTACCACCGGGAACCCTAGTAAGGACTAAGTAGTTGCAGAAAATGAATACATTCTTATAACAATTATTATAATTGTTATATTTAAGCAATATAGACTTAACAGCACCTCAACAACATGACTTGAGGATATTCTATGACAAGGATTAATGTGGACGTTGGATAAATGTCCATGTCTTGTGTGATGTGTGTGACCTTGTGTGTTGTGGGTGGGGGTTTAATTGGGTTTGTTATGTGGGGGAGGGCTCTGTGGTTTCAGGTTTGCCACGAGTGCACGTGTGTACACGCAGACTACAAAACACGACTGATATGATTTGACAATCTGTAAATAAAATAGAACAAGGTGAGACAACCGTCTCACTAAAACGCTGCCAAACACCGACACGCCCAGAGCGCACAAGACGTGGGCGTCCTGGTGACTGGCAGCATGCCAGCAATCGATGGGCAGTTCCTCCAGTAAAGGCTTTAATTCCTCTGTTCCAGCCAGCAAGACTCATCAGGTCTCTCCAGCAGGAGAAAATCAAACTAGCCTGCATTACCTGGACACGGTGAAATTTGAGTTAATCTGATATTCTGCTTAAATCCTGATCACCCTGATGGGTTTTCAGGGCACTTTAACCAGAAGTAGTGTCAGAGTGAAATATAGTACTGTGCAAATCTCCTAATTTGTCAGATTCTGCTTCCAGGGATCCAGAGTTTTTTGTATTTTGAATGTGTTCTTGAGGAACAGTTCTCCAGGCTTCCTGAAGGACTTTCAAAGCCTCTCATTTCCAGTCCAGTCCCTGGTTGTTGGTGGTAGTGTGTGTGTGTGTGTGTGTGTGTGTGTGTGTGTTGTCCTACATTAATGTGTACAGGCTGGTTGAACAGTATCTGTATGTAGCGCTTGAAGGCCTCAGTCCTGGTCTGAGTGGTGCTGCTGGTCTTTCTCCTTCTGCTGTGTGTCTCTCCACTCTGCAGCGAGAGCAGATCCCTGTTCCTCGCCAACAAGCACTCCATCTCCTGCACACACACACACACACACACACACACACACACAGATGTGGGTAGATGCAGGTGCTGGATATCTTCCTCCTATTTACCACAGATACAGTGAGACCTGACACACACACACACGCACACACACACACACACACCTATCAATAGCTACATGCAAATAAGTTCTTCCACAAACAGACAGACTCACTGGATCTCTGGCTGCTCCTCGTTTTTCAGGATGATCCTCCTCACCCACAGCAGACCTGCAGAGAGGAACAGTGTGTGTGTGTGTGTGTGTGTGTGTGTGTGACAATGTAACATCATTATCATGTTATTTCACATTAATGTTTTTCTATAATCATGTGTTGTACACAGTCAGAATGAGGAGCGTTGTGTGTGTGTGTGTGTGTGTGTGTGTGTGTGTGTTTACCAGTGTTTACAGGGTGAGATGTTAGAGAGGAGTGGATCAGGCACCAAATCAGACGGTTCCTCGTTATACAGCAACTAGAAAGAGAGAGAGAAAGAACACACACAGAGAAGAAAGCTGGAGGACGTGGGACAGTGTGTGTGTGTGTGTGTGTGTGTTACCTGTAGCTGGAGGACGTGGGACAGTATGTGTGTGTGTGTGTGTCTGTGTGTGTTACCTG